>CM035159.1:48425780-49025780 GCA_020205615.1 Panax quinquefolius
ATGCAGTAAAGCACGTAAAGGATGTTCCAACGTAATAATAAAGAATGGAATAATGTAAGAATTTCACCATGTATGCGGTGCCATGACATGACAAAAGTTATTCCAACATAATAATAAAGAATGGAATAATGGAAGTTCTCTTCATTAAGACGAAAGAAAGAAATAATACCCCTTACCTTTGAAAGAAACTAGATATAGGAGTAGTGAGGTAGCGAGCTTCTCTTCTTCTCTGATTTTTCTCTACAATTTCTCTATAATAATTTCTCTATAGCTTTAGTGAATTGGTGAGAAATGAAGGAAGAATGAGCTTCTATTTATAGAAAAATATAGTTTTAATAATTGCACGCTTTGGGGCTCGAAATATTATAGTACAATACCTCCAACTTTTTCTTTATTTTTAATTTAGTCATGCAAGTATTATCAAACTTGCACCACCTCCCCTAATAGTAAATAATGTGATTCAATAGAAAATCAAGTGAATCAATAGTTCTAGACATGTGAAAATATGAATTACACTATAGTACCTCCATCTATAACTTCATTTTTAACTTAGTCATGCAAGTATTATCAATTTTGCACCAACTCCCCTAATAGTAACAATAATTATTAACAATAGTATACACATGTGAACAAATAGTTATAATCATGTGAAATAATAGCAATTAATTTCTCAATTATCCGGTTAAATACCCGATTGGTCATTATAACCTCCAGACATCAATTATTATCGAAATAAATGTCGATTTTCACTAACACAAATAATTCCAATACAATAAAACTATTTTTATCAAAAATATAAATTTTGAAATTTTGAAGTTTGACTTTTCCCAAAAAACTCAACTGTTGACTTCTTGACCAAATAGTAAAACCCAAATTTTTTTATTTTAATAGTCTATTTCTACTAATTTCATAGTTCCGGACTCAAATATCACGTTCGCGTCTCCAAATTCAACTCCGAGCACAACTTCAATTTTAATAACATTCATCATTAATATTATAACTCACAATATTTATCAGCCAGGACGTTACCAGGAAAGAGGGGGGTTTTCAATAAGGATTTCTCCCTATTTGTGTGCAATTAGGTGACCAAACCTCTCCTTGACAGAACTTCTAGACATTGTAAATATTACAATTTAATAATATGAATAACTTTGCCGTCTCAATTATTGATTTAATAAAATAACATATTATGCAGATGATAATGGGACAATAATCGAATCAATAATATGAGAGATCTGATGCAGCAATTATTGTAGCAATAATTGAGTATAATTGAGTGACTTCTCACGTAAGCATCAATAATCAATACTGTGTGCTATTATGCAACCACGCGTATTACTGTACTTTTACTACCGAGTTGTTCAACAAAGTATTAACGGTAAAACTTTCGCCGTTATTTTCATAAATATATTTTTGTCGTTTTCTCAATCCGGCAATAATTACATTGCTAGGGTCCACCAATGATTCTTGCAGCCGTTATCATTTAATATTCTCGCTAAAATGAATATTCTCCAACCAATCGAATATAATATAACAACTTGCATACTTTGCGTAATTTATAAATACTACCCACAACAATAATATTATAACAAATTCATTCAATAATATTCAAAAATGATAATTATAGAAAAATCATCTTTATTCATAAAATTTGGGGTCTTACACGTTACCTCCAAGCATGTCTCGTGTTCATAATGTTTTTCATATATCTGTGCTTCGTAAATATGTGAAAGACCAGAACCACGTTATTGAATTAGAACCAGACGAGATAGCCGAAGACTTAACGTATGAGGAGGTACCTGTCAAGATCTTGGATAGAAAGGAGCATGTCCTACATACAAAGGTCATACCACAAGTCAATGTTTTGTGGAGGAACCATGCTATTGAGGAAATGACCTGGGAATTGGAAACGGAAATGAAAGCTAGGTATCCTCACCTTTTTGAAACACCAGGTACGCACATCAACTTTGAGGAATGAAATTTCATAAGGAGGGGAGGTTGTAAGACCCCAACTTATTATAAATAAAATTGAATTTCCTCTATTTATTATTTTGAAATAGTAAGGGTTGATTTGATTAATGTGATTAGTTATGGATAAAATGCGCAAATATTTCAAATAAGTAAGTGGTTATAAAATATTCATTGTTGTCGGGGAATATTCATTTGGTCATGGAATATTATTACTGTCGGAGAATATTCGTACGATGGCGCAGCTTTGTGTGGGCCCCATAACGAAAAGCGATTGGATGAAGAAAATGATAAGTATAAGTTGTTTATAAATAACGGCGCAGTTGTTACCGTTAATACTGTTGATATACTCGGTGGTTAAAAACACAGTAGCACACGGTATTGCACCAATTATTGATTCTTACGTAAGAAGGCACTACTCAATAATTGTTATAGTAATTACTATTCAATATTTTATTTTATTGATTCAATAATTGCTACGTTGATATTTTATATCATTGTTATTTCAATAATTGTCACTACATAGTATTTTCCATTATCGGAGCAATAATTCATATTATTTGAATAATATTATTACATAACATTATTGGCAATGTCTAGAAAGTTTTGTCTAAGGAGAGGTTTGGTCACCTAATTGTGCGCTAGTAAGGAGAAATCGTTATTAGAAAGCACCTTCTTTCTTGGGAACTGCCTGGTTGTCAGTATTGTGATTCTGTAATATTATTTGTAAATAATTAATTATTGATTAAAATGATGAGGAAAATATTCATTTTATGTGGATATAGATGGAAAATTTTTTTAATGTGACAATTCTTGAAAATAAATATTTTATCTTTTTTTGATAAAATAATTCATTTAAATATATTATTATATTATAATAATATAATAATGGTGATATTTTTACAATGAATGTGTGATATATGAATAAATGAGGAGGAAGAGTATTTTTGTTGCAATAAATGTTTAACACATGTTTTGTGTGTCGGTGGACCCCCCATTTCTTGACTGAAATTTGATTATAGCCTGTAAAATCGTCCATATGTGGATTTCGGTCAATTTCTGTTAGGAATTTGGAAAAACTCAAAACTGCAAAGTTGTAGAGAATTGAATTTCCTATGGAATGGACGTAAGATTCTAATTTTTATGATAAAAGGGCTATTTATTATGAATTATTGAAGCTTCAAAGTTCCGGAATAATTAATTTTTGGAAGTTTTAATTGTTTTATTTAAGAAAAACGTTTTTTACACTTGGGTGAGCCCCACATGAATGGTAAGCATGCTGAGTTCAATCTTCTTGGTGTGCGTAGGAAAAAAATTAATAAATATTATTATTTTATTAAATTTTCTACTTTGGTGTTTTAAGCAATTTTCTAAAAATAGGGTGCTTAGGTTAGAATTGAAAATCACACCAGAAACTAAAGTTTTCTCTCTCTATATTATCGAGCATATTCTTGTGAGTATTTTAATACTTTGAGTGTTGCTATACAGTGTAAGTTCCTTCAGCGTTATATCTGATATTCTAGCCAGAAGTACTATTCTTTCTGAGGTAAGGGATGTTATTTTTTTTTATAAATGATATTATTTCTTTCAATATCATTATGCCAAAATATTGGTAAGATTTTTCTTGTGAAATTCTTGTCTTTTAGTGTGTGGGGTTCTTATTCACGATAATCTGACTATTCATTAATCACAACACTATTCATTCACGAATACGGCACTATTCACAGAAAAATTAAAATTTCGTTTTTTATCCGAAATATCTATTATGGATACTAGCTTTGATTGTATCCATATTTTGATCATTCTTGAATTTTACTTCACTATGAGTATTTATGAAGTATTTTTGAACTCGGATTGTTTAAAGTACGATCCTTAATATTTATTCTTTTGTTTCACTGGATTCGTTTTCTTTAAAATATTTTTCATCATCCTCGGTCCTAAATGATGATATTACTGAATATCTTTGGCCTGTAGTGCAAAGATTAGTGATCTTCTGATGAATATCTTTGGCCCGTAGTACAAAGATGAATAGGTGTTGAGATGAACATGACCACCTGATGAATATCTTTGGCCTGTAGTGCAAAGATGAATATTTGATTCAAGATGAATATTGATTGATGTTACAGGGATAAAATATTGATGATGGACTTTTTGAATTCATAGATAATAGTAGATTTCATTCTATACGTAACTCATCTATGAATTTTTATTTCCAATGCAAATATTGATCTGAAACTTGTTGTCTATTGTATTTTATCAAATTTTTCCCTGTTGAAGACTAACAATAATTTGTTTTATATTATCTTAGTCATAATATTCTTTACTGGGTTAGTTGAGCTCACCCTTTTCTTTTTTGTTCCATTTTTCTTCTCAGGAGGCGAGAATATAGCGAGTACTAGTCGGGGTATGGAATGATGGTTCTAGAAGTTGTTTTAGTAGTCCTCACCATTTTTATAAAATAATGTATCAATAATTGTAATGAGGACTTATTTGAGTGTGGATTTTGTCTAGATGACAATATTTGTATTTAAACTCACAGTTTAAGTGTTGTCGTATTTTGTACAACAATTGTATTAATAAAGTTGTAGTTTTTTATTTACCATGTATTTTGGCGACTCAAAATGGGTGTTGTATACCTATTTTGGGGGCGTCACACTAAAGCTATGCACTTTCTCTATATAAGAGGTTTATTACTTTACCAGTATCTCAAATTTACTCTTACCCGCGAAAATATTTCAAATTGGTTATACTTAATCAAATTCCTTCTATTCTTGCAAGTATCCTTTCTATAAACTGTTTGAATCTAGTATGAGCAAGTTTCCTAAAACTTATTTACATTCAAGCAAGTAAATTATATTGTATGCTTGTGCAAGTTCCGTAATGTTGGCTTGTTTGGGTGTTAATCAAAACTGTTAGACTTTTAGGTGGAAACTAACACATAAATAATACATACATATGAATCGGTAAGTATCCACGAAGCGGAAGTGGTTGAACCGAATGCCAAATCTACAAGCGATACCACGAACACAGCTACTACGATCCTTCTAACTTCTCGTCAACATATAGTTGTTACAAGCAATCGATGCGAATGAACTAATTAATTGTTCACACCAAGTACGCCCAAGCCTATTGATAGAAGCTTGGAAATTCTAGAGAGAGTATATTAGAGAGAAACTGTATGGGAATAATAATACGTTATTTTTCCTTATCCCTCCACACAGTAAGCTTCAGTATTTAACACAAAACTCAATACATATGGGATAAGTCTACAATTGACTAAATCATGAGAGTTATCTCATATAGAGTCCTAACCATATCACATATTATTTAAAATACTTCCAAGTGATATGGGACTCTTCCAATCCTTATTGGGTTATCCAATATCCATAACCAAGTGGATGTTCATGATCCATGTGTTTGACCTAGATCAATTACTAACATCTCCCACTATAACACTTGGGTTATAAAGATACATACTCATCTCAAATAAATAATCTATAGATTTCCTTGTAAAGGTGCCTTGGCGTGCGAATGACGAGAAATAAATGATATCAAGGGCGAGAGCTCACATATTAAGTCTCCATTATAACTAATATAAAGCATCTCAAAAAATAAAAAACTTGTCATGTCCTAGACCAGTCGATCACATTCTGTTGAATATTTCGAATCCCTCATTAATTACATTTCAGAAATTCACTCAAACATATTTGCCTTGGTATGTATGCTAACCTTTCAAAAACATATACATATAATATAATACATAAAGTTTAAAATAGTTGCGCGCACATAGCATAACCAACGGCTGAATGTGATGTCTGACAAGTGTCTTCCCTAAACTCTCATGTCAATCTTCATTAACTTTGCTGCTTTCCCAGAGAAGTACCCGTGGAACCTCATTACATGAACATAGGAATACAAACTAGAGTAGCAACACAAAGTCTTTGTTTCATGACATAGGTTCAAGTTACTAAGGACAATAATTAATGTACATGGCTCACATAGTGATTGGATAGGGATCCACCACATCACTCTTCTGTATGTCGCTTCTTTTACACACGAGGTGCAATTCTCATGTTACAGTAGAGTGCCAAAAAAAATGTCGCTCTAGCTAAAATAACACCGTACGGATAATAGTTAATCGCTCTCCAGAGTTAACCTTAAAAAACATCCCTAGGTACTTCAGATAGTATCTAGTATGAATCTAATGTTCGGCAACCCAAAACAAGGCTATACCTTTTACAAGTGTTCGGTATGTAATGGTACCTCTTCTTGGACCCAGCCAAGGCGATTAAATTATAGTGTCTCAAAAATAGTGCCCAACCATTTAGACCACCAAAAAATAGTCTCATCTCGCTCGCTATTATAAGCGCTAAGGCAGGTTATTTGTGTGAGTATATCAACCTTTTGCCTTGTGACATTTTATATGTGTGCTTATATACATACAACAAGTTAAAACATAGAACTGAATAGAAATCAACATTATGTAATAACTTTTATTACATAAAAATATAGTAAACAATATCCAAAAGATGTCCATTATCATACATAAAATATATCATGGCCTACGAAGTCCTAAACTCCTAACATGAGCTCGGAAAATATCCCTAGGAATGGGCATAGTCAAGGGATCAACAACCATGTCGTTCGTAGAGATATGTTTGAGGTGTAATAAACCGATATTTTCTATATAATTAAATCAAAAATTTTGCGTATAAATTATTTATTTATTTATTTATTTTAAGGTGAGAATATGTGCCAGGTAATGTGTATGTATATTTGTGATAAATAAAAATTTATTTATTACATGAATAATTTTAAATAATTTTATTTTAGAATTATTTATCATTATAAACTATATTCTTACTATAATTAATTTTACGGTAAAAAATATTTTTATTAGTTATATTCTATGAAAATAGGTTTATATATTGTCGACGTCGGGATTTTTTGATGTCCATTTTCGTTACTTGTTCTTTGGTGTTCTCATGTTAATGTGATATTTGTTTGAAAAAACAAGTGAAAAAGGTCCGACATGTATAATGTCGACTTTTTGACTTTAAGAGTCGCCAGTTGGTGTATTTAACTGGTTGCACCAACGCAACCAAAAAGGTTCGCACATTGACCCAGTGATGTGACACTGCTAAACGGGTCTGTGAAACTGAGATTCATTTGGGTTCGGGGACTTGATTATGCGAGAGGAAGGTGTTAGGCACTTCGACATCCGTGTGTGTTGCCACGGTGACCGCCACTTTTCAGGAAACTGTTGTATGAATGTGTGTGTGTGTGTAGATCAATGTGCAATTATTTGAAAGTAGTGCGAGGCCTCGTTTGTACCTATATACAAAGGGTTTGAATTTATAGAAAAATTCAATTTTAAGCAAGATATAACAATGAAGTTTTATAAAAAGAGGTTTTTCAAACCCTGTGCTCAATAGGAATTGAGACCTTTTCATACTTCCATTTTATTATTAAAATGTTCGGCTTGTTTGCTATTATTTTCGAGATGCGAAGCATCTTCGAGAAAATAATATACAGCAGTACCGAACTCCTCATGGGCATGACAGCCATCCAAGGAAATTCAGACAATGTAAATAATGTACAAGCTACTTACAGCTAAAAAATGTCCGTCATGGGAACCGAATCTAGATTCAGTAGACTGATTCTGTGATCACATGATTTCTAAGCTCACATGATACTGCAGTTTGTATGGAAAGCAGTAAGCAATTATATATATAAAAGCTGTAAATATATATATTCAAACATGATCAACCACCACGAAGCAACTCTCCATGGGGATCGAAATGTAAATATATAAAAGCGGTATATATATATATATATATATATATATATATATATATATATATGGATATGATCAACCACCATATAATATATAACTCGTGTGGGACACCAAATATAAATAAAATATCAGTAAAATAATCAATCGCCATGAAGTAAACTCCATGCAGATTTAAATGTAAATAAAAGCTCGAAAAGGCCACCGAGTAAACTCAAGCCCGATAAAATGTAAATATATATATATATATATATATATATATATATATATATATATATATAAAAGCAGTGTTTATGTCTAGGATATAAAATCCGTGCTCATCGAGATATATCGACAATGGTTATATATATATATATATATATATATATATATAAAGCAAGTAAACACTCTGCATATAAGTTCTAAGCTCAATCGAGGTATAACTCGATAATGTTAGTCCATATATAAAATATATATATATATATATATATATATATATATATATATATATATATATATATATATATATATATATACATGAAATAAAACCACTTGATCAAGTCCGCATACACATTACAACAACACGACTCTCAATGTGTATAACAGTATATGCAAATATGAAGAAAAAGGCTTTATAGAATGTAAGAAGGCTTACAGTGGGCTGTCAATATAGACTTCTATGACTCTATATGGATAAACACTAAGCTCCCGCCAGATAAATATATAGCTATGTGTGAGCTAATAGATGTTTAGAATGAGGAAACACTCAATATGGGTGTGTACAGAGCAAATAGACAGGGCTTCCTCGCCTTTCTCTCTTTTTCTCTCCCAAAATGGCTGGCCCAAGGTCTATATTTATAGACTGATGGCCGCAGCAGTGTACTCATGTAGCTACAGATTATACTGGGGTTGGTCGAGGTGTCCCTGTGCTTCGTGGGTCTCGTCTGCCTCAAGCACGTACTCACGCATCTGTAATTTCTGCTCGAACTTGCAAAACTTCAATCCGAGCATCCGAACGAGGTATATGTGACCTTCCTCAGACCACTTGTGTCGAGAGTTATGCAATGACATGGATTAGAGGTTGTACGAAGTCAGGAAGTGGGGACCATGCCCATAGTCTTCAAGCTTCAAATTCTATCGGGTGTGTTATCACGCGTAATAGTCACTCGGGATTGTAACTCCTCGGTTCTTGTGGGACATCATTGTAGGTATGTATGTATGAAGTTTTGAGATGACGCGCAGGTGTTGTAGTGGCAAGATGACATTTGGCTCTTCACCGGGTTATCGCCGGTTTGAGTTGAAAGTAGACATTGCTCAGGGTTACATCTGAGATTGGACTACTTGTTTGTATGCCATAATATCATCTTGTGAGGGTGCCTGTCTACCCGGTGTTAGCTCCAGGTCTGAGGTATGAGTGCCTCAGCAGGAGGTCTGAGATTGAAGCTTATAGCATGCATTTTGAAACAAGCATGTGACACCCCCAAATCTAGGTACTTCATTCCCACAAGATTTGGTGCTCACTATTCAAACATTCATACTATCTACCCAAATAAAATAATATTTAAACCATAAAATCTCCCCTTAAATGGGGTTTCATCATTAAGTTCAAAAACATCTTAGGTAATCTAACCTTTAAACGTCATTCAAATGCGGAATTAAATTATTACATAACTTCATTAAAATAAAGTCTAAGATCATCATAATAAATAAAAGAACAAATCATCATCACTTATAAAATTTTCCCTTTCCTTTGCTAGTTGAAGGTTCATCTACCTTCTCAACTTTAGCTGTAATGAGTTTATAAAAATGCAAGAGTGAGCAAAATAATTACTCGCTAGATATAACAATGAATCAACAAAAGAATAATAATAATAACTACCAACAAATAGGCTCATCAAAACTGGATAGTACTTTAACAATGATAATCAGGATCCGAAATCCAAAATATGGAATAAACATAACTGAGGGTTATAAGACCATGAACTATGTCCATAGTTGCGAGTAATCTTTCAAGTTCAACTTTAACAGTCATAAGACTATAAAGACTCCTCGTACTTAGGGGGATCAGCCCTTCGTACAATGTATTGTGCACAAACATTTTAACGCTACGCATAAGTTATCCCCTAATAATAATAGGGTTGTTCATTTCAGTATTTAGAGTATAAGTCCGCACCAAAGAAAGTTTGGTTTGGATAAGCTTTCAAGGATAATTTGAAGTTCAACGAACATCAACTAGAGGACTAGTTGAATTAATAGTGTTTGATAATTACAACATAACATAGAACAATTGGGAATCATAAATGAACTGGTTATACATATCAAACTCATTCTTGAAATAACTATAGAGCATATGTACTCAATAAAATGAATAAAATGGTTAACCTTTGCTTGAACCATTAATAAGCTAAGGTTGGAGTCTTATAACATTAGAAATGAAATTACTGAATATACATTAACTGGTAGCAAGCTGAAAACTAAAAACTTTCCCAACATGGTATTAAATTCAAGCAAGGATTAAAAGCAGTTCAAAAATAAAGATGAGAGTTCAAACTGTGTTCATTATATAAGAATATAACTTAAGAAACTTGCTTAGCTATAAACAAGTTAGAATGAATCAACAAAAATGGGAATTCAAATAACATTAGAGTTAAAGTTTGCTCGAATGAACTCTAAGGACAATTGACTTACTCAATCAACAATTGAAATAGAAGGCTTGCTCAATCAATGAATAAAGCTACATAATGTAATATTGGAACTAGTTCAACGAAAATAAAGAATTAGGAAACTTTCTCAACGTAAAAGATAGAGTTTAGAAACTTGCTCAATGTAAATGTAGAGTTAGAAACACATGCCTCGAGCGTAAGCTATAAAGTTAAACTCCCAATCACCTACACATAATTTTAGAACCACAATACCTATTAGACATGTTAACATATCATAACATGTTCATTACCATTCATATTTCAGAAACTCTAAGTGTTTTACTTCGCAACACTTGTCTAACTTTCATTATGTATACCAAATTATCACATAACGCATTCTTGATTCACTAATCATTTTTTACAATTTTGAATTCATAATCCACATAACATCAATCTATTTAACCTTGTTGTTACATGATTCTCACATTCCATAACCTTAAGCTATGCTACAAAGAATAACCAAAGTCTGCAGAACAAGCAAACTTTAGTGTCTAAAAATGGGCACTTTCGCATGGTCACATGAAGTTTTATATGGGGATGTCATACCACCACGCTAGGGTGCATCGCTGCAGCGACTTGCTGCAGTAACTCGCTTATACAAAAACAGAGCTACGACACTTTTCTTAAGCCAACTAACATGAATTTCACCCATCAAACTGTAAACTTAACACATACAAATGATACAACACCATTACAACATTTTTCCTCACTTATATATCAATATAGAACAACTTAACAGCAATTACACTACAGTAATTTCTCAAATTTCAAGTTTTTCATATAAAACACAATTTTCTTGACATTCATCCTAAAAATCATCACTGTAAATTCATTACATAATCAAACCATCTCGTTCAAATTACATTATGTTCATATCTCAATGAACTAACATCTACAAGCTTCAATTTATATTTAAAAATGACCATTAAAATTGATACCCACATAGTTACATATGAAAACATATACATACTGATCAAATTTCTAATGATATCCTACTGTCGAACAATTTAGCATGCAATTTCCTTGTTTGACATAAATTATAGCATTATAAACATATATAACTGCAATTACCAACTATATAAATCCACAATTCAACAATTGCTTATAACAGAACAAGAGAAAATTCTTGCCGTGAAATACATATACGCGTATACACACACATATATAACTCTAAGATTGTGAACATACCTTCAATTAGCGTGTAATTCTTGCTACGGTCACTGGAATTGTTGAAAATCCTAAGCTTTCTCTCAATTTCTCTCAACTCTCAGTTCTCTCTATTGCCTCTAGACTAGCAAAACTAGAATGAAGCTTTGATAGCCAGTATGCGTAATAAACAAAAATGAAAAACTGATATGACCTTGATACATATATTAAATATACCGGTTACCAACATAAACGTATATAATATAAATATATTATATTTATTATTTTATTTATATTATTAAATTTAAATTTCAAAAATTAGAAATATCAAAAGCCATAAGGCTTGTTTGGCAAACCATTTAAATTTTAAAGAAATACAATACTTAAGCCTTGTTTGACAAAAACTAATTTAAATCCTTTTTAATTTATTTTAATAAACAACATTAAATATAACTATAATCACATATTATTTTTATATCCAACATTAATCCATTAAATTAATCACATACTATATTTTAATTAAATATAACCTTTTAGCAAACATCACCAAATTATAATTTTCATTATAACTTTATTTAATAATTTAACATATCATCTAAATTATTAAATCAACACAACAACATAACACCTCATGTAATAATACAAACTCTCTAAATTATAAATTAATTTAATTTTGAAAATTCTCTAATACATTTAGATTCATCAACCATCAGATCAATAAAATATTTATTTAACAATAAACAATAAACACCTCAAATAATATTTATATAACTCAATAAATATTTAAATTACAATTTAAAATTTCGTAACGTTACATCCTTCCCTCCTTACAAGGATTCTATCCCCAGAATCACAATTCAAACAATCAAATCGTCACATTCTCCCCTACTTACAAAGATTTTGTCCCCAGAATCGAAGACACAGATTAAACAAATAACTCAAGGTAATTCTTCATCATATCTCCTACCGAGTTCCAACGTAGCCTCTTCGACATGTGGTTCCTCCATATCACCTTCATGTAAGGTATCACTTTATTCCTGAGCACTTGTTCTTTCCTGTCGACTATCTGGATAGGAATCTCTTCGTAAGACAAATCTTTACTGAACTGCAACGGTTCAAACTCAATCACATGATTGTAATCAAGTTTATACGGTCGCAACATCGACATGTGAAAAACATTGTGCACATACTCTAATTCTGGAGGTAAAGCTACTTCGTAAGCCACCTCTCCCACTCTTCGTAGAATTTCGAAAGGTCCAATAAACCTCAGGCTGAGCTTGCCTTTCTTGCCAAAATTAATTTTCCCCTTCCAAGGAGAAACTTTCAGGAACACAAAATTTCCTACTTCAAACTCACGACTCTGCCTGTGTTGATCAAAGATACTTTTTTCTCATCGATCTTGAAAGACTACTAGTCTTCGCTTCGATGAGTTTGACGACTTCAATGATCTCATTTGAACCAGTTCTAGTCCTAATAGTTGACGTTCAACAACTTCATCCCAGCATAGGGGAGTTCTGCATTTCCTACCGTATAATGCTTCGTATAGCGACATACCAATGCTTGGATGGTAACTGTTGTTGCATACAAATTCCACCAACGGTAAATGATCATCCTAATTTCCTTTGAAATCCATAATGCATGTTGTTGCCTCTTTTTCAATTCTGATAAAAGAGCTCTAACTCATGCAAGCATACATGTGTCAACAAGTAATACAGAGTAAGTAAAGTATTGATATCACAGAGTAAGTTGTCAAATTTAAACTATTATGCATCAATTAAATCACTATATTCATATGTGTAGACTAATAACTATAATTGGTGAATTACACTAATTGAAAATAAAATTTAAAAATAAGAATAATAAGGAATAAATCAAATATGGAAATAATGGGATCCTAACTTCATTTAATATTTCATCTAATCGCCACTATCGTGCAAGAAGTGTTTAAATATCACAGGAAAATAGCCAAGAGCACTAACATAATTATAACCATTTTTCAATGCATTATAACCTACTTACACAACATCCACAGATGATAGACTCCATGTAATCATCAATACAACCAAAATCACTATATGTCTATGTGAAATTGCAATTACACTTAATTTAAGCACAAGCCCTTATTCTAACTCACACGATGAAACAGTATATGTCTATCTGGTTCACAAAATATGCAAGCCATATAAAACAGCCCCATATTCGCATGCTATCATGATTACAATCCATACTCGCATGTTCATTGTCAATTCCATACAAGTACTGAGATGAATGATGATCAAACATTCATACACGTAAAACAATCATGATAGAAACCCCATATGATATGCAAAACATCCTTAGCATTCAAGCATGCAATAAAACTACATATTAAAATCCGTTAGAATGCCATAATGGAGTTTAGTTCATGACTGAATCAAAAGCCATTATGGGATCAACGCTAAACATGATTAACAAACAAACAATTAAAAGATGAAAGATAAAACGATCAAACCCAATTGCTGAATATAAACCAAATATAACATTCATATCCTCATAATATTCCAGCAAAACAATAATAATAATCCACCACGGTAGAGAATCCCAAGAAGAATTGGAAGAATAAGCGTTTTGGCTTCGTTCTACGTTGGAATCCCTCTCTCCGTGTAAACCCTAGTTACTATGATGAAAATACGACAAAAGTTATGAATGATTCGTATGACACCAGTTAGATATCGTTTTAAAACCAATTACAACTCATTTAATTAAAAATTAGAAAATTACAAATCAAGATCACTTCAAAGATCAGCGGCACGCCGCGTGCCCTCCGGTGTGTGTTCTCGCTGCGGTAGCGAGACTTGCGAGAGGTCATACTCATTCAAATGAGTACTACGCATGCGGCGCCAAGCTCTCAAGGCTATTTTGCCGCGCGGCTTATAATCTGCAAATTCTGGTTATGCTTCTGATTCTGTCACGCTACTGCTACTGCTACTTGTTCAATCATGCTTAATCTTCTACTCCATTGTACCTTCGTGCCATGCATATCCCCGCTTGTGCCTCGCCTTCACACATCCATCAGCCTCGTGCCCTCTAAAACCACCAAATTAGGTAGATTCCTGCACTTATTCACCAAAAGGAGTTTCAAGTAAATGCAATGCAAAATATCATGAAATGTCACTCAAACACATTAAAATGTACTCGAGATGGGCATAGTTCACGTGAATTGGTATTCAATAAGTAGGTATAAATACCACTTATCAAATACCCCCAAACTTGAACCGTTGCTTGCCCTCAAGCAATGAATGCTAAATAACAATGAATATGCAACTACAATACTATGCACTAAGCTACGATGCAAACTAGTCTCACATATTTCCAGCCATAACAGAATTCCAGTCCAAATTACCTCAGTGAATTATCGAGATCCAAGAATACAATTTTAAACCAAACTATATGCATAATATCGTACACTCAGATAATTCATATATGCTATAGAGATGCTGTGTGTGTGTACGGTGTTCACCAATACTTGTTTTAAGCAAAGAATACATATGCTACATTGCTCCGAACAAAAAATTATAGTCTAAATCAAGACACATGTATACTCATGCAATATAGACTGTTTCAGCATATCAATAGAAACTAAGGTTCAACAATGGGCTTATTGCTTTATTGCTACTCACGAGGGTGATTTTCACACTTTCCCGCGGTGTTTATTGCTATTTTTCTTTTCTTTTTCTCTTTTTTTTTCACATGACTGTGCAATGTCTTAATCCATTAGGCACTCTGCTACCCCTTAGCGAGCTTTCAACCAATGACTCCTAGACCATGAAAGACCTTAGGGCGCTAGGTGTAGAGACAATCCCCTCAAAGCGCATTTTACTCAAGTAGCTGTATTCCCGAATTAAGACTAGCCACGTTATTGCTATTTGATATTTTTTTATACATAGCATACCCATGTTTTTCCAAAGTTTGAATGTCAATGTTTCATACCGTCTAAGATCACTTTCCACATATTTCTCTTTTTAAAACTACATTTGCTATCAAGCAATGCAACATATACCTCTTATACTTATAAGTGATTGTGAACACATTTGTGCAAACCGAAAGCATTTAAACAGCAACATGAATTTCATCGTGTAAAAACATTATAACTATGTTCATGCTATCCCATATACTCTAAAATCTTTCACAATTCACTATCATCATTGGCTAGGCAAGAATTTCTATAAAGCAATAATTTTTGTGAGACATGCAACTAAAACATACTAATACAAGCAATAATGACTAAAAATTAAAATTTTCAGCAAAATTTTATTTAACACATAAACATGTAAAATTAAAACTAAACATGCAAAAACTACATGAAACTATACTACTACCCCAATACCCCCAAACTTATAATATTCAATGCCCCATTAAATGAAGGTAAAGGGTACAGAAAACTCCCCTAATGATCGGCTATACCACCCTCCTCGGGTGGTGAATCAGGTGGTGGATATGGCACTGCGGTCCCAAACTGAAGCCACTCTAGCATTGTTCCTTGCTGTGCAAAGGCTTTGGCCAAGGCCCTTGTGAGTCCCGTAGCAAACGTTCCAAAATTGTCATATATGGCGTCAACTTTACGCTCCAACCTTCGGAGTTGTCGATCGCTAGGAACAGTGTGTGCTCGGGTGGATGGGCCTGCCTTATTTGTCTGAGGGGGCTGCTGTGATGGCTCGGGGAGTGTGGTCCAGAGAATAAATTCTCGTCCGCGCGGGTGTGCTTCGCCTCCTGCCTAATCCTTAAATTTTGCAATGGTGGCATGGGTGATGTCCTGGCTTGGATATTGCATTTGCTCATTACCCCAATTGTACCCCTGATGAGCATATAGCATAGCTACCACTGATGCATGTGGAATGCTCCCAGTGGTACTTCCCTTCAGATACTTCACAATGTTTTGATGAATCAAATAACCCACGTCAATATATTCGCCATTAATTATGCCCCACAGAATTATGGCCCTTTCCGCCGTGATATCATGCTGATGCGATGAAGGCAATAACTTGGCACAAATGAACAGATTCCACGACTTGGCACATCGATTCAGTGCGGCTGCTGGGAATATGCGAGGCTAGGACATTCTGACTTTGTAAGTCCACTTCGTGCATGGTATGCACAACTCTGCAATAACAAGCTCCAAGTCTATTTCCAGATGTAACCCCTGTGATCCAATTGGCAGCCCCTCGTGGTGGTGTCTTGGTGAGTCTCAAAATGGTTCTGATGGCGGAGGGTCTGTAGTTTATCTCGACACCTCGAACCATAGAGGTATCATTCATGGTGACTTTGGCATTGGCGTAAAAATCTCGGACTATGCTCATCGGAATGGGCGTGGGAGGCAAATCGACCCACCCCATTTCGTTCTCGGATCATAAGACAAAGTCGCCCATCCTGGCATTCTGGTTTGAATCCTCTTTCTATGACAAATGTTTTTGCTACGATCCGGTAGTACTCCTGCTGGGCTTCCAAACACAGGAACTTGGTGTGGTCGATAATGTCCTCCCCGTGACTGCCGAAGGAGGATGAAGAAGAAGACGAGACGGCGTGAGCTCTCTTTGGACCCATTTGCAGATAATTGAGCGAGAATGCAGATGGAATTACTGAGAGTGAATGAGAATTTGTGATGTGAGAACCTTCAAACTTATTTCTGCTAACCCTAGCTGTAAGACCCCAACTTTTTGAATAAAGATGAATTTTCTATAATTATCCTTTTTGAATATTATGGAATTAATTTAATATAATGTTATAGTTGTGGGTAATATTTACAAATTTTGCAAAGTATGCAAGTTGTCATATTATATTCGATTGGTCGGGAAATATTCTTTTTGTCAGGGAATATCCGTACGATGGTACAATCATTGGTGGACCCCACAACAGAATTATTGTCGGATTGAGAAAACGACAAAAATATTTTTATGAAAATAACGGCGGAAGTTTTTCAGTTAAAACTGTTGAACTACTCGGTAGTAAAAGTACAGTAATACGCGTGGTTGCATAGTAGCACACGGTATAGATTATTGATGCTTACGTAAGAAGTTACTCAGTTTTGTTCAATTATTGCTATAGTAATTGTTGTAAATTTTGCTTATTTATGGACCCCTATTTACCCATTTTTCAAAATAATCGGTAGAAAGTTATTTTATATAATAAAAGGTAGGGGCCCACGAGTGGGACCCATGTGTTTGGTAAAGTCTTGGTTGAAGACAATTTGTCACGGGGGAATTATGGGAGGGGGGAGAAAAAAGGGTCAGGAAAGGAGTATTATTAAGTTATTATATATATATATATATATATATTTAGTCATATTTATACGACTGCTGTATTATTAGTTTGTATTTAAATTTTGTACCATATATTTGGCGACTCAAGATGGTGATGTATACCTATTTTGGGGGCGTCACAGTTGGTATCAAAGCTTAGGGATATGATCCCTGGCTAAGATGTGAGATAATAACTAGGAGGGGAAAGACGGGGAATTTTTTCGCTAGTATGACCTACCTAAGTTTATTTGGTATTTAATTGGTCGGTCACAGTATAAGGATAATATGTGATATGTTATTTAACTTTTGTTTTGTGGTAGTATTTGAAAATGACATCCGAGAATGTTGAGATTATCAATGGAGCACAGGAGACCGTCGAGTCTCCACAGATCAATAATCAGGAAAATGTGCATCAGGAAGGAGACATTCCTCAAGCAAACAACGACACTGACCAAATGATGAACGATGGAATGTTCCAAGGCTTCATGCAATTCATGCAACATCAGGCGAGAGCGGCTCCTATCCAAAATGCAGGTGGAAACACTGGCAACTCTTGGATGGTCACCGCCAAGCAGTTTAAGGAACTGGGACCACCGGAGTTCTTTGGAGAGCCAAAACCACTTAAGGCGGAGACGTGGATTAAGCAGATCAATAAGATATTTGATGTATTGGGATGCTCCGAGGAGCAAAAGGTTCCTTTTGCCACCTTCATGTCAAGGTAGAGAGGCAGGTCTTGGTGGGAATCAGAAAACGTACTCAACTTGCCAGATCAAGATGTCTTGGGAGAAGTTCCAGAATCTGTTCAACGACAAGTACTTTCTCGAAAGTATTCGTCACATGAAAGAGGTAGAGTTCATCAAGTGGAACAAAACAACATGGCCGACCGTATCGCAAAGACGAAGCCAAGTTTTGCGAAGTTGTCCGGTTTTGCGTCCCATTTGGTTGATAATGAGGAGAGAATGACACGAATGTTTTAAGAGGTTTGAAACACGAGATACGTCAATATCTTATCTCTCATAAACCGTGGTTTGTATTCAGATGTTGTTAATAGGGCTCAGTTATTGGAGCGTGATAATGAGTCAACCCAACCAAAAAAAGAGAGCACGGCAAAATGATAATACCGGTGAGAACAATCATCAAAGCGTGACAACAAGCGTGGAGGGAATCAACAGGCCAGAAATGGTAACCACTTTGGTGGTAATCATGGCCAAAACAATAAGAATGGACATTTCAAGAAGAGGAGATTCAACAATGATGGAAAGACGTCAACATCAGCACCTGTCGTTAAGGAAGGAGAACGACCACCTATCATATGCTTCAAGTGTGGAGGAGAGGGACACATCAGTCCCAACTGTGCGATGCCATCCAAAGCATGTTACAACTGTGGAAGAGAAGGTCACCTGGCCCGATTTTGTCGTGCACCGAAGACAAGTCCAGCTGGGATGGAGGCATCAAAGGTCGTCCCAGAAAAGTCAAAGTCGGTAGTGTAAGGGAGAGCGTTTGTTGTAACCTCCCAGAAAGCTAGGAACCCAAACGAGGTCATCACGGGTAAGCTAATCATAAACTCTAGCGAAGTTTATACCTTATTTGATACCGATTCTACCCATTCTTTTATTTCTCCTAGTTGCGCTCAATGTTTAAATTTAACTCCGGAGAGATTAGACTTTGACTTATTTGTTGAAACTCTGTTGGGAGAAACCTTCATTACATCCACGGTTTATAAGTCTTGTTTGATTCAAATTGGTAACCGCACGTTACCTGTCGATCTTATTTCTTTAAAAATACTTGCATTTGTTGTTATTCTAGGGATTGATTGGTTAACTACTCATCATGCAAAAATTGATTGTCTTCGTAAGGTTGTTAGCTTTCATATTCCTAATCAACCTATTATACGAATTCAAACAACCAAACAATTAAAATCAATCACTGTTATTTCAAGCCATAAAACTATTCGTTTATTAAAAAATGGATGTCAAGCTTTCTTAGCTCATGTCACGGATCTAAACAAAAATACGCCAGTTTTGAATGATATTTCTATTGTTAATGAATTTTCTGACGTATTCCCTGAAGAACTTCCTGGCCAACCCCCAGAGCGTGAAATTAAATTTTGTATCGACCTTGAACCCGGTACAAAACCCATTTCCAAAGCCCCATATCAAATGGCTCCTATTGAACTTCAGGAGTTAAAGATCCAACTGCAGGAATTGTTAAACATTGGCTTTATTCATCCTAGTACTTCTCCTTGGGGTGCTCCTATTCTATTTGTGAAGAAGAAAGATGGGAGCATGCGACTTTGTATTGATTATCGGGAGTTAAATCATGTCACCATAAAAAATAGGTACCCATTGCCACGTATTGATGACCTGTTTGACCAGTTGCAAGGAGCCAAATTCTTTTAAAAGATTGATCTTCGTTCCGAATATCACCAGTTGAAGATTAGAACCGATGACATTCCAAAGACGGCTTTCAGAACTCGGTACGGGCATTATGAATTCCTAGTCATGTATTTTGGATTAACTAATGCTCCTGCTGCCTTTATGGATATGATGAACCGAGTATTCAAGGAATATTTGGATCACTTTGTGGTCGTCTTTATTGATGTCATCCTCATATATTCCAAAACCCGTGAAGATCATGAGCAACATTTGAGGCTGATACTCCAAAAGCTTCGTGAATATAAGCTTTATGCCAAGTTGAAGAAATGCTAGTTCTGGCTTGAGGAAGTGGCATTCCTTGGGCACGTGGTATCAAGTCATGGAATATCTGTTGACCCAACAAAGATTGAAGCTATTCAAAGCTGGGAGCAACCTAAATCAGTGACTGAAGTACGTAGCTTTCTCGGTTTAGCTGGTTATTATCGGAGATTCGTGGAAGGATTTTCTTGAATCGCTACTCTATTAACTCAGCTGACTCGGAAACATACAAAGTTTGGTTGAAGCGAGGAATGTGAGATGAGTTTTCAAGAACTCAAGAGGAGACTCATTTCAGCACCTGTTTTAACAATACCATCTGATTCGGAGGGATTTGTCATCTACAGTGATGCTTCGGGCAAAGGGTTAGGATGTGTTCTCATGCAACATGGGAAAGTCATAGCTTATGCCTCACGACAACTCAAAGAATATGAGAGGAATTATCCTACTCATGATCTAGAGTTGGCAGCTGTTGTCTTCGCACTAAAGACTTGGAGGCATTACTTGTATGGGGAGAAAGTGGAGATCTTAACGGATCATAAAAGCCTCAAATATTTCTTCACTCAAAAGGAACTCAACACGCGACAACGATGTTGGCTTGAACCGTTGAAAGATTATGATCATACCATCCAATACCTAGAAAAGTGAACATGGTAGCTGACGCATTGAGTAGAAGATCATATATGGGTACGAGTGCAATATTGTCAACGTAAAGGCCCATTTTGTATGACTTGCAAAGGATGGAGATAGAGATAAAGACTCTAGGGACCCATGTGATGATGGCGAATATACGAGTAGAACCGACTTTAATTGATAAAGTTAAAGCTGCTCAAACTACAGACCTGGAGCTGATGCGTATGAGAAAGAAAGTGCAAGAAGGTGCTATGCCGGAAGCAAGAATCGATGGAGAAGGAATACTTCGAGTCAACTCCAGACTATGTGTTCCTAATGACCCTGATTTAAAGTATAAAATCATGATGGAGGCGCACAACACACCGTTTGCAATCCATCCTTAGAGTAAAAAAAATGTATCGTGATCTTCGTCATACATTTTGGTGGAGCAATATGAAGAGAGAGATAGCGCTGTTTATCTCAAGGTGTCTAACTTGTCAACGAGTCAAGGCGGAGCATCAAGTACCAAAAGGTCCATTGCAACCACTTGAAATTCTGGAATGGAAGTGGGAACACATTACCATGGATTTCGATACTGGTCTTCCCAAGGTTTCTCAAGGCATTGATGCAATTTGGGGCATTGATGCAATTTGGGTCATTGTTGATAGATTGACCAAGTCTGCTCACTTCTTACCAATACGAGAAACTTATACACTTGAACGTCTTGCTCGCATGTACATAAACGAGATTGTAAGACTATATGGTATGCCAGTATCCATAGTTTCTGATCGTGACCCAAGATTCACTTCATGATTTTGAGTTAGTTTGCAAAAATCTTTGGGCACGGATTTACGATTTAGTTCGGCATATCATCCTCAAATGGACAGACAATCAGAGAGGACTATTCAAACTCTGGAAGATTTATTAAGACTCTGTGTCCTTGACTTCAAGGGAAGTTGGGATAAGTTCTTACCATTGGTGGAGTTTTCCTACAACAACAGTTATCAAACAAGTATTAGCATGGATCCATTTGAGGCGCCAGTATGGAAGAAAGTGTCGTTCTCCAAAGATGTTGGGATGAGGTGGGTGAAGCAACGTTGTTGGGACCGGAGTTGGTACGTATGACTACGGAAAAGATTCAAACGATCTGGCAAAGTATAAAAACCTCACAAGATCGACAAAAGAGTTATGTTGATCTTCATCGAAAGGGCGTGGAATTCGATATAGGAGATCATGTGTTGTTACGTGTTGCTCCATGGAAAGGAGTTACGAGGTTTGAAAAGAGAGGAAAGCTCAATCCTCGATTCATTGGCCCATTTTTAATCCTCGATCGAGTAGGAACTGTGGCCTATAGACTCGCTTTACCGCCAAGTATGTCTCGTGTTCATAACGTTTTTCACATATCCATGTTACGTAAATATGTGGATGACCCGAACCACATTATTGAGTTAGAACCAGACAAAATAAGGTAAGATTTAACGTATGAAGAGGTTCCCTGCTCAAATCTTGGATAAGAAGGAACATATTCTATGCTCCAAGGTTATACCTCAAGTCAAAGTTTTGTGGAGAAACCACGATGTTGAGGAAATGACCTGGGAGTTAGAATCTGAAATGAAGTCAAGGTATCCTTACCTCTTTGATATATCATGTACGTACCCTAATTTCGAGGGCAAAATTTCTTAAGAAAGGGAGGTTGTAAGTGTTAGGTTTGTAATATTCATGAACGCAATCAAATTGCAAAATTAAGCGGAAGCGTGTAAAATCAGAGTTTAAAAATTATTTACAAACCATAAACCCGGATCACCCTTTATGCATAATTATTAATTAAATGAAAAGATAAAGAATAAAATCATACCCTTGAAGATCGAGCTTCCTCGTGTACAAGTTCACCTCCAAATTCTTTTCGATTCAACTTGAATCCACCGGGGGTTTTGTTCCTTCCTTTCGATCAACGTTAGCCACCCATATGTTTGGCCTCTAGAGGTGATCCACCAAGGAAAAATAAAGAATTCAAGAAGATGGTGTATTTGGCTCAAACCCTAGTTTTCTATCTCTATAGAAAAGGGTACTCTCCAATAAATTGGAATTATTTTGTTGTAAAAGTCAACAACCCCCACCCATAATAAGACTCCTCTTATTAATAGATGTGGGCAACCCACCTTAACAATTAAGGAATTGGGTTTTATTTATTTAATTAAATTCTTTTAATTAATTAAGCTCCCTAATCTTATTAGGAATAATTAATTAAAACTCCTTTAACTAATTTTCCTTCCTAATCCAATTAGGAATAAATGAGAGTACTTATATTAAATTAATTCCTAAACTCTTTTAGAAATTAAAATAATAATAATTGTAATAATATTAATAAGACTCCTCTTATTAATTTATATTTAATATTTCTAAAATATTAAATAATAATATTAAGCTATTTAATTTATTCTATCACCATAGATTAAATTAAATATACATAATATATTATTACGATTATGCCATTAACTTCTTAAATAATTATTCTTCCTTTTTATGGTGTGACCCTTTAGGTTCTCCATATTAAACCTGGTTGTGAATAAATCAATTAACAATTCTAATCTTATTTAAATAAATAAATTAAACAATTAATTTATTTAAATAAATAATATTTATTCTACAATAGGATAAGCCTCCCTAGCGATCAACGACTTTCCAGATAATATAGATTTCAACATTAATCATAAAAAAGAACCTTTGAGTAAATAGTTACCGCATAATTCAATCCTTCCACCATACAATGTCCCAATTAAATATAAGACATGAAAATTCTCACAAGTCTTATTTTATTTAATTATATGTATTTCGATCCTTAAATGCATTAACTCCAAATAATGTAAATTAGAAACTCCTTTCTAATTTCATTCTCGCCGCCAAGGACTACTGGGTTGTCATTTATCGAATCACATAGAAATTTCTTCTTTTATTAGAAGTGGTAGATTCTTTATCGATCATACATTATCTCCATGTACAACTTATTATACCCAAGCATACCCTTTGATATACCCTAAGGGTCTTAAGGAATAAGTCAAAGTATAACTCATCATACACAACTATGATGATCTCAAGTCCAAGGATCACTTGTACTACTATCACTACAGAATTCCTATCGACAAGCAAAAAACTCCATTAGGTATTCCTTAGCGAGCCAATGCTCATGAACTTATTCTCTAATATGCACCTACATACTTGCTTTAGTGTTCCACACAAATGATCGCTTAGATCAATCATCCTCATCCAATGAGCAAGAACGATGCATTCAATCTATCCGGATTCACTAATCCCCAATTTAGTAATCCAACGATTGGGAACTATTTTAGTTTTAAGCTTTCTAAGAATTTAGATCTCATTAGAATGATCATCATCATTATTCTAAAAGCATTGCTTAAAACTACGGGTTTATCACATATTATAAAAACAAAGATCATGTAGATAATTAAAAGCCTTTAATAAATTAATACTTTTTTTAATAATAAATGAATAAGATTGTTACAAAGTATATGCTTATCATCAAAACATGATCGGGCTTCAGTGAATTTAGATCTCATTAGAATGATCATCATCATTATTCTAAAATACTTTAATAAATTAATACTTTTTATTAATAAATGAATAAGATTGTTACAAAGTATATGCTTTATCATCCCAATTTAGTAATCAAACATGATTTACTACTTTCAATCTCCCACTTGCACTAAAGCCAATCGTCATGGTATCTTATACTCTTTCTTCTAAGTGACGATTATCCCGTTGTTGGATAAGCTTTAGTTAATGGATATGTAATGTTGTTCATGAGAGTCCACTATCTCTATAGTGATTTCCCATCTTTTAATGATTCTAATAATCAAATGAAAGTGCCACAACACATGTTTAGATCCAAGATGAGACTTAGGAACTATTCCTAGTTCTCAGAATGAACTTTTAATCCAAACAATCAACTTGCAGCCTTCATTTATAGCTATATACTTTGTCTTTATTACTAAACCAAAGAACTCTTTTGTTGTTTGGAACCTTTCCAATTCAACGCACTAATCTGCTCAAGATAACGCTTTTACCTTAAAGTGGATTTTTATCATCTTGGTCTCGTCTCGAAAAACTTGAGTCCGTTAAGCTCTAGTTTTAATTCAGACCCACCATGTATATGATCATATCCTTAGTGTTTGGTTAAGAACTTTAAGATGTTTTTTTCACCGACTCACAAAGTGAACTTCTCCGTAATATGGATCGATCAACATCGTGTCTCGATATTTCATTGCATACATGATAGTTACTCATGTGATCTCTCTTTTGGAGTCTGTGGGGACTATTAAGAGAGATACACTCCATTGCTCATCCACATGAGACATCTCTTGGAGTTTGCCATGCTAAACGACTTTAGCATCAAATGAATATACGTTCCTTGGGCTAAGTCGAACATCCTTTTGAATCTATCTATATAGATTTTATCCCCAATTAAGATACTCTTCCCAAACCATTCATGGAGGAATGTTTAGACAACTTTATCTTTACTAATTGTAGCATTGGTATGTCATTCCTTATCCGTAGTATATCAATATATAGTACTAAGAATGTCACGATGCTCCCACTGACCCTTTTGTACACACTAGGTTCATTCTTATTTTTGATAAAATCAAACTCTTTTGATTGCCTCATCAAAACGAATGTTCCATATTTGAGAAACTTGCTTCAATCCATTTTCTCGAAAGTGTTCACAACACTTCTCTCATCAGATGTAATCGGATCATCATCTTCTATGATGTGTACCTCATCATCATCATCTATGATGAATCCATACCTCCTAGGTATCTTCGGCAGATTATTCCGCATTTACGATTGGGTTGTGGTACAACAGTTCATCTATAGTTCCTCTTATTTGACTTATAGTGTTTTGTGGTTCTTGAACTTTTCAAGATCTATTATCCTCCCACTAGCCCCTTCAATGATAAACACATTTATCTTAGAAGGCGAAGTGTTTCACAATAAACACCTTTTGCTAAGGTGATTATAGAACATATACCCTAAACTTACTTTAGGATGTCCCACAAATCGACACTTGTCAAATCTTGTCCCAAGCTTATCCTTTGAAACCTTTTCACATAAGTCGACAACCCCTTATCTTAACATACTTAAGATTAGGAATCCTCCCTATCCATAACTTTTATGGAGTCTTCAAATGGATTTTGAGGTTACCTTTTCGTAGATATGCAACCATTTCTAGGACATTATCCCATAAGGATACTGGAATGTCGGTAAAATCATTATGGACCGCACCATGTCCAACAAGGTGCAATTTTTCATTCAGATACATCAATCAATTATTGCAGATCGATGTGTCCATTATGAGAAAAACCATTTGAGATGATCTAGAAACTTATTGCACAAGTATTTATTCCTCGATCTAATCAAAGAGTCTTAATACTTTGCAAATTTGTTTCACTTCAATTCTTTGAACCTTTCAAATAATTCACACTTGTATTTTAGCAAATACACACATTCAACTCTTTGAATGATCATCTCCTTTTCTTATACTAATTTGTTCAATATGCAAAATTATTTTCATGTAAGTCAAGTATACAAAATTTATTAAGTAATATTCCATTTCTATACAAAAATTATTATTATTATAAATGTAACAACAATTGTTCTTAAATATAATACCAAAGATTTCATTGTCCAACAATAAAATGGAAATAATGTTTCCAATGAGAACCGGAATACAATAACAACTTATCGACTTAATAGATTTTGCCCATAGGCATTGCTAAACTATAAGTTTCTATGGCTAATGCAGCAACCTTTGCTTCATTTTCCACACATAGGATTACTTATATTTGTTTAGCTTTTTACTCGCTTGGTCCCTTCATAAATCTATATTTATGATAACTAAAAGTCGGTATCCAATACCCAAGTAGAACCTCGACTTAAAGAAAAATTTATTTTAAATCTTGAACAAAATTGTATTTGTAATCTAAAACTTCATTAAGCTTCTTTCGTTAGCCTCAAGCAAGATGCTTCTTGCGGTTTTTTTTCCAAAGTGTCTGTGCTTATAGCGGTGGAAGCAAGCTCCTTTGCTATCCGTATTAGTTTTGTTCTTATTATCCTTTGTTTATGCCTTTCTATTTACCTTCTTTGAATCGCTCTTCTTTCGTAAGATCCTTTGGCCCCTACCAAGAAGACTTGATCTTTCTTGGTTGGAAAGTGACTCTCAACATTTTTCAATATGTTAAGCAAATCAACGAGGCCGATATCTAGCTTGTTTATATGAAAAATTCACAACAATTGTGAAAGGAGTCCGGGAGTGAGTGCAAGATCAAATCTTGGCTCAACTCTCCATCCATGACAAAACCAGTTGTCCTAATTGATCAATCAAATTGATCATGTTTAGAACATTTGTCTGTACTATAGTGCCATTGGTCATTCTAGATCATAAGAGCTCCTTAGATATCTGATATCTATATGTCCTACTTTTCTCACCATCAACTACTTGATGTGCAGGAATATAGTAAGAGCATCCATAGTTTCATGCTGACGCTGAAGCTCGTTACTCATGGATGCGAGCATGATGCATTGAGCCAAATGTGCATCATCTTGCCACTTTCTAAAAGTAGCAATCTCTTCCTCAGAGGCATTGTCTCGCAACCATTGCAGGATAGGCGATTATGACATAAGATAGCTTTTCACCATGAGAACTATTCTCAAATTCCTTAACCAATCCGCTTAATTCTTGGCTCCGTTAATTTAGCATCTAATATGCTTGCAAAGGATAGTAATTTAGACATTGTAAAATTTATAGATGAATTTGTAATTAACAACATTTTAACATACATTCTTTTATTAATTACCAAAATAAATTAGATCTTGTTTTAAATTGGTATCTCCCACTATTTTCTTCAAACTATATTACCTCACTTATATTGTTCGCAAAATCTAATTAAAGATTTGCTAGTGAGAATAAGGATCCCATTTCAAATGTATATAGCCTTGTGGTGACACAACAAACTATATATAAATAAATAGGTAGACAACTTTTGTCAATTACATCAACTATGCAACTCCTCAGATTTTTGCATCTTAGATTATTTTGATCAAGTGGTGGCACATCCGAATCAAAATTATCTAAGTTAAGTCCCACCTAGCACTCCATATATTCAAAAAAGAAAATATCATCCTGTGGGTGACACAACAAAACAATATTGTTCAATTTTCTTTATAAGCATCAAATGTGATAAATTAACATCTTAAATACTTAATACTTGCCTTGTGGTGACACAACAAACTTATATTAAATATTTAATACTCTATTAATTTTACCATGCTAGAAAGGCTTACGCTCGATATTCCAAATATCTTTGAACGCGTTTAGGACTTAATATAAAAATGGAGGGTTTGTTATTAATTTGTCTCATCTTGTTTATAGCGTATTTACATATATATATAAATACGGCAATATATTAATGAACATGCTAAGCATGTTTGCATAATATATAATATATATATAGTATAGCATGCACATATAGAATACTATATTCTACCCGATTGATTATGGACTTTTATTCTAGTTTGGTCTACTAGAGCCACCAAGTGAACCAAAAGGTCAAACCCTAGGGGTGCAAGAAATAATATTTAAATATAACTATTACATTTAAACCCGGGCTCCATTACAAACGGGTCTTCATGCGCTTCTTGTCCCTTGATCTCCAATTCTTCAAAATAATTCTAACTATTCCTATTACAAAACTATTTTAAAATAAATAGAAACCTTGATCAGCAGTCAAGGGGAAGTACATAGGAGGGAGATAGAATTTATATTAAGAAAAATTAAAGAAGACGAGGTACGCAGACCCCATTTAATAAAACCCATACATTCATGCATCCAACTAAAATAAAATCCAATCGCATTGGTCAATAGTCCATAATCAATCCCATTTATTATCATACACATCACCATATGCATCAATAAATAATATTCATCTTATGAATAATAAACATTTAATATATATATTGATATCATTTAATGGGCAAATTTAGTTAGTATAAAATCTATTTTGAATCAAAATAAACTCCTTTATTTTAATCCAAATTTAAATCAAAATAAAACTATTTTATTTTAATTTATCCAATTTTGAATAAAATAAACTATTTTATTTTAATCAAAATTTTAATCAAAATAAACTCCTTTATTTTAATTAATTATGGAATCCAATTCCATGTAAAAAAATCTTTAATTAAAATAAACTTTTATTTTAATTAATTATGGAATCCAATTCCATGTAAAAAAAAAAATTTATTAAAGGAAACACGGATATTCTTTCCTATTCACAAATAAACTCCTTTATTTTGAATAATATGAAATCTTATTCCATATTTAAATAAACTCTTTTATTTAAGGAAATTAGGATTCTCTTTCCTATTCACAAATAAACTCTTTTATTTTGAATAATATGAAATCTTATTTCATATCTAAATAAACTCCTTTATTTAAGGAAATTAGCAATCCAATTTCAACTCCAATTAGTTAGCATGGAATCCAATTCCAACTCTAATTAGTTAGCATGAAATTTAATTTTAAAATTAAAATAAACCCTTTTATTTTAAGATTAAAATAAACCTTTTATTTTAAAATTAAAATAAATATTATTTTAATTATAAAATTATTAAGAATAATATATATATATATAATATATTATAAAATAACCTAATATATATATATATATATATATATATATATATATATAAATAAAATATTTTGTAATATATATATATATATATATATATATATATATATATATATATATATATATATAGTTAACTATTAACTTATTAAATATATATATATATATATATATATATATATATATATATATATATATATATATATATATATATATATCCGTAAGTTCCTTGTTCAAAAAATTGAATCCTGTTGGTTCGATTTCCGTGCCTCATGTGAAACCTTGTGAATCCGTGAATCATTATGTTAATTATATATATATATATATATATATATATATATATATATATATATATTTCGTGCGATGGTTTCAAAAAAAATAAACTTGTTGCTGATTTTTTTTTATTTAAATTTTATACAATTAAATTATGCCCAATTAAATTGTTCTAAACACATATCAATATACATATCAAATTAAAACAATTAATAATTTGCATAAAAGTTTGGCTCTGATGCCACTGTTAGGTTTGTAATATTCATGAACGCAATCAAATTGCAAAATTAAGCGGAAGCGTGTAAAATCAGAGTTTAAAAATTATTTACAAACCATAAACCCGGATCACCCTTTATGCATAATTATTAATTAAATGAAAAGATAAAGAATAAAATCATACCCTTGAAGATCGAGCTTCCTCAGGTACAAGTTCACCTCCAAATCCTTTCGCATTCAACTTGAATCCACCGGGGTTTTGTTCCTTCCTTTGATCAACGTTAGCCACCCATATGTTTGGCCTCTAGAGGTGATCCACCAAGGAAAAATAAAGAATTCAAGAAGATGGTGTATTTGGCTCAAACCCTAGTTTTCTATCTCTATAGAAAAGGGTACTCTCCAACAAATTGGAATTATTTTGTTGTAAAAGTCAACAACCCCCACCCATAATAAGACTCCTCTTATTAATAGATGTGGGCAACCCACCTTAACAATTAAGGAATTGGGTTTTATTTAATTAATTAAATTCTTTTAATTAATTAAGCTCCCTAATCTTATTAGGGATAATTAATTAAAACTCCTTTAACTAATTTTCCTTCCTAATCCAATTAGGAATAAATGAGAGTACTTATATTAAATTAATTCCTAAACTCTTTTAGAAATTAAAATAATAATAATTGTAATAATATTAATAAGGCTCCTCTTATTAATTTATATTTAATATTTCTAAAATATTAAATAATAATATTAAGCTATTTAATTTATTCTATCACCATAGATTAAATTAAATATACATAACATATTATTACGATTATGCCATTAACTTCTTAAATAATTATTCTTCCTTTTATGGTGTGACCCTTTAGGTTCTCCATATTAAACCGGTTGTGAATAAATCAATTAGAACAATTCTAATCTTATTTAAATAAATAAATTAAATAATTAATTTATTTAAATAAATAATATTTATTCTACAATAGGATAAGCCTCCCTAATGATCAACGACTTTCCAGATAATATAGATTTCAACATTAATCATAAAAGAACCTTTGAGTAAATAGTTACCGTACAATTCAATCCTTCCACCATACAATGTCCCAATTAAATATAAGACATGAAATTTCTGTCAAGTCTTATTTTATTTAATTATATGCATTTCGATCCTTAAATGCACAACTCAAATAATGTAAATTAGAAACTCCTTTCTAATTTCATTCTCTTTCGCCAAGGACTACTGGGTTGTCATTTATCGAATCACATAGGAAATTTCTTCTTTTATTAGAAGTGGTAGATTCTTTATTGATCATACATTATCTCCATGTACAACTTATTATACCCAAGCATACCCTTTGATATACCCTAAGGGTCTTAAGGAATAAGTCAAAGTATAACTCATCATACACAAGATACTATGATGATCTCAAGTCCAAGGATCACTTGACTACTATCACTACAGTGAATTCCTATCGACAAGCAAAAAAAACTCCATTAGGTATTCCTTAGCGAGCCAACGCTCAATTGAACTTATTCTCTAATATGCACCTACATACTTGCTTTAGTGTCTCCACACAAATGATCATGAGATCAATCATCCTCATCCAATGAGCAAGCAACATATGTACCAATCTATCCGGATTCACTAATCCCCAATTTAGTAATCCAATGATTGGGAACTATTTTAGTTTTAAGCTTTCTAAGAATTTAGATCTCATTAGAATGATCATCATCATTATTCTAAAAGCATTGCTTAAAACTATGGGTTTATCACATATTATAAAACAAAGATCATGTAGATAATTAAAAGCCTTTAATAAATTAATATTTTTTATTAATAAATGAATAAGATTGTTACAAAGTATATGCTTTATCATCAAACATGATTGGCTTGTGTGCATACTACTTTCAGTAAGACCCCAACTTTTTGAATAAAGATGAATTTTCTATAATTATTCTTTTTGAATATTATGGAATTAATTTAATATAATGTTATAGTTGTGGGTAATATTTATAAATTTTGCAAAGTATGCAAGTTGTCATATTATATTCGATTGGTCGGGAAATATTCTTTTTGTCAGGGAATATCCGTACGACGGTACAATTATTGGTGGAACCCATAATAAAATTATTGTCGGATTGAGAAAATGACAAAAATATTTTTATGAAAATAACGGCGGAAGTTTTTCAGTTAAAACTGTTGAACTACTTGGTAGTAAAAGTACAGTAATACGTGTGGTTGTATAGTAGCACACGGTATTGATTATTGATGCTTACGTAAGAAGTTACTCAGTTTTGTTCAATTATTGCTATAGTAATTGTTGTAAATTTTGCTTATTTATGGATCCCTATTTACCCATTTTTCAAAATAATCGGTAGAAAGTTATTTTATATAATAAAAGGTGGGGGCCCACGAGTGGGACCCATGTGTTTGGCAAAGTCTTGGTTGAAGGCAATTTGTCCCAAAGGAATTATGGGGGGGGGAGAAAAAAGGGTCAGGAAAGGAGTATTATTAAGTTATATATATATATATATATGTTTTATCGTATTTACACGACTGCTGTATTATTAGTTTGTATTTGAATTTTGTACCATATATTTGGCGACTCAAGATGGGTGATGTATACCTATTTTGGGGGCGTCACACTAGCTTTATAGCAGTGGATGAGAGCGTGGGTGTGAGCCTTGAACATGGAGATGATCGTGGGAATGTGATTGAGAGATGTACGGCTTCAATTTGTAACTGATAGAGAGAGAGACGTGAGTTATGGAGAGTGAGAGAATTTCGCGTCTGTTATTATTCCAAATGAAAGTCCAAATGGTCCACAACTCTTTTTAAAATGTTCAGATCTGTCTAAATTCGAAGGTCACGCTTGTGCACATGAAGTTTAGATTGGTCAAGGGTATGCATGGAGACATACTGAATGTCTTGTTGTCTGATTAACTTGATGCTTGTGGTAGTTGGTTTGTACTACATAGGCTCTGCTACGCCGCGATCCGATATATCTGCAATGCTAAAGTTCAATTCCACTCTGCCTATCAGTGATGCTTTCCAATGATGGTTCCTGCATAGACATTAATGCACATTGTTAAGGCATGAATTAGTGGCCACATAATGCTAATATCTTGCAAATATTCACAAAACACTTCTTGCTACACACTTAAGCATGAAAATCTAATATCCTATTAAAAATGAATTCGATATAACTACTGTAATAATCCAAAATGAATAACTAAAAAGTCAATGGAGGTAGAAATAATGGGTTGCCTCCCATCCAACGCTAAGTTATAGTCAATTAGCTTGACTATCTCTGAATATCATGTCGAAGGAGGAATGGAGGTGACTTTCTACTTGTCCCCCTCACCCCAAAATTTAATGACTTCAACTTTAGTCAATGGCTCTACCTTCAACTCTGAATTTTTGCCCATTACACACCTCAACGGTTCATCATTCCCCTGTTTCTATACCTCATCCTTTAGGCCCTGATCCACCAAGTCAACCAAGAAGCATTCTTCTTCATCCGTTGGGAACTTAATTGCCGTAAATACATTGAAGGCGACCTCCTGATCATGTACATGCATAGTGGGTTCCCCTTTTTGCACGTCTATCGAAGCTCTGCCTATGGCTAAAAATGGTCTCCCCAGTATTATTGGTATGCTTTTGTCCTCCTCGCAGTCTAGAATGATGAAGTCAGTCAGAAATATAAACTTGTCCACCTTTACCAACACATCTTCAACAATTCCCCATGGATACGTGATGGATCTATCAGCTAGCTGTAGAGAAATGTTTGTCGGCCTTGGCGCCGACAATCTCAACTGATTGAACACTGACAAGGGCATTAAATTTATACTTGCCCCCAGATCAAATAAACACTTGCTAAAGCTCATCTCCCCGATTCTGCACAAAATTGTGAAGCTGCCTGGATCCGTCAGCTTTGGAGGTAGTTTACGTTGAAGCACTGCACTGCATTCCTCTGTCTAGGCTACTGTCTCAAACTCATCTAGTCTTCTCTTCCTTGACAATATTCCTTTCATGAACTTTGCATAGCTCGGCATTTGTTCTAATGCCTCGGCAAATGGTATGTTGATCTGCAGCTTTTTGAATACCTCCAAGAACTTACTGAACTGTTTATCTTCCTTCTGCTTAATTAATCTTTGCGGATACAGTACTTGAGGGTGAATTGGTGGTATTGGATTCTTGACCTTCTCCTCTGAACCTGTTTTATCTTTCTCTTCCTGTTGCACCTCAGACTTTTCTAGATTTTGTTTCTCTTGATGACTGCTCTCGTCTCTCATGCGGCCGCTGCTGACTTCCTTTTAATACAATTGACCAAGGCGTGCGACTTGCAAAGAATCGACATTGCTCCTTTCCATCTCGTCTTGGATTTGTCTCTGTGTTACTTGGAAATGAACCATGGGGCCTGTTATTAAGCATGTTCGCCATCTGCCCCATCTGCGTCTCGAGATTCTTGATAGCCATTGCTTGGCTTTTGATCATAACTTCAGTGTTTACCATTTATTTCAACATCATCTCCTCCATCTCTGATTTCTTTTCTGGCTGTAGTGTAGCTAGAGTGTGATGTTGTTGTTGAGAGAATCCCAATGGAAACGGTGGTTTTGAGGAAAACTGTGGCTGAGATGACTGTGGTTGAAACTGTTGGTTCGGCTAAAACTGATTTTGTTGTTGTCCTTGGTTATTTGACCAACTAAAGTTTGGATGATTGTTGTTATTGGGGTGGTATGTGTTCTAAAATTGACCTTGGTCTTTCCTGTAGTTGCCCACATACTCTACCGACTCTGAGCTGATAGCACACTGATCTGTCGAGTGTGACCCCGCACAAATCTCACAAACGAAGGCAACTATTTTCACTTTGCTCTCTGCCAAAGTATCTATCTTCTTAGCCATAGCTGCCATTTGTGCCGACAATTGCATAATAACATCTACCTCCAACACACCTGCAACCTTGGGCTGTGGCATCGGAGCTGTAGGATTCTGGTAATCATTTGCGGCCATAGTCTCGATAAGTGTATAGGCCTCGTCATAGCTTTTTGCCCATAATGCCCCTCCTGTGGCTGCATCCACAATCGGTCTCGACTGCCATTCCAAACCATTATAAAATGAGTTGATCACCATCCAATCTGGCATACCGTGATGCGGACACTTTTTTAGCATCTCTTTATATCTCTCCCATGCTTCATATAAGGACTCTCCCTGTTGTTGCGCAAACTGAGAGATAGCCGTCCTCATCTTTGCCGTCTTAGCTATTGGAAAGAACTTGGCTAAGAATTTTTGTGCTAAGTCCTCCCATGTAGTGATTGACCCTGCCGGCAAAGAATGTAGCCAACTTCTCGCTTTATCCCTCAATGAGAATGGGAATAGCCTTAGTCTGATAGCATCCTCCGTCACACCATTATATCTGAATGTGTCGCATATCTCGATAAAACTTAACAGGTGTTCATTCAGATCATCTGTAGAAGCACCCCCAAACTGTACCGAGTTCTGCAACATCTGAATAGTGCCCTTTTTAATCTCAAACGTATTGGCTGCTATCGCCGGTCTGACTATGCTAGACTGTAATCCATTTATATTCGGCATGGAATAGTCCTTTAGAGCCTGGTGCTCTTCTCTCTGCTCAATTCTCGGTTCTTCCGCCATACTAGCTGTTGTACTGTCTAACTGAGCTTGCAAATTTCTCTACACACTCGCTTTCCAACCTTTTCTGTTTATGTGTTATCCTGCGCTTGTGCTAGTTCTTAGTTGGATGATCGCGTGTGCATAAAAATCTACAAGTATCTGAAACCAAAAACAAAACAAAAATAGAAATGAGAAACGATTAGAATTGTCTAAGTCATACAATATAGCTTTAAACTAATGATAATTATTTAAATTCAACGCCTTTCCCCGGCAATGGCGCCATAAACTTGTTGCCTCTTTTTTAGTTCTGATAAAAGAGCTCTAACTCATGCAAGCATACATGTGTCAACAAGTAATATAGAGTAAGTAAAGTATCGATCCCACAGAGAAAGTTATCAAATTTTAACTATTATGCATCAATTAAATCACTATATTCATATGCGTAGACTAATAACTATAATTGGTGAATTACACTAATTGCAAATAACAACTAAAAATAAGAATAATAAGGAATCAATCAAATTTGGAAATAATGAGATCCTAATTTCATTTAATATTTCATCTAATCGCCACTATCATGCAAGAAATGTTTACATATCACAGGAAAATAGCCAAGAGCACTAATAGAGTTATAGCCATTTTTCAATGCACTATAACCTACTTACACAACATCAGCAAATGATAGACTCCATGTAATCATCAATACAACCAAAATCACTATATGTCTATGTGAAATTGCAATTACACTGAATTTAGGCACAAGCCCTTATTCTAACTCACACGGTGAAACAATATATGTCTATCTGGTTCACAAAATATGCAAGCCATATAAAACAAATTTCATATTCAGATATACTATCACGATTATAATCCATACTGTGATGTTCATTGTCAATTCCATACAAGTACTGAGATGACTGATGATCAAGAATTCATACATGTAAAACAATCATGATAGAAACCCTATATGATATGCAAAACATCCCTAGCATTCAAGCATTCAATTAAACTACATATTAAAATCCATTAGAATCCCATAATGGAGTTTAGTTCATGACTGAACCAAAAGGCATTATGGGATCAACACTAAACATGATTAATAAACAAACAATTGAAAGATGAAGGATAGAATGATCAAACCCAATTGCTAAATATAAACCAAATATAACATTTAAATCCTCATAATATTCCAGCAAAACAATAATAATAATCCACCACGGTAGAGAATCCCAAGAAGAATTTGAAGAATAAGTATTTTGGCTTCGTTCTACGTTGGAATCTCTCTCTCCATGTAAACCCTAGTTACTATGATGAAAATACGACAAAAGGTATGAATGATCCGTCTGACACCAGTCAGATATCGTTTTAAAACCAATTACAACTCATTTAATTAAAAATTAAAAAATAACAAATCAACGACTTTTCAAAGAGCGGCATATGCCGCGCCCCTCCAAGTGTGTTCCTTAGCTGGCGGGCGCGAGACTTGCGAGAGGTCATGCTCATTCAACCAAGTACTCTGGCATGGGCGCAAAAGGCTCTATTATGCTCACGCGCGCTACCACAAGAACTTACAATCTATAAATTCTGGTTATGCTTCGATTACGCATATCATTGCTCATCGCTACTTGTTCATTCATGCTTAATCTTCTGCTCCATTGTACCTTCCTGCCTTGCATATCCCCGCTTGTGCCTCGCCTTCACACATCCATCAGCCGCGTGCCCTCTAATACCACCAAACTAGGCCTATTCCTGCACTTATTCACTAAAAGGAGTTTTAAGTAAATGGAATGCAAAATATCATGAAATGTCACTCAAACACAATAAAATGTACTCGAGATGGGCATAGTTCACGTGAATTGGTATTTAATAAGTAGGTATAAATACCACTTATCACATGCTCTGAGCATATCTTTAAGCCGTCTGGATCATTCTTTGGCTTTGTCCATTGATTTGCGGATGATACGGTGTGCTCATCTTCAATTGCATTCCCATTCATTCTTGTAGTCTCTTCCATAAATTTGATGTGAACCTTGGATCTCTGTCTGATACAATTGATACTGGAACTCCATGTCTTGAGACGATCTCTTTAATGTATAGTTTTGCCAGCTGATCAAGATTAAATCTAATCTTTATTGGCAAAAAGTGTGTAGATTTTGTCAATCTGTCCAAGATCACCCATATCGCGTCGTATACCTTTTGAGTCGTTGGAAGACCTACCACAAAATCCATTGTGATATGCTCCCATTTCCATTCCGATATCTCCAATGGTTGAAGTAACCCGCTTGGTCTTTGATGCTCAACCTTCGCTTTCTGACAAGTCAAACACTTTGCAACGCATTCTGCAACATCTCTTTTCATGTTCGGCCACTAAAATGACGGCTCAAATGTTGATACATTTTCATACTTCCCGGATGAACTAAATATCTTGAGCTATGTGCTTCCATCAAGATTTCTTCTTTAATATCCTGAATTACTGGAACCCAAATTTGTCCCTCGAATCTTAGCATTCCCGCAGTATCGACTTGGTACTTCGCTTCCTTACCCTCGACTATACTTTGCTTTATTTTCTTGCATTCTTCATCCTGTACCTGAGCGTTTTTTAGTTTGTCCACCAAATTTGGACTAGCTTCCATCTGGAACAATTTTTCTTCGGATTCTTTTGGAAATTTGATTTCTAGCTCTAGTTTTACCATTCCTGAAATGAGCTCCTCCTTATCAGTTAACATTATCAACTTTTCTTTGCCCTTCATAGTCAATGCGTGTGCAACCACATTAGCTTTATCCAGATGATAAAAGATCTCGCAATCATAATCTTTTATCAGTTCCATCCATCTTCTTTGACGCATGTTCAGGTCCTTCTGTGTGAAAATATACTTTAGATTTTTATGGTATGTGTAAATCTCACATTTCTCTCCGTAGAGATAGTGTCTCCATATCTTCAATGCGAACACAACCGCCACAAACTCTAAATCATGAGTCAGATACCCTTTCTCGTAGTCTTTCAGTTGCCTTGATGTATACACAATAACCTTGCCGTTTTGCATAGGGACACAACCCAATCCTTTGAGTGATGCATCACTATACACTACGAAATTTCTTGTATTATCTGGTAATCATAATACAGGTGCCACACTTAACTTCTTCTTTAATTCCTGAAAACTTTCCTCACACTTTTCCATCCAAACAAATTTTATAGATTTTCTTGTCAAATTTGTCAACGGAGTGGCAATCTTGGAAAAATCTTGAATAAATCGTCTGTAATATCCTGCCAACCCCAAGAAACTTCTCACTTCTGATGGAGTTCTTGGTTGTTCCCAATTTATCACAGCTTCGACTTTTGATGGATCCACCGAAATCCCATCCTTATCAATTACATGCCCAAGAAATTGTACACGTTCTAGCCAAAATTCACATTTAGAGAATTTCGCGTACAAATTTTCATTTCTTAACGTCTCCAATGTCAGACGTAAGTGGTCCACGTGTTCCTCTTGAGTTTTAGAGTACACTGAAATATCATCGATGAACACCACCACAAATTTATCCAAAAATGGTTTAAACACCATGTTCATCAAATCCATGAACGCTGCAGGGGCATTTGTCAAACCAAAAGACATTACTAAAAATTTGTAATGTCCATACCTAGTTCAGAATGTCGTCTTCGGTACATCCTCCTTCCTTACTTTTAATTGGTGGTACCCACTTCTCAAATCTATTTTCGAGAAATATCTAACACCCTTCAATTGATCAAACAAGTCACATATTTGTAGAAAAGGATACTTGTTCTTAATAGTGACTTTGTTCAATTCCCTATAGTCAATGCAGAGACGCATCGACCCATCCTTCTTCCTCACAAACAACACCGGTGCTCTCCACGGTGACACACTCGGTTGAATATACTGCTTATCTAACAGTTCATGCAGTTGCACCATTAGTTCTTTCATTTCTACCGGAGCCATTCTATACGGGGCCTTCGATATCAGAGCGGTTCCTGGCGGTAAGTCGATCACGAACTCGATTTCTCGGTCAGGCAGAAGTCCTGGCAAATCCTCCGGAAAAACGTCCACGAACTCCCTAACAACTGGCATTTCCTCCAATTTCACACCCTTCTCCTTTTGAGTATCGACTATGTAAGCTAAATACCCTACACAGCCCTGACTCAACAACTTTTTTCCCTGCATCATCGTCAGACATTTCATTTGTCTAGGAGATTTACTACCATGAAAAACTACCTTTGACGGAGTCATAAAGTTTACACACTTCTTTTGGCAGTCAATTATCGCTCCATAATTGAATAGCCAATCAATTCCCAAAATAACATTGAACTCTCCGAGTTTTATCGGGATTAAATCTACTTTCATAACATTCCCCTTAATGTTCACCCTATAGTTCTTGTATATGAACCTAACAGGAATCACTTCCCTATTCGCAATTTCTATGTTTAAAGGGAATTGCAACTCATCACAAGGTATTTCTAGCCTCTTAGCAAATTCATCAGATATAAACGAGCAAGTAGCACCCGAATCAAATAATACATATGCATCTATATTATTGATTGGGATAATACCTGACACGACATCTTTTGATTGCACCGCGTCCTGCACCGTCATGTTGAAGGTTCTGGCTGTGGGCTTATTTGTTGATGTTGGTCCTGCAATGGTCAATGCACCTCTACTAGCATTTCCCTTGCTCCCATTTGTCTTACCAGATCTCTTTTTAGGGCATTCACGAGCAAAGTGATCCTTGGATCCGCACGTGAAGCACACATTCTTCTTAGCCTGAGTGCAATTTGGGGCGATGTGACCCTCCTGGCCATAATTGAAGCATACTCGGTTCCCCATCAAGCACATACCCTTGTGAAACTTCCCACATGTAGCGGATGCTTGGAACTTCTTATTTTGCTGGTTTCTTTGCTGATTTCTAGCTCCCCCATTCACATTCCACTTCCTCTTCAGGTTGTTGTTGCCATTTTTGCCATTACTACCTCCACCATTCTTAACTTCATGTTCATTCTTCTTCTTCCTCTGCTCTTGATTGTGTTTTATTACAGCCTCGCCTCCACTTTCAGCGAGAATTGCTTTCTCCATCACTGCTGCAAACGTCCTCAATTAGAATAGGGAAACCCTACTGTACAACCAGGGTTTCAGTCCTTGCTCGAACCTCTTCGCCTTGCGTTCATCCGTGCTGACTTGATATGGCGCAAACCTCGCCAACTCGTTGAATCTTACGGCATACTCTAGCACCGACATCGTTCCCTGCTTTAGTTCCAAAAAGTTAACCTCTAGCTGACTCTTCGAACTCTCTGGGAAATAAGTCTTGAAGAACAACTCCTTAAACCTATCCCAGGTCATCACTCCTGGTCCTTCCCGAGTTTTGTTGGCCTGCCACCAATAGCTAGCCTCGACTTTCAACATAAACGTTGCGAAAGAAGTCTTTTGATTCTCCTCTACTCTTGCAACATCGAACACCTTCTCTATTTCCATAATCTAGGTCTGTGCTTCGACGAAATTCAGGTGGTCCAACCGCCTTGAAGTTCTTAAACGTAGTACCTTGATTCTGAGGTTAATTCTACAAAGCACCCGCCAGTAACGTCACTAGTTGCTGAACATGGTTTCCTTCCACATTGTTGTTGTTTTCCTCAGTGGTTCTCCGTCATGGTGGTTGACGTCTTAAAGCCATTTTCTGTTAAAATACACCCAATAGCTTTTATTCAACCTTTTTAAGTATTATATACTTAGGTTGCACATCATAAAAGTTTATCACACCACAATTAACACTTTAAATAAAATAATAACTTTTATTCATTTATCATCTTTTAAAAAAAACATCAAAGCAATACAGCATTACTGCTATTTCCATTATTTTCCTGAACTATAACAGTTTCAGGACAACATCATCATCATCTATCCCATTGGTTATATCATACCCGGGATTTACATTTCATTTATTTTCTAATCACTTATCAATTACATTCTCTACATTATCCTACTAAGATACTGCGTAGCCTTACGACGCTTCTTCTTCCATAATTCGGAACATTGTTCGGCGATCCAACACGTATGATGGTAGCGTCTCGAACTGAATCGGTTAACCCAAGACTCGATATTGAGCTCAATTGACCACGACGTTGAATACGTTGTTCATCTCTTCCATCTTTCTCCTCTTTACTTGTGCGTCCCTCTCTGCTATTCCGGCTCGTTGATAAGCTTCACTGTACGCGTCTTCGGCTCTTGCCCTTTTTGTAGATTCTTCTTTCAGCTTATTCTCCAGTTCTACAATCTTCTCCATCATCACTCATTCTCTCCTTCAGTATGGACTAGCTTTTCTTCAACGTTTTTCAGTCGTTCTTCTCGATCCTGGATCTCATCGTTTTTCTGTGCCATCGAGGTCTGTTGTTCAGCTACTATCTCCTGTAACTCCTCAATGGTGTCTTGAAGTTCCACATTGCGGTCATACACCTTATCGTACAAACGAGTAGCTATTAAATTAAATGAAAGCTCTTCTTCCTCGTCCTCTTCATCCCCCAACTGTGGCAGCTCTACGGGATCCTCCTCGTCCGTCTCTATCTCATCATCCTCATTAGGTACCCTCTCCTGCTCAACTACTGTGACCGATGGAACTGTTTCTCGTGGCAGTAGTTGTTCCCAAACTATCTGAATATCTCGAGGTTCCTCCTCTCTAGCCTGACTGGATCCTCATATATTAGTCATCTGTCAACCAAAGTTTAAGTTTTAATTACTAATCATTACTACTCGACAATCACGAGCACATAAGTTGAAATCACATAGGCACATACGTGTTTTATAACTTTTTCTTTCCTAAAACTCGATAAGAGTCATCACTATCTTTCAAAGGTTACTTCCTACGGCTTTTCCCCCACCTAAGGTTCATAACCTAAAGCTTTGATACCAACCTGTGACACCCCCAAATCTAGGTATTTCATTCCCACAAGATTTGGTGTTCACTATTCAAACATTCATACTATCTACCCAAATAAAATAATATTTAAACCATAAAATCTCCCCTTAAATGGGGTTACATCATTAAGTTCAAAAACATCCCAGGTAATCTAACCTTTAAATGTCATTCAAACGCGGAATTAAATTATTACATAACTTCATTAAAATAAAGTCTAAGATCATCATAATAAATAAAAGTACAAATCATCATCACTTGTACAATTTTCCTTTTCCTTTGCTAGTTGAAGGTTCATCTACCTTCTCAACTTTAGCTGCAATGAGTTTATAAAAATGCAAGAGTGAGAAAAACAATTGCTCATTGGATATAACAATGAATCAACAAAAGAATAATAATAATAACAGCCAACAAATAGGCTCATCAAAACTGGATAGTACTTTAACAATGATAATCAGGATCCGAAATCCAAAATATGGAATAAACATAACTAAGGGTCATAAGACCATGAACTATGTTCACAGTTGTGAGTAATCTTTCAACTCCAACTTTAACATTCATAAGACTATAAGGACTCCTCATACTTAGGGGGATCAGCCCTTCGTACAATGTATTGTACAAAAATATTTTAACCCTAATAATAATAGGGTTGTTCATCTCATTATTTAGAGTACAAGTCCGCACCAAAGAAAGTTTGGTTTGGATAAGCTTTCAAGGGTAATTTGAAGTTCAACGAACATCAACTAGAGGATTAGTTGAATCAATAGTATTTGATAATTACAACATAACTTAGAACAATTGGGAATCATAAATGAACTGGTTATACATATCAAACTCATGCTTGAAATAACTATAGAGCATAAGTACTCAATAAAATGAATAAAATGGTTAACCTTTGCTTGAACCATTAATAAGCTAAGGTTAGAGTCTTATAACATTAGAAATGAAATTACTGAACATACATTAACTGGTAGCAAGCTGGAAACTAAAAACTTGCCCAACATGGTATTAAATTAAAGCAAGGATTAAAAGAAGTTCAAAAATAAAGATGAGAGTTCAAACTATGTTCATTATATAAGAATAAAACTTAAGAAACTTGCGTAGCTATAAACAAGTTAGAATGAATCAACAAAAATGAGAATTCAAATAACATTAGAGTTAAAGTTTGCTCGAATGAACTCTAGGGACAATTGACTTACTCAATCAACAATTGAAATAGAAGGCTTGCTCAATCAAGGAATAAAGCTACATAATGTAATATTGGAACTAGTTCAACGAAAGTAAAGAATTAGGAAACTTTCTCAATGTAAATGATAGAGTTTAGAAACTTGCTCAATGTAAATGCAGAGTTAGAAAACTTGCCTCGAGCGTAAGCTATAAAGTTAAACTCACAATCATCTACACATAATTTCAGAACATCAATACCTATTAGAAATGCTAACATATCATAACATGTTCATTACCATTCACATCTCAGAAACTCTAAGTGTTTTACTTCGCAACACTTGTCTAACTTTCATTATGTATAACAAATTATCACATAACGCATTCTTGATACACTAATCATTTTTTATAATTTTGAATTCATAATCCACATAACATGACTCCATTTAACCTTGTTGTTACATGATTCTCGCATTCCATAACCTTAAGCTAAGCTACAAAGAATAACCAAAGTCTGCAGAACAAGCAAACTTCAGTGTCTGAAAATGGGCACTTCATGGCACATGCCATGAAGTTTTTTATCAGGGATGTTGCGATGCGTGCAGGATGACAACAAGGCTACCACAAGCATGCGCTTTAAGGGTCTGCGCTGCGTGACTTGTAGAACTCAGTTTTGCAAAACAGAGCTACGACACTTTTCTTAAGCCAACTAACACGAATTTCACCCATCAAACAGTAAAATTAACACATACAAATGATACAACACCATTACAACATGTTTCTTCACTTATATATCAATATAGAACAACTTAACAGCAATTACACTATTGTAATTTCTCAAATTTCAAGTTTTTCATATAAAACTCAATTTTCTTGACATTCATCCTAAAAATCATCACTGTAAATTCATTACATGATCAAACCATCTCGTTCAAATTACATTATGTTCATATCTCAATGAACTAACATCTACAAGCTTCAATTTATATTTTCAAATACAAATTGACCATTAAAATTGATACCCACATAGTTACATATCAAAACATATATATACTGACAAAATTTCTACTGATATCCTACTGTCGAACAATTTAGCATGCAATTTCCTTGTTTGACATAACTTCTAGCATTATAAACATACACAATTGCAATTACCAACTATATAAATCCACAATTCAACAATTGCTTATAACAGAACATGAGAAAATTCTTGCCGTGAAATACATATATACGTATATACATACATATATAACTCTAAGATTGTGAAGATACCTTCAATTAGCGTGTAATTCTTGCTACGATTACTAGAAATGTTGAAAATCCTAAGCTTTCTCTCTATTTCTCTCAACTCTCAGTTCTCTCTATTGCCTCTAGACTAGCAAAACTAGAATGAAGCTTTGATAGCCAGTATGTGTAATAACCAAAATGAAAAACTGATATGGCCTTAATACATATATTAAATATATCGGTTACCAACATAAACGTTTATAATATAAATATATTATATTTATTATTTTATTTATATTAATAAATTTAAATTTCAAAAATTAGAAATATCAGAAGACATAAGGCTTGTTTGGCAAACCATTTAAATTTTAAAGAAATACAATACTTAAGCCTTGTTTGACAAAAACTAATTTAAATCCTTTTTAATTTATTTTAATAAACAACATTAAATATAACTATAATCACATATTATTTTTATATCCAACATTAATCCATTAAATTAATCACATACTATATTTTAATTAAATATAACCTTTTAGCAAACATCACCAAATTATAATTTTCATTATAACTTTATTTAATAATTTAACATATCATCTAAATTATTAAATCAACACAACAACATAACACCTCATGTAATAATACAAACCTCTAAATTATAAATTAATTTAATTTTGAAAATTCTCTAATACATTTAGATTCATCAACCATCAGATCAATAAAATATTTATTTAACAATAAATAATAAATACCTCAAATAATATTTATATAACTCAATAAATATTTAAATTACAATTTAAAATTTTGGATCGTTACAAAGCACTTCAGGAGTTATCGCCGAAAATGCGACATCATTCCTTGGGGTTATCGCCAAGGACGAAACTCGGGGTTATCTACGAGGTTGGAAATGATCCTTCTAGTGTGTGTTCCGGGGTTGGAAATGATGTTCCTAGTGTGTGTCCCGGGTTTTTGGATTGATCTCCAGTAGTATCCGAAATGGATGTGAGTTGTCTTCTACGGTTATCTCCGAAAGACAAATCTGTCCTCCTGCAATGTCAGTAACTGGCGTGCAAAAAATTTTGAGTGTCTACAGATGCCCCTCTTTATAATATTCATGCAATGAAAGGCATGGATAGGATAAAGAATCCTAGACACTTGAAATGCAAGCAAGATAATCATGATGCTATATGCAACAACATGATGCAAATGTATAATGCATGATGGCAATGATTGTCGGTTCCCTGGTAATCCTGCCGGGATGACAATCAGTGATGGCTTGGACATGCGATCCAAGTCTTCAAGGATGTTGACATTGAGGCTATGACCAAAGTCTCGAATCTTAGACACTGGAATATATTCCATAAAGGTACCTCTTGTGTACAAGAGATCTATGGGGGATAAAGCTTTGTTTGTTTGAGGATGTGTATAACATATTCCCTCATCCTGTTGGAGTTACTGCCAACAATATGTTGTTGTTAGGGTTGCCCAACCTTCGTTGATGTGTGTATCACCGGATAGATCCTTGCTGGGTGCATTATCAAGGTTGTTTGACCTTTATTGATGTATGTGTCAATGGTCGCACTGCGTTGTAAACCCCACCGGGGATACGTGTATAAACTGCTTCAATGGGTTTACTTGCCATCGGCTGACATGACGTCAAGGCTGCTTGACTTTCATTGATGTGTGTATCAATGGTTGAGAATGCGTTGTAACCCCCACCGGGGATACGTGGATGCTTGAAAGATTTGCGTTGTGACCCCCGCCGGGGATACTTTATCAGTTTGTAACTTCGACATTCTAACCCCCGCCGGGGATACATTAGCATTTCGTGGCTTTGGCATTGTAACTCCCGCCGGGGAGATTTATGGTTGTGACCCTGCAATGACGGCATCAGATCTTTGTGGGGTATTGCCGAGCATGATTTGTGAAAGTTGAGCTCATCGGTATAGTATACCCTGCATTCAGGCGAATACCAATGATATGATGGGAGTTTAATTCTTACCCGTACAAAACCAGGAATCCAGGCTATTCCGCTCAATCGCATAGCATTTTTATTCCTGATTTGGCCTTTTCAGCTTGTGAGACCTTCTTTGCAACTCTAACTGGAGCAAGCCGGAGGTGTGAGACCCATGTAGGAGTGCCACAAGTATACCTACAGCAGGCGCAGGTGGACCTGCCACCAACCGTTGCTATGTAAAGCCCAACGGTTGATTCATAAGTCATTTTCAAGCTGCGCTGCGAAGGAAATCTGAGAGCTCTTCTTCAAATCTGCTGAGTTTGGGCAACTTTTTACATATTCTGCCACCGTCCAAGAGTTCTTCACTGTCCTGGTAACATATGCATGTATTTTTTTCCTGTTTCTATCCGTTGGAAAGTAACTTATCACATGAAATGCATTTAGACACAGTTGTGAATATGCATGTTGATATGACTTGATAAAAAATATTCAACATAGCAAATGTTAGTATTAAACCATGTTGAACATAATGATGTGAAAAAATTTGACTTTTGAAATAGTCAAATTAACACCTTTTACTGTCATTTCTATCCTATTTGAGAACAAATGAGTAAAAGTATAAAAGTAAAATAATCCTAGTAATTAGACTACACTTATGGATTTTTTACTGTGATGTATTAATGCATGTAGGATGTATATGACTGTGTATAGGTGTGCTATTGAATGGCCACCTAGTCATGCCTATGTGCATGTGGATAGTCCCATTTACAAAGCGGGCTATGGCAAAATTTTCACAAAATATAGGCATTTGAGTAGTCATGCATGTCTAACTCTACTGTAGATGTATGTTAAAACAATGCATGCATGCATGTAATCATAAAATGAATTTTGAAAAGCTTTAGGTAAGAATTTACCACACCCTTTCTGAGGTAATTTGGAGACTTATGGATCCAGATATTATGGATCCAGATCAGCCGAGTAGTTCCCACAGGACCACTTCTGGTGTACGAAGGAGGGTTTCTGAAGTTCCTCATCCCTGTTCTATTAGACAACCTCGTCATTTGGCGGAGGCAGTGATACGTCCTATCCGGGTTGAAGTGCCAAATGTCGAGGATGAGGAGGAGGATGTACCGATTGAGGTTCCTGCTCCTGCTGTATGTGTTCCCCGTAGTGATTTGCTAGGTATTCAAGTGGCTAACCCAGATCTTCTAGTTGACTTGAGTAGGCATTCTTCAGTCTACCTACATGCAAACGAGGTATGAAGTTAGATCTTTAATCTTCCTTATTTCCTATTGATGAGGAGTCAAGGATTCTGATGTTGATCTGCATTTGATGTAGGTTCCCGACTTTACACAGCCTCGAGGGAACTGGTTCAGCATCCACTCTATTTATCAGGCTTTGCATGATGACTATAGAGCGATTGTACATGGTTGGGGATTCGGGACATTTTTCTCCATTCTTCCCCGTCGCTGTCCTTGGGGTTACCTCAGGACATTGTCTAAGCGGTGGTTTCACCAGACTCAGTCACTCCATTTACTGGACAGTGAGGTGATGATGACGCTAATGGATTGGCAGTTTATCATAGGTATGGAGTTTGGAGGGGATCCAATGCCTTGCACGGAAGATATTACCCCTGCCGCCGTCAGATCCTTGTTAGGAGTTTCGGCGGAGGCGCTCAAGGGCAGGACTATTCGTATATGTCCTTTGAGCGTAGATGCTATGAACGGGCTGTTGAGTGAGTCCATACCCGATGATGTGAGAGTCGTGGATCGCATTCTTCTACGATTGTTCTCGATGATCATTGGGGTCGCTTCATATAGAGATAACTCTTCTACGGTGTCCTTCGCTTTGATTAGTGCCACTCGACACGTGGACCGTATAAGGTAGTGTGATTGGGGTTCCTACACCTTTGCCTACTTCCTCAGGGGAATGTGCATGCGATCGCAGGGTTTGACCGAGGCGTGGTTATAATTCTACCCATTTCTGCTGGTGAGTATTTCTCTTGTCTTTTCCCATGTATAGGTTAAGAGTGTTAACTGACAACAGATGTTGCCTTTGTGTTGGTAGTTTTGGGCCTATGAGAGGCTTCCATGTTTGCGTCCTATGAGCGTGCTAGGTTTAGATACCTATCTACAAGGACGGAGATGGCATCATTCCAAACTGGCGGAGGTCCCTGTTGCTGAGGGTTTCACTCATTGTCGCCTACAGCTGGAGTTGTTGATAGCAGATGTCATCACATGGGTTCCCTACTCTGGGGAGCATTTCGGAGTTGGATTTGAGGATAGGTACCCGACGGGAGTAGAGTACGTCATTTCCACCGCAGGATTCCTCTCTTCACAGATGGGAGCTCTACTTAGGAGAACGTGCTATCAGGAGCACTACAAGAGAGATTCACATGCCGATCTTGCCTCCTGTCAGGACTTATTGGCATGTTTCGTAGTCACCCATCATTGACATCCCATTATTGGGGATTGACGGTTTTACATTATCAGAGTGCCCCTACACATAAGAGATGTTCCAACATTGGTGGATCCCTTGTACTACTGGAGCTCAGATCCGCGCCACACAGTTTATGAGGGATATGGTTCCAGGATCTGTGATGATGACGAATTGGCTAGCCTATATCAAAGATCTGACTCATGTGACACAGATTGATAGGTTGACCCGGCAGTTGGACCGGACACATCTTTTCATCCGGCATTTGGGCAGAGATCCTTTAAAGGTAGATACTTTTGATCCTTGCAGCTCTGGCGCTGGCCTCTCAGATGACCCATATGGCTTTGCCGGTACTGATCCTCCCTTGTATAGGCCTGATATCCCTGTAGATAGAGATCAAGTGACTCAGGAAGAGTTACATCAGGTGGACAGGATCGATGATGTAGACATCGACACCATTGACTTTTTCTGATAAATATTTCTTGTTATCTCTTTTGATAGGCCTCTGTTAGCTGTTGGGTAGCTTTGCCCCATTCTATCTATATCTTTTGATAGGCCTCTATTAGTTGCTGGGTATCTTCGCCCCATTTCCATTTATTTTAGCTGTATAGAAATGTATTAGATGATGATATACTTAGGAATGTATGCACAATTTTCCATTCCCTATATCATATTGCCATCTATTGTATTATGCATGTTATTATGTTATGCATATGTATGTATGTCCAGAGATATTCAGCATTGACCCCTGGATGGTCTTATGACACGGCCAGTACAGATGTCTTCTTCTACAGTTAGCCGTATTGATCATACCCTAGCATTTTTGGTGGCATCTGGTATGCGCTCATAGTATGATAATATATCACCATCAGACATGGTGATTGTAGATGATTTACTGCAGCATACTATGATCTTGTTGATGTTTTAGGTCCCCACAGGGTTTATAGAGGGTATACTAAAGCACTGGGTATCGGATAGATAGGTTTTTCGATTCGGGACCTAGGAGTTGACTCCTACTTTGGAGGAGTATGCACGGTTGACGATGCTGCCACTGGACAGACCTTACGTGCACATGGCGATCGGAGACATGAGTAGACAGTTCATGACCCTCACTGGATTGAGGCGTAGAGTGGTACAGGACGAGATTACATCCGGCCACGTGATATCGCAGCATTTTCTGTTTGACAGATTTGGCTCTGAGGATAATTATGCACGGCATTCCAGGGATTTCACCACACCAAAGGACCATTGGCGTTTAGCCAGGGTGGATGTACTGCTCTTGTGCGTATTGTCATACGTCTTCATGCCACGATATATGGATGAGCTGGATATCGACGTCATTATAGCAGTGAGAGCTCTCAGGGAGGGTCATACCATTATACTGATGATCATTGCGTAAACTACGAGGTCGATTACATCTTCTTTGCACTTATTCTAAGCAGAAGTGTTCATGAGTAGCTTCGGTTATCTTTGTATGTGTGGTTTATGTCACACTTTAGACCAATTTGCACATTTAGATGGTAGGTGTGACGCCCCCAAATCCGGGTCTCTTCCAACCCGACAGATGGTGCTACACGGTACTACCATTCATTCATTCCATTGAACAATCTAAGAAGGACTAATATAACTTATATATATATATATTCAAAATAATAATACATTACCCAAGTTCTTTGTAACCCATTCATTTGTTCTTGTCATAATATCAAATATATTACAATCGTACCTATACTATTACATAAGTAATCTAAGGGTTCATTTTTGCCTTGCCCTTGTCCTTGCCCGAGCCTTTAGTCCGCTCGATCTTGGTTGTGTTTATATGGTTCAAGCAAGAGTGAGCATGACTAGCTCAGCAAGTACTACAATTCTAATAAACAACATGTTTGAAATATAGCACTCATATATCTTCAATAACTAAACAGTAGTTACAAAGTACTATCGATAATTCAAAATAGCATTTCTTTTCCTTTAAAACGTTTTACACAACCATACTCACTGGAATAACAATTATGGCTCAAGTCTACGAGCATCCATAAGTTCTTTTGAAAAGGACAACCCGACACTAAGTCCGTAAGTCTGGCATAGCTTACGAGCACTTCTGAGTGATCAGCTCATAGTACTCTATGTTGATCAACACTACATTCATTAAACATGTATACGTTTAAGTTGTGGCAACCTCACGTGCCTGTCGTTAAACAACAAAACATTTTAGCATACTTGGTCTTCGATTGAAAACCATACCAATATAACTTGGTAAACATAAATCATGCTTGACAGATTCATAATACAAGTCTAGCCGAAAGACTTAGCTTTGACTTCATCATTCAAGACTTCATGCGAAAGAATACATGAATTTCAAAGCTTGTCCAGACTGAACTAGAACAAGGGTTAGAATACTTGCCTTTAGCATTTGCTTACTGATTAAAACACGTACACTTTAAGTCTCTATGATGCTACAATATATAATCATATAACGTACCACATTAGGTCATATATAATCAAGTATGTATACTATTTTATCTTACCCTTCATCTCAATGTAAATCCTGACTTAGATTCGTTATTAGGGTTTTCGGGTTTCATTATGTCATTCACCTTCCGCTCATCTTTGATTGATTATTAACTCTTAATCAACATGCATTAGTGTCTTACAAGTACCTTACAATGTTTCTCTTTCCTTCTACACTTGAAATCTTTCTTTTCTATCATTTTTTGTGGATCGCAAGATGGCGCCAACAATCATTTCTCAGATCTCGCTTTTGTGTATGTGAGTTAGCAATATCTTGAGGTTCCGCTTTCTGTTTGTGACGCATGCTTTTAGGCTTGGAGTCGCGCCACAGCGCGGACTCTGTGCCTCAGACAGTTTTGAAGTTTTGAAATTTTAGAGAACTTCCCGGACGCATAACTTCTTCGTTCAAAAGCCTACGGTTCGCAAATTTCATAATCTATGCATTCATGCAATAATTTTATCTATTTGACTTCGTTTGCTAAAATTTCACCTATGAGTTCATTTTTAACGAAAACGATAAACGTTCGTGAACGTTCAATGCTCGTTTCTTCGTTTCAAGTCGGAATCCGGTCATTTTTGAGTCCGCAACTCTCTGTTGAAAACCAACGTTTCCAACTTCAAACATAAAATATGATTTCCATTCTGAGAATTTCACGAATTCGACGATAATCGTCCAATCGTGTGAAGTCCGTCAAATCTTCATTACTAAGCGTTCTAAATGGATTTTAATCAACATAAAATCTTTACAAGTTATTTACTACACCAACTTATAATCAAAGTAGGTTTTGACTCATTTTTATAAGTTATTGTCTTGTTTAACTTATGAACTACAAATTCTCATGTAAATGACTTACTATGAACTTAAGTCCACTAATCAATGTTCTTATGCTATAATCAATATACTAACCATCATATGACAACATATGACAAGTTCTTCATGATTTTAATAACTTATTAGAGTTCAAGTTGTTTATTCAACTTATTCGGCTTAAGTTCATTTCCTTATTAACTTATTACATGATATTATCAAACCATCCCCCTTCTCTATCAATCCTATCATAATAGAGATGAAAGAACATTGGACACAAGATCATTACCTTTGAAGTCTAACTTCTTCTTCTTGGAAAATCTAACTTTAATTTAAAAGTGCTTATTTTCTCTACCAAATATGTAGCTTATATTTGAGAGGAGTTGAGAGGAAATTTTATCAAGCAAACAAATGATGGAGAGCTTTCTATTTATATGCAACTTAAAGCTAGGGCATTATGGTCAACTAGACATCCCACCTCCTTATTCCACCTCCTCAAGTAATCTCATTAATTCCACCTCCTTACTATTCATAACTTTGGCTCTAAGTAAACTTGGCTAGCACAACACTTTCTCACCACACTACTTGATCATCACACATAATCCTTGCCCATCAAGCTTACCCACTTCCTACTTGGTTTGACCCATGGATCAAGGCTTCTCATTAGGCTTGGTTAATTAATCTAACTACTTTTTTAATGGGCTTGTGCTACATAATTTGGACTCATGATATATCAAACACTTGGGCTTGATTGTCACATTATATTGGACTCCTACTATTAGGTTTATAATCCTACAAGTCCATTCCCTTTTATTCAATAACTTAACATACATACCTTACGTATAATTCTAGTATACTAGCTCGTATATTAATTCTTAATATACGTTATCTCATTCTTCATACATAATAGTATAATACGTCGTATTATACTTATATTCAATACTTTCATATAATGACTACACATTATACGATCACAACTCTCTTCCTTTAACGCTTAATAACCTAACGTTCCCAAATTAAGTCCACATGCAAAATATTATGTTTTTCATACTTAGGTTATTATTACATAATCAATATCACCTCGATATTATAACGTTACATATTTCTCGGAAGTTCAAAAATAATTTCCGAGCAGAAATCGATGATGTGTTTTTCGGAAAATTTCTCGGAAAACTTTTATTTTCGTTTTAGAAATTCAAACACTTTAATTCTCTCACGTAGTTAAAATACTATGACGTTCCGACCTTTCTAGGTTATAGAACGACCTTCATCTTCTGAACACGAAATAATAATAAATAATATTATTTTATTCATTATTAAAAGTAATTACAAAAGGTTCGATTTCGGGGCGTTACAGCAGGGGTATTGTTTAACCCATGATATAGCCATGTCATACTCCTTTCAGTCTGCGGAGTGTACATATGCTACATCTTGGTCAGCTTTCCTCTCAGGGATCGGAGATCTGTTTGCTATATTGTTGTGTTCAGGGCTTAGCTCACCCTACAACTTCATTACTCATGCTCTGGGCATGGATTATCTCCCCCTGGCTGGATTGAGGGGCATGATTACTTACCACCCACTGGCCGTGATGTGTCAGTATGACTAGTTTCAGGATTTTCATCCTTATGAGGGGGCAGTGAGTCAGCGCTTCGCTTCACATCGTTTATCAGCAGAGGACAGATCCAGGTTGTATGCCTATTGGGATCAGCGAGAGTTGGCTGAGTTTTCTATCAGTCATCCAGGTTGTTTTGCAAAGTATTCCGCATGGATGGAGACAGAGACTACATTGGCTACGGTAGTACCCATAATGCAGGGGACTAATTCCGACGATGAGGAGCCTATAGAGGAGGCTGACATTACCACCAAGGAGGATTTTACTGCTGGGTTGCCAGCATTTGTGATGGATTCTCCCACCCCGAGTGCCACTGTTACTCAGTATTCAGCACAACATTTGGAGTATAGCTTACATCTGATGACCTATGATAGAGATCAGGTTAGGGCCGCGATGTTGACAGCTCTTGATGAGAGAGATACCACTCTATTAGAGATGGATGAGGCTAGATCAGCCAGGGATACATTGATTGTGGAGCGGGATGCCACCTTATCTACTAGGGATGTGGCCATTGCAGACAATACTTTAGTGAGATCCCAGATAACTGTCAGTCTTGCCGACATGAGTGCTTACATTGATGAGCATAATGCCACCATGAAGTTGGCCTCTGATCTACTAGCTCGTGTAGATACCTTTGGGCAGGAGCTTGCAGCGCTACCTCCTTCTCCAGAGAGGGATGCCATGTTAGATCTGATAGTTCGCATACACACAGATCTGAAAATAGCTTTGTGTTTTCCTGCACAGACTAGCTTAGCCATTTTGTCATGTACAACACATATGTATATATCAAACAGTATTGTGTATGGCAGGGAAATATATTTTGATTCACTTCCCTTTTAGTTATGCCTTGGTACTTGTTGATATTTGCCTGTTTCTTCAGGGCCTTGTGATCTTGATGCATTCCGAACTTATCCTTGATAGTTGGACATTGCGACGTCGCAAGATCTCTCAGAACGGATCATTGATTTTTGTATAGCCCTACCATCTTTGGTGTCTTGGAACTGGTATCTATATGGAAAAGTGGAGTGGAGGGTGGTTTTTCCTCTCTGAGATTGATCGCACCACAGATGGTCGCCAGTACTTCTATTTGTGAGAAGCCTAGTTAATTCCATCTCTTATAGGTTGGTATTGCTCTTTAAGACACGACCGCAGCTTAGATGGTCACCGAATCTTCTATTTGTGAGAAGAGGTTGGGTAATTCCATCCCTTTAATCTAAAACCGATGAAATGTGGTGGATTGAAGGTTGATCCCAATACTGTGTGACAAGTATTTTTGTTCTGGTAGGGGTTAGATTGAACTATAAATGGCTGCCTACGTACTCCTATTGAAGAGGAGATCAAGTCTGCGTAGTTCGAACCTGGTGTAAGAGGTTCAACACTGAATGTGAAAGGCTGATAGGTGTAGAAATGTTTTTGTGGTTGTTTTTTTTGTAGAGAAAGGGCAAAAATGTTTTTGTTGTTTTTTGTTTATTGTGATCGGGCCATATAGAATATGGTTGCCTACGTACTCCCGAGTATCAGGGAGATCAGGTCGACGTAGTTCACCCCTCAGGACGAATCGCAGTCAAAGAGAAGTGTGAATCCCATATGCAGGCTATACTGTGGGGAAAAGAAAGTTTGATCCCATAATGGGGATAAACTTCAGGCGTGGAAAAAAGTTTGATCCCATCTTTAGGACAAACTGCCAGCGTAGAAAAGTTTAATCCCGTCTTCAGGATAAACTGCAGGTGTGAAAGGTTTAATCCCATTTTTAGGATAACCGAAATTATGTGAAATGTTTGAACTGAGGTAAAACTAGGCTGCTGGTTTGAAGTGAATGTTTCCCTAAGGGGAGGAAGAGTACGTAGGAAGGAAAGGGTTCAAAATCGGAATGACTAGTGATTTGATGACCAAAACCAGGATGTTTGTTTGATGGTAACTTCAGACATAGTACTGTTTCACGGTGTCTGAGTTAATAAGCTATGGAAATTCATCGCCATCCATTTCCTGGAATTTGAGAGCACCTCTTGTCAATACTTTCTTGACAACAAATGGGCCTTCCTAGTTAGGAGCGAATTTTCTCTTAGACTGGTCTTGGTTGTCAATGATCTTCTTTAAAACCAAGTCATGTTGTTTAAACTTTCGGAGCTGGACTTTTCTGTTGTAGGATCGTGCGATCCTCTGCTGATATAACTGACCATGGAAGATAGCCCCGGTTCGCCTTTTGTCTATTAGAGACAATTGGTGATACCTGTCTTGTACCCATTGGTCTTCATCCAACTAAGCATCCATCAACACTCTGAGGGATTCCATTTCCACCTCTATGGGGAGCACTGCTTCCATCCCATAAGCTAATGAATAGGCGGTTTGCCTAGTAGAAGTACGCATGGAAGTTTTGTAGGCTAATAAAGTCAGAGGCAAGAGGTCAGGCCATCCTTTGTGATTGGCGGACATTTCTGCATGATCTTTTCGATGTTTTTATTAGCCTCTTCAATAGAATCATTCATCTTTGGATGGTAGATGACGGAGTTAAGGTGTTTGATGTGGAATTTTTTGCATAACTCCTCCATCATTTTGTTGTTGAGGTTCTTAGCATTGTCTGACATAATGACCTCTGGTTGTCCATATCGACAGACAACATTGTTTCTGATGAAAGTATTGATGACTTCTTTAGTAACCCTGTGGAAGGATGCTGGTTCTACCCATTTGGTGAAGTATTCGATCATGGTGAATATGAATCGATGTCCATTACTGGCTTTGGGCTCGATGGGCCCGATCACGTCCATTCCCCAAATTTAGAAGGGCCATGGCGAACTCATATTATGGAGTTCCCTTGGAGGGGCGTGGATGGAATTTCCATGAATCTGGCATTGATAACACTTCTTGACGTGATCATCACAGTCAGCTTTGAGTGTAATCTAATAAGGTCCTGTTCTGAGGATCTTTTTTGACAAGTAGGGGTTCGCTCATGTGAGGGCCACATACTCCACCATGGATCTCATCCATGAGCCTCTGAGCTTGGTCTTTATCCAGACATTTGAGGAGACCTAATCCTGCATCTATTTTGTAGAGTGCATCTCTGCTTAAGTAGAATTTCATAGCAAGTCGACGAATCCGCCTCTTCTCAGTTAGGCTCGCCTCAACGGGTGTAGGTCCATCTCGTAGATACTCCTTGATGCATTGATACCAAGGGTTATGGATGGGAGGTAGTTCATCCAATACTTCTCCAACATAGTTCCCATATACTGGGGTCTTTTCCAGTGCAAATATTATGTTTGGCATGTTTTCCTTGTCAGGTATGTGAATCAAGATGGCCAACGTTGCTAATGCATCTGCAAAATCATTTATATTACGAGGAATGTGTAGAAAGGAGATTTCTTTGAACTCCAAAGCCATCTGTAAAACTTGTCGATGGTAAGGCAGCAAATGTAATTCTTTGGTTTGATAGATTATCGTGGATTGTTTGATTACCAATTCAGAATCCCCAAAGACGAGTTAATCGCTGATGCCCATTGAAGCAAGCAAGTTTTAGCCCCATGATCTGACCTTCATACTCAATTTGTGTTGTTGGTGTTAACAAAGCTGTAATTTTGGCGATGGGATATCGCTCCCTATCTTTGGATACTAGAAGCGCTCCGGCCGAGAACTTTCGTGTTAATGACTCCATCAAAATACATATCCTGTGCGGCATGTATCGTCTTGATGTTATTCTTTGAATGTCATTACACCTTCATCGGGGAAGTATGTTTCCAAGGGTTTGTAATCCTCTGCAGGTACAGCGACCAGTTAATCCGCAATTCCTTGACCTTTGATAAAATTTTGCGTCACGTAGACTATGTCAAATTGTTATAGGATCAACTGCCATCTGGACAGTAAACAATTTAGTATGGGCTTACTGAACACATACTTGAGAGGATCCACGTGGGATATAAGATGGGTTATGTAACCATGGAGGTAATGTTGTTACCTCATGGAAGCCCATGCTAAAGCACAACAAGTTTTCTAAATCAGAGTGTACTTATGTTCACTGATGCTAAATCTTTTGCTGAGGTAATAGATAGCTTGTTCTTGGCCTCTATAGTCTTTTTGCCCCAACATACAGCCCATGGCATTGTCATTAATTGATAGGTACATGAATAGGGGAACATCATCCCTGGGTGGTACCAAAATAGGAGCGTTAACCAACTGCTCTTTGATTGCAAGGAAGGCTTTCTGACACTCAACATTCCATTTTATGGAGGAGTTCTACCATAAAACTTGAAGATTGGCTCACGCAGGTTGCTGTGAGTTGAGAAATGAACCTGCTAATGAAGTTGATTCTTCCCAAAAATCCCCGTATTTCCTTCTCTGTCTGAGGAATAGGAATTTCTTTAATGGCCTGGATTTTGGTAGGATCTAGTTCAATCCCTTTGTGGCTGACTAGGAAACCTAGCAACTTGCCTGACTTAACACCAAAGGCGCACTTGGCTGGATTCAACTTCAAGTTGTACTTACGCAACCTGTTGAAAAGCTTTCTGAGATGGTCTAAGTGGTCATCCTCCTTTCGGGATTTGACAATGATGTCATCCACATAGATCTCTATCTCTTTATGAATTAAATCATGGAAAAGAGCCATCATAGCTCACTGATAGGTTTCCCTGGCATTGTTGAGGCCGAATGACAACCGTCTATAACAAAAAGTTCCCCAAGGCGTGATGAAAGCAGTTTTCTCACGGTCCTCCTCAGCGACCATAATTTATGGTACCCTGCAAAGCAATCAGCAAAGGAGTACATGCCATATTGAGCAGTGTTGTCAATAAGAATGTGGATAAATGGCACGAAAAAGCTATCTTTAAGGCAAGATTTGTTCAAATCCCAAAAATCCATGCAGACTCGTACCTTTCCTCCTGGTTTAGGCACGGAAACAATGTTGGATATCCACTCTAGAAATGTAGACACCATGATAATGCCAGCTTGAAATTGTTTCACAATTTCTTCTTTAACCTTTAAACTCCTTTCAGGTTTCAGTCGCTTGAGATTTTGCCTAACTGGCTTAAATCCTTCTTTAATGGGAAGGCGATAAAGAACAATGTTAGTGGACAAACCCACCATGTCTTCATGAGACCATGCCAACACATCCTGGAATTGGGTTAATAGTGCAACCATGTCATTCCGCTGATTTGTGGTAAAGTCTGAACCAATTTGGATTAGCTTAGGGTTTTTTAAGGTTCCAAGATTGAAAGAAGTGGTTTGATCAAGATTGGGTTTTGGTTTGTCTGCGACCCATTCTTTAATCTCCTGAGGTGTCTCGATGTCCTTTTGTATATCCATTAAGTCTGAGTCCAACTTTGTATCAAAATTCTGACCCTTCTTGTGGGAGAAGGCACCTCATCGACAGAAATACATGCACATCTAAATTCGAGTCTTGAAACAAAATATGCTTTCACTTAATATATGCAACTGTTTGATCATACAAAAGTGTTAACATGTACTTGATAAATAACTACTAATACTGTAATGAAAAGCAAGCAATTAAAGTTATCTACAGGGCAAAGGGGTTTTTCTGCCCATTTTACCCTCGTCGACTAATGCATGGAGTGCTGCTCCAATTGTCGAGGGAAAAGTCCTGAAGGACTGCAGTGATGGAGGGATCGTCATTGTCCTCCTTCTCCCAAATGATAACCTTAACATCTGGGTAATCATCGTCTAGGATATATTTGTTTGTATGTTCATCATCAACAATGATGCGTATGCCTGACATCATCAAGGAGATGTCATGTTTACATTTCCGTTCCTTTTCTTCCACTTCGGGATCAGGAATCAGCACCTCTTTTGCTTTGATTGGCACTGGTTTAGGAAACAGCATGACCACAACATGGGCTGGCACCTTTACAGTAGACTGTATCAACTCATGAGGTCAAAGGAAGAGAAATCGCCGTGGGGCGGAAGCTTGAGGAACCTACTTGTGCTTATGAGGGTTCCTATGACTGGAACTGGCAGAATAGCCTAGTCCGGCTATTCCAATTTGACTGGACACTTGAATAGGGTGCTTAATACCCTGTTGATTTTTATAAAGCCCTTATCCAAGTTGATGACCCAATAACATCATTTCTTGAGTGGCCGATATAACCTCTGCAGAAATCTTGGGTACGGGAAGTGGCACTCCAATATAATGGTATTGCGTGGTACTCACTTCCAGAGTATGAAAATTGGCTGGTTCAACTTTTGAATTGAAGCTGATGATTGGTAGAGTTCCTTGTTTAGGACATTCAGGACGGCGTTGATGTGTGATTGATTGTTATTGACAATGTATTTGAGTTGTTGATTTAGTGTGGAGGGAACGACTCCAGCCATGTGTATCCATGGTCTCCCCAATAGCAGGTTGTATCCTGAATCTATATTGAGGACGTGGAAGGATACATTGAATGTATTTGGACCAATCTCAATTGGCAACTCAATCTTTCCAACTGAATTTCGTCGGGATCCATCAAAAGCTCTGATAACCGTATGGCTGCTTTGGATCCGCTTGAGATTGACATTCATCTTCACCAAGGTGGCATAAGGACATATATTTAGAGATGAGCCTCCATTTATCAAAACTCCAGCTAGCATGTACCTAGAAGACAAAATTGCAATGCGCAATGGCTTGCAATGACCGATCCCTTGGAGCGGTAAGTCGTCATCAGTGAAGACTATCACATTGTTGTTTAAAATGTGATCAACAAGATGTTGAATTTTTTCCACATCCACTGATTTTGGCAAGTAGTCTTCTTCCCAAACCTTCAATAAGATCTTCCGATGATATTCGGAAGAGAAAACCAAGTCCAAAATAGATATCTGGTGTGGAGCTACTCGCAAGCTTAAAACCACCTTGGCTTCATTGTGGCCCATAGTACGGAGGAATTTTTCAATCTTCTCCATGGGAATCTTCCCCTTTGCTTCGCAAGTAGGTTTCACAACCTATTGAGGAAGATACATTGGATTTTCCCTCGACACTGTAGCAGTAATATGAGACATGGATCCTTCAACTTCTCTATAATTCCATGAAACTTTATGTAAGCTGACAACAGGATATTGTGGTCTGAATGGTAAAGAAATTGGCTCGGGTGCGGCCACTTTTAAAGGATTGTTAGCTCCTTTGAGTTGAATTGGTTGTATGTGAAATACTTTGATAGTCTCATCACCCACTTTGGATAAAACTGCTACTGATCCCTTCCATTTGGTAGGACATGCATTCCCACTTTTGAGTTGCACTGTGTAATCATCTGCTAGTTGCAGGACACCGCTATCAAAAAGATTCTAAATGAGATGGCGGAGTGCCCATCATTCTTCTGTGCTGTGACCGCGAGAATGTGAATGATATTGACACACTTCATCAGAATTAAACCGTCTTGAACGGGGGTTAATTGGAGGCAGAAGGAAGGTAATTCTTCCTTCATTGATCAGCATTTGCAATATCTCCTCCATAGATTGGCCCAGATAGGTAAATTCCCTTTGATTAGAAAAATCCCGATGGGCTTTAGTTCTTGCTCTCTTCGCAACCTTATCCTCCATAGCTTCGCTTTCTAAAGGTGGTGATTGAGCATTCATAACAAAAGGAAGGAGATAAGCATGCTCCTGACTGATTAATTGGCGTGCAACTTAATGTTGGTGGGTCACCAGTTCTGCCAATTGCTCAATTTGTTTGCAAAGAGCTTTCATCTTTCGTTCCATAGTAAATTGGAACTTTGCATAATCCCATCTGTCAACACCATCTTTGAGGGTTTGGGATGATTCACTATTAGAATTGGAACTCTGTCCAGTGCTCCAGCTAATCATGTTGACCTCTTCTTCTTTGTGTTGAGGAAGAGGGTTGTCTTGCACGTGAGGTTGATCTGGTTTGGTGACCACGATCTCACCATTGTCTATTAAATCTTGGATCTTGTGTTTCAAGGCCCAACAATCTTGAGTATTATATCCAGGTACTCCAGCATGATAAGCACACTTCTGAGTAGCATTAAAACCCCTCCCATTAGGGTTGGCTGGTGGAAGAAGATGTGTAATATTCTTCTGAGTAGTTAGAAGAGCAAGAATATTCTCGAGCGAGTCCCCTAAGGGTGTGAACGTTCGAGGACGTTTTACTTCTCCACTTTTAGGAAATGGAGGGTTTGAATATTGTGCTTGAAAAGGGGAGTAGTTTCTCCTCTGTATAGGCATGTTTTGATTGCCTTTTTGACCTTGTAGTATCAAGGAAACATCCTCCTTTTCTTTTATGGACCCTCTGGGGGTTGTTTCCATAAAATCCAGATTGGATGTGCTCAGCAACTCCTTTAAGAGCGGCTAGGTCTTGAATTTTACCAGACTTCAATCCCATTTCAGCCATCTCTCCGTGCTTGATCATTTCAGAAAATGGTTTGCCAATACAAGCTAAGACTCTCTCATAGAAAGGAGCTTCCTGTACATCTATGAATGTCATGACCATTTCTAACTCCATCATAGAAGGAATAACCTGAGCAGCAAGGCGTTTCCACCTTTGAGCATACTCTCTAAAAGTCTCATTAGACTGTTTCTTGACCTTGGTAATTTGGTACCGGTCAAGAGCCATCTGAGATTGAAAACTGTATTGAGTGACGAAGGCGTGAGCTAGCTATTGATCTTTGTGTTGTCTAATATGGTATACCATGAACGGGCTTCTCTAATCAGACTCTTCTGAAACAGCTGCATTCTAAGATTTTCATTTTTCACGTAAGATCTAAGTTCTCCAATGAACACCTTCAAATGTGTATAAGGATCCTCTAATCCATCATACTTTTCAAAATTAGGGGTTTTGAATTTCTCTGGATAATGGACACCTGGGAAGATACAAAGGTCAGCATATAAAATAGTTCCATGTGTTCCAATCCATTTGAGAACACGCATAGTTTCCACCATTTGGAGTACTTTCTTCCTGATATCATCCGGTGTCTGGATCTCCTTTGAGATGGGTGCTTTCAGAGTCTTTGTTGGTCATATCCAACGGAGGTTCCAGATTTGTTTTATCTAGAACTTGTGCTCCTCCTTGTGTAGAGGATTCTGTATGTGGAGGCATCTTTGTACCTTGAGTGGACTTATGCAATTCTTTAAGTCAAGACAGGATAATTTGTGATTTGATGACTTAATCCATCAATTCTTCATAAGAAACAGGATTAGACTGGTCAGAAGAAGACATGATTGGCTGTAGGCTCACCGTTTATGAAAATAATGACATGTTCGAAGCACTAATATCACATGTAGATATAGTATAGTGCAGTAAGTAAAATGCATTCGTACACATTCATCATAAATATAAATGCAACATTCACACACAAGCATACAACAGTTTTGAAAAGCTTGTAATAGCGGCTTAAGCCCTCTTACTGGAGTCCACAGCGGAGTCGCCACCTATCAACGTCGGGATTATTTGATGTCCCTTTTCGTTACTTGTTCTTTGGTGTTCTCATGTTAATGTGAGATTTGTTTGAAAAAACAAGCGAAAAAGGTCCGATATGTATAATGTTGATTTTTTAACTTTAAGAGTCGCTAGTTAGTGTATTTAACTAGTTGCACCAACGCAATCGAAAAGGTTTGCACATTGACCCAGTGATGTGACGATTGCTAAAGCAATTCGTGAAAACAAGAGATTCATTTGGGTTCAGGAGATTGATTATGCGGAGGGAAGGTGTTAGGCACCCCCCGACATCCGTGTTGCCACGGTGACCGCCATTTTTCAAGAAACTGTTGTATGAATATGTGTGTGTGTGTGTGTGTGTGGATCAATGTGAAATTATTTGAAAGTAGTGTGAGGCCTCAGTCGCACCTATATACAAAGGGTTTGAATTTATAGAAAAATTCAGTTTTAAGCAAGATATAACAATGAAGTTTTGTAAAAAGAGGGTTTTCAAACCCTATGCTCAATAGGAATTGAGACTTTTTCATACTTCCATTTTATTATTAAAATGTTCGGCTTGTTTGCTTTTATTTTTGAGATGCGAAGCATCTTCGAGAAAATAATATACAGCAGTGCCAAACTCCTTGTAGACACTTGAAATTTTTCTATACGCCTGTTACTAACATTGCAGGAGGGAAGATTCATCTTTCAGAGATAACCCTGGAAGACGTCTCACATCCATTCTAGATACTACCGGAGATCAGTCTCAAAACCTGAGACACGCACCGGTAACATCATTTCCAACCCCAGAACACACACTGGGAGGATCATTTCCAACCTCGGAGATAACCCCGAGTTTCGTCCTTGGCGATAACCCCAAGGAATGTTGTCGCATTTCCGGCGATAACCCCGGAAGTGTTTGGTTCAAAATGCATACTATCAGCTTCAAGCTTAAACCTCCTGCTGAGGCACTCATACCCCAGACCCGGAGCTAACACTGGGCAAACAAGAACCTTCACAAGATGATATTGCGGCATACAAACAAGTAGTCCAATCTCAGATGTAACCCTGAGCAACGTCTGCTTTCAACTCAAATCGGTGATAACCCCAACAAAGAGTCAAACATCATCTTGCCACTTCAACACCTGCGCGTCGTCTCAACACTTCATACATACATACATCCAACAATGTCCCATAAGAACCGAGGAGTTACAATCTCGAGGGACTCTTCCTGACTTCGTACCACCTCTAATCCATGTCATTGCCTAACTCTCGACACAAGCGGTCCGAAAAAGGCCATATATACCTTGTTTGGATGCTCGGATTGAAGTTTTGCAAGTTCGAGCGGACATTATCAGTGCACAATGCACGTACTTTGAGACGACAGGACCCGCGAAGCCCGGGGACACCTCGACCAGCCGCAGGTGCAACTGCGGCTGCCACATTCTATAAAGCCTTTTTCTTCATATTTGCATATACTGTTATACACATTGAGAGTTGTGTTGTGTGCATACGCCCGAACTTCGGTCCGTGGTTTTCATTTAAGTCTATATATATATATACTTATATATGTATATATTTTATATATGGACTAACATTATAGAGTTATGCCTCGATTGAGCCTAGAGTTATGTCTGGAGCGTTTATTTGCTTATATATATATATATATATATAACTGTTGTTAGATATATCTGATGAGCCTGGATTTTATATCCGGAGCATTTACCTACTTATATATATATATATATATATATATAATTGTTGTCGGACATATCCGATGAGCCTGGATTTACATCCGGTGCGTTTACTGCTTTATATATATTTACATTTCTCTCAGGCCTGGAGTTTACTTCGTAGCCTTTTACAGCTTTATTTACATTTCGTCCTGCCATGAGTTTATTTCGTGGCAGTTGATTGCTTTTACAACTTTATTTATATTTTGTCCCGCCTTGAGTTTACTTCATGGTGGTTGATTGCATTTACTGCTTTATTACTTTTCTGATCCCCCATTGAGTTGCTTAGTGGTGGTTGATCTTGTCTATATATATATATATATATATACTTACCGCTTTTATATATTTACATTTCCGATCCTCCATGGAGTTGCTTTGTGGTGGTTGGTCATATCTGTATATATATATATATATATATATATATATATATATATATAGCTTTTATATATATAACTGCTCACTGCTTTCCATACAAACTGCAGTATCATGTGAGCCTAGAAATCATGTGATCACAGGTTTAGTATACTGAATCTAGATTCGGTTCCCGTGATGGACCTTTTTCAGCTGTAAGCAGATTGTACATTATTTACAGTGTCTTAATTTCCTTGGATGACTGTCATTCCCATAAGTAGTTCGGCACTGCTGTATATTATTTTCTCGAAGATGCTTTGCATCTCGAAAATAAAAGCAAACAAGCTGAACATTTTAATAATAAAATGATAGTATCAAAGGCCTCAATTGCTATTGAGCACAGGGTTTGAAAAACCTCTTTTAAAAAAAACTTCATTGCTATATCTTGCTTAAAACTGAATTTTTCTATAAATTCAAACCCTTTGTGTAAGACCCCAACTTTTATGAATAAAGAATAATTTTCTTGAAATATATTTTTGAATATTATGGTGTGGATTTGATATAATGTTATAGTTGTGGGTAATATTTATAAATTTTTCAAAGTAAGCAAGTGGTTATATAATATTCGATTGGTCGGGGAATATTCGTTTTAACAAGGAATATTCGTACGATGGCACAATCATTGGTGGACACCATAACAGAAGTATTGTCGTAGTAAGAAAACGACAGAATTATCTTTTTATAAAAATAACGGTGAAAGTGTTACCGTTAAAATTGTTGAACTACCCGGTAGTAAAAGTACAGTAATACGCGTGGTTGTATAGTAGCACATGGTATTGGTTATTGATGCTTACGTGAGAAGTCACTCAGTTATACTCAATTATTGCTACAGTAATTGCTGCATCATATCTCTCATATTATTGATTCAATTATTATCACATTATCATCTACATTATATGATATAATATTAAATCAATAATTGAGACGATAAAGTTATTCATATTATTAAATTACAATATTGACAATGTCTAGAAGTTCTATCAAAGAGAGGTTTGGTCATCTATTTGCGCGCCAATAAGGAGAAATCCTTATCTAAAAGCCCTCTCTTTCCTGGGAACGACCTGGTTGTTAAATATTATGAGTTATAATATTAATGATGAATAAGTTCGTGTTGATTAAAGATGAAATTGATAGTTCCATTGTGTTGGAATTATTAGTGTTAGTGGAAATCGATATTTTTTTCGATATTAATTGATGTCTGGAAGTTATACTGACCATTCGGGTAATTAATCAGATAAATGAGAAATTAATTGTTATTAATTCACATGATTATAACTATTTGTTCACATGTATGACACCCCTAAATCTAAGTACTTCATTCCCACAAGATTTGGTGCTCAAATAAAATCATATTTAAATCATAAAACCTCCCCTTAAATAGGGTTACATCATTAAGTTCAAAAACATCCAAGGTTCTCTAACCTTTAAACATCATTCAAATACGGAATTAAAATTTTATCATTACATCATTAAAATAAAGTCTAAGATCATCATAATAAAAGTCTAACATCATGATCATAATCAAAATTACAAGTCTTCATCACTTGTACATTTTTCCCTTTCCTTTGCTAGTCGAAGGTTCAACTACCTTCTCCTCTTTAGCTGCAATGAGTTTATAAATATGTAAGAGTGATCAAAACAATTGTTCACTGGATATAATAGAGAATCAACAGGAGTATAGCAATAATAACTGGCAATAATAGGCTCATCAAGACTGAATAGTACTATAACAATGATAATCAGAAACTAGAATCCAAAATATGGAGTATACATCACTGAGGGTCATAAGACCATGAACTACGTCCACAATTACAAGTAATCTTTCAACTCCAACTTTAATAGTCATAAGACAATAAGGACCTCGTACTTAGGGGGATCAACCCTTCGTACAATGTATTGTGCTGAAACATTTTAATGCTACGCGTAAGGTAACCCCTAATCATAATAATAGGGTTGTTCATCTCAGTATTTAGAGTACAAGTCAGCACCAAAGAAAGTTTGGTTTGGATAAGCTATCAAGGGTACTTTGAAGTTCAACGAACATCAACAAGAGGACTAGTTGAATCAATAGTGTTTGATAATATCACAGTTAAACATAATATGAAACAATGAATAAGTGTAAGCGAACTGACTATGCTTGATCTCATGCTTAGATACAACTACAAAGCATAAGCATTGAATGACAATAATAAACCTTGCTTGAACAAAATTAAGCTAGGACTATGAAATTATTAAATAAACATTAAGTAATAGCAAGCTGAAAATATAGCTTACTTATCATGAGAATAACTTGTGTTAAGTAAATGAACTATAACAGTTCAACATTTGAAATTTGAATTCATGAAAGCTGTATTCATAATATCCGAATAACAATAATGGAACTTGTCCAATAATAAACAAGTTAGAGGCATCAATAATTATTGGACTTCAAACTTGTTTGAATAAAATAATGACATAGCTTGATTGTTCAAGATCATGATTGAGAATACAATAGTTCATTTAAGGTAAGAACTAGCTCAACAAGATCAGGATTGCTCAATGTAAATATAGAGTTAGAAAACTTGCCTTGAGCGTAAGCTATAAAGTTAAACTCACGATCACCTACACATAATTTTAGAACCACAATACCTTAGATAGGCTAATCATATCATAACATGTTCATTACCATTCACATTTCAGAAACTCTAAGTGTTTTACTTCGCAACACTTCACTAACTCTCATTATGCATACGAAGTTACCTTATAACGCGTTCGATTTCTGAAACATTTTGCAACATTGAACTTACTAATTCCAATGCACTATGTTATAATAACCTTAACATAACACTTTTAACATGCTAACACACTTTCAGACACTGCCTTGATGCTAACTCAAGACTGCAGCAATAGCAGAAAATCAGAATCTCAAACTAGTGTATGGCGCAGCTGCGCCATACAAAAAACTTAGACCCAAGCATAACAAATGCGCTTCTTTTTTGCTGTGGTAACTGCAGCAATTGCGCGCAAGTGTTGAGACAGATCAGAGAGAGGTCGATGAGCGAGAGTCGACTTTAGCCCAACAAACGCAAATTTCACCCAACAAATAGTGATAATAACACGTAAGATAAATACCCAACTTTCATAAACATGATTTCTCACATTTACAATCAATTAGAACAATTTAACACTAACTAAAGCTATTTTAATTTCTCAAAATTCATGTTTTTCACATGAAACTCCATTTTTGATATTCATTCTAGAAATCATCACTGTGAATGCATTACTTGACCAAATCATCTCATTCAAACTACGTTATGCTCATATCTCAATGAACTAACACATACAAACTTCAATTTATAATTTTACATATGAATTGGCCACTAATTTAACATAAGAACACATGTACTGTCAAAATTTCTACTGACATTCAAAAATTAACATACGATTTCCTTGTTTGACATAAACTCTAGCATCACAAGCATATATAATCACAATTATGAACTATACGTGTTTATAATTCATCAATTGGTTTTACAGAACATACGAAAATTATTGTCGTGAAATACATAAACATAGATATATTATCACAATTATGAACATACCTTTATATGCTTGACAGAAACTCTTGCTAACCCACTAGAATTGCTTGAAACTCCTAAGTTTTCTCTCAATCTCTCTCTCAAATCTCAGACTCTTCTCTTCTCTCTTCTCAGTTCTTAGCTAAACCCAAATGCCAAATACGTAGTCTCGCTAACACTTAAGCGTAAGGAAATAAACGGATAACACTTCATAATGCTAATACTAATTACATTATCAGTTATAACGTATATAATATAAATATATATTATATTATTATTTTATTTCAAAAAGCTAGAAATTTTAAAAGCCTAAGTCTTGTTTGGCAAATCATTTAAAATTAAAGAATTAAAATATTTAGCCTTTTGAAATCCTCTTTAATTTATTTTAATAAACACTTTAGTTTATAATTATAATCACATACTATTTTCATGTCAAACATTAACCCATTAAATTAATCACATACTATATTTTAATTAAATATAGCCATTTAGCAAATATCACCAAATTATAATTTTTATTATAACTTTATTTAATAATTTAACATATCATCAACATTATTAAATCAATACAACCACATAACACCTCATGCTAATAATACAAACCTCTAAATTATAAATTAATTTAATTTAGAAAATTCTCTAATAAATTAAGATTCACAACCATCACATCCATAAAAACATTAAACATTTCCAATAATATTTATATAACTCAATAAATATTATAATTACAATTTAAAATTTCAGATCGTTACATCCTTCCTTTCTTACAAGGATTCTGTCCCCAGAATCACAATTTAAACAATCAAATCGTCACATTCTCCCATACTTACAAAGATTTTGTCCCCAAAATCGAAGATACAGATTAAACAAATAACTTAGGGTAATTCTTCATCATTTTCGCTTCTAGTTCCCACGTAGCCTCTTCGACATTGTGGTTCCTCCATATCACCTTCACAGAAGGTATCACTTTATTTCTGAGCACTTATTCTTTCCTGTCAACTACATGATAGGAATCTCTTCGTAAGACAAATCTTTACTGAACTGTAATGGTTCATACTCGATTACATGTTTGTAATCGGGTTTATAAGGTCGGAACACCGACACATGAAAAACATTGTGCACATGCTCTAATTCTGGAGTTAAAGCTACCTCATAAGCCACCTCTCTCACTCTACATAGAATTTTGAAAGGTCCAACAAACCTCGGGCTGAGCTTGCCTTTCTTTCCGAAACGAATCTTCCCCTTCCAAGGAGAAACTTTCAGGAACACGAAATTTCCTGCCTCAAATTTGTGATTCTGCCTGTGTTGATCAGCGTACTTTTTCTATCGATCTTGGGCAGCTACCAGTCTTGCTCTGATGAGTTTGACCACTTCAGTGGTTTTCTGAACCAGTTCTGGGCCTAACAGTTGACGTTCTCCAACGTCATCCCAGCATAGTGGAGTTCAGCATTTTCTGCCGTATAACGCCTCGTACGGTGGCATACCAATGCTTGGATGGTAACTGTTGTTGTATGCAAATTCCACCAATGGTAGATGATCATCCCAATTTCCTTTGAAATCCATGATGCATGCTCTAAGCATATCTTTAAGTGTCTGGATCGTTCTTTCGCTTTGCCCATCAGTTTGCGGATGATACGCTGTGCTCATCTTCAATTGCGTTCCCATTGCATTCTTGCAGTCTCTTCTAGAAATTTGATGTGAACCTCGGATCTCTATCAGATACAATTGATACTGGAACTCTATGTCATGAAACGATCTCCTTAACGTTTAGTTTTGCCAGCTGATCAAGATTAAATCTAATCTTTATTGGCAAAAAGTGTGCAGATTTTGTCAATCTGTCCACTATCACCCATATCGCATCGTATCCTTTTTGAGTCGTTGGAAGACCTACCACAAAATCCATTGTGATATGCTTCCACTTCCATTCCGATATCTCTAATGGTTGAAGTAATCCGCTTGGTCATTGATGCTCTGCCTTCACTTTTTGACATGTTAAACACTTTACAACGCACTCTGCAACATCTCTTTTCATGTTCGGCCACCAAAAATGACGCCGCAAATCTTGATACATTTTTGTACTTCCCAGATGAACTGAATATCTTGAGCTATATGCTTCCGTTAAGATTTCTTCTTTAATCTCCTGAATTACTGGAACCCAAATTCGTCCCTCGAATCTTAGTATTCCCACAGTATTGACCTTGTACTTTGTTTCTTTACCCGCGATCACACTTTGCTTTATTTTCTTGCATACTTCATCCTGTAGTTGTGTGTTATTCACTTTATCCACCAAAGTTGGACTAGCTTTCATCTGCAATAATTTTGCATCGGACTCTTCTGGAAATTTGATCTCAAGCTCCAGTTTCGCCATTGCTGAAATGAGCTCCTCCTTATCAGTTAACATAATCAACTTTTATCTACCCTTCCTACTCAATGCGTCTGCAACCACATTAGCTTTACACGGATGATAAAAGATCTCACAATCATAATCTTTTATCAGTTCCATCCATCTTCTTTGACGCATGTTCAGGTCTTTCTGTGTGAAAATATACTTCAGACTTTTATCTCTCCGTAGAGATAGTGTCTCCATATCTTTAGAGAAACTACTACTGCCACCAACTCCAAATCATGAGTCGGATACCCTTTCTCGTAGTCTTTCAGTTGCCTTGATGCATACGCAATAACCTTGTCGTTCTGCATAAGGACACAACCCAATCCTTTGTGTGGAGCATCACTATACACCACAAAGTTTCTTGTATTATCTGGTAATGACAACACAGGTGTCATACTGAGCTTCTTCTTTAATTCTTGAAAATATTCCTCACATTTTTCCGTCCAAACAAATTTTATAGATTTCCTTATCAAATTTATCAACAGAGTAGCAATCTTGGAAAAATCCTAAATAAACCATCTGTAATATCCCGCCAACCCCAAGAAACTCCTTACTTCCGAAGGTGTTCTTGGTTGTTCCCAATTTATCACAGCTTCAACTTTTGATGGATCTACGGAAATCCCATCCTTATCAATTATATGCCCAAGAAATTGTACACATTCCGGCCAAAATTCACATTTAGAGAATTTTGCGTACAACCTTTCCTTTCTTAACGTCTCCAATGTCAGACGTAAGTGTTTCACGTGTTCCTCATGAGTTTTAGAGTACACCAGAATATCGTCGATGAACACCACCACAAACTTGTTCATCAAATCCATGAATGCTTCAGGGGCGTTTGTCAAACCAAATGACATCACTAGAAATTCGTAATGTCCATATCGAGTTCGAGAATGCGGTCTTAGGTACATCCTCCTTCCTTACCTTCAATTGGTGATATCCACTTCTCAAATCTATTTTCGAGAAATATCTGGCACCCTTCAATTGATCAAACAAGTCATCTATTCTTAGCAACGGATATTTGTTCTTAATAGTGACTTTGTTCAACTCCCTATAGTCAATGTAAAGACGCATCGATCCATCCTTCTTTTTTACAAATAACACCGATGCTCCCCACGGTGATACAATTGGTTAAATATACTTCTTATCTAACAGTTCTTGCAGTTGCACCATTAGTTCCTTCGTTTCTATCGGAACCATTCTGTACGGGGCCTTCGATTTAAGAGCGGTTCCTTGCGCTAAGTCGATCACGAATTCGATTTCACGGTCAGGTGGAAGTCCTGGCAAATCCTCCGGAAACACGTCAACGAATTCCTCAACTACTGGTATTTCCTCCAATTTCACACCCTTCTCTTTTTGAGTATCGACTATGTAAGCTAAATACCCTACACAATCCTGACTTAATAACTTTTTGGCCAGCATCATCGTTAGACATTTCATTTGTCTAGGCGATTTCCTACCATGAAAAACTACCTTTGATGGAGTCATAAGGTTTACACACTTCTTTGGGCAATCAATTATCGCTCCATAATTGAATAACCAATCCATTCCCAAAATAATATCGAACTCTCCGAGTTTTATTGGTACTAAATCTACTTTCATAACATTCCCCTTAATATTCACCCTACAGTTCTTGTACACGAACCTAACAGGAATCACTTCCCTATTCATAATTTCTATGTTTAAAGGGAATTCCAACTCTTCACAAGGTATTTCTAACCTCTTAGCAAATTTACCAGATATAAACGAGCAAGTAACACCCAAATCAAATAATACATATGCATCTATATCATTGATTGGGATGATACCTGACACGACATCTTTTGATTGCACCACGTCCTACACTGTCATGTTGAAGGTTCTGGCTATGGGCTTGTTTGTTGACGTTAGCCTAGAAATAGCCAATGCTCCTCCACTGGCATTTCCTATGCTCCCATTTGTCTCACCGGATCTCTTCATAGGGCATTCACGAGCAAAGTGATTATTGGATCCGCACGTGAAGCACACATTCTTCTTAGCTTGAGTGCAATTTGGGGCGATGTGACCCTCGTGGCCACAATTAAAGCACACTCGTTTTCCCAACAAGAACACTCCCTTGTGAAACTTTCTGCACGTATCATATGCGTCGAACTTCTTATTTTGCTGGTTTCTTTGCTGATTCCCAGCTCCCCCGTTCGCATTCCACTTCCTCTTCAGGTTGTTGTTGCCATTTCCGCCGTTACCACCACCTCCATTCTTAGTTTCACCTTCACTTTTCTTCTTCCTCTGCTCCTGGTTATGATTTGTTACTGCCTCGCCTTGCACTTTTAGTGAGAATAGCCTTCTCCATCACTACTACAAATGTCTTCAATTGGAACAGGGAAACCCTACTATACAACCAGGGTTTCAGTCCTTGCTCGAACCTCTTCGCCTTGCGCTCGTCTGTGCTAACTTGATATAGCGCAAACCTCGCCAATTCATTGAACTTTGCGGCATACTCAGACACCGACATTGTTCCCTGCTTCAATTCCAAAAACTGAACCTCTAGTTGAGTCTTCGAACTCTCTGGGAAATAAGTCTCGAAGAACAACTCCTTAAACCTATCCCAGGTCATCACTCCTGGTCCTTACCAAGTTTTATTGGCCTTCCACCAATAGCTAGCCTCTTCTTTCAACATGAATGTTGCAAAAGCAGTCTTCTGATTATCTTCTACCCTAGCAACCTCAAAAACCTTCTCGATTTCCATTATCCAGGTCTGTGCTTCAACTGGATTCATGGACCCACAAAATTCAGGTGGTCCAACCGCCTTGAAGCCCTTAAACGTTGCTCCTTGATTCTGAGGTTGATTCTGCAAAGCACCAGTCAGTAATGGCACTAGCTGCTGAACCAGGTTTTCCTCCACATTATTGTTGTTGTTTTCCTAAACAGTTCTTCGTCGTGGTGGTTGACGTCTTGAAGCCATTTTCTATTAAAATACACCCATTAGCTTTTATTCAACCCTTGGTAAGTATTACATACCTAAGTTGCACATCATAACAGTTAATCACATAACACTTAACACCTTGAATAAACCATAACTTTTATTCATTCATCATGAAAAACTTCAAAACAATAGCATCACTACTATTTACATGACTTTCTTGAACTATAAACTTTCCTGGACTATAACAATTGTAGGATAACATCATCATCATCTATCCCATTGGTTATCATACCTGGGATTTACATTTCATTTATTTTCTAGTTGTCTATCAATTACAATCTCTACAATATCCTACTAAGATACTGCGTAGCCTTACGACGCTCTTCTTCCATAATTCAGAACATTGTTCGGCGATCCAATATGTATGATGGTAGTGTTTCAAACTAAATCGGATAACCCATGACTCGATCTTGAGCTCTATTGACCATGGTGTTGAATACGTTTCTCATTTCTTCCATCTTTCTCCTCTTTGCTTGTGCATCACTCTCTGCTATTCCGGCTCATTGATAAGCTTCACTGTACGCGTCTTCTGCTCTTGCCCTTTTTGTAGATTCTTCTTTCATCTTATTCTCTAGTTCTGCAATCTTCTCCATCATTCGCTCATTCTCTCTTTCAGAGTGGACTAGCTTCTCTTCAACGTTGTTCAGTCGTTCTTCTCGATCCTGGATCTCATCGTCTTTCTGTGCCATCGAGGTCTGTTGTTCAGCTACTATCTCTCTCAACTCCTCGACAGTATCTTAAAGTTCTACGTTACGATCATACACCTCGTCGTACATACGGGCATCTATCGAATTAAATGGAAGCTCTTCCTCCTCGTCCTCCTCATCCTCCGACTGTGGCAGCTCCACGGGATCCTCCTCATCCGTCTCTATCTCATCATCCTCATTAGGGACTCTCTCTTGCTCAACTACTGTGACCAACGGAACTGTTTCCCGTGGCAGTAGTTGTTCCCAAATCACCTGGATATCTCGAGGCTCCTACTCTCTATCTTGACTAGATCCTTCTACATTAGCCATCCTGTCAACCAAAGTTTAAATTTTAATTACTAATCATTATTACTCGACACTCACGAGTACAAAGATTACTATCAAATAAGCACATAAGTGTTTTATAACTTTTTCTTTCTAAAACTCGATAAGAGTTTATAATCACTATCTTTTCAAAGGTTACTTCCTAAGGTTTTTCCCCACCTCAGGTTCATAACCTAAAGCTTTGATACCAACCTGTGACACCCCCAAATCTAGGTACTTCATTCCCACAAGATTTAGTGCTCACTGTTCAACATTCATACTATCTACCCAAATAAAATCATATTTGAATCATAAAACCTCCCCTTAAATAGGGTTACATCATTAAGTTCAAAAACATCCCAGGTTCTCTAATCTTTAAACGTCATTCAAATGCGGAATTAAAATTTTAACATTACATCATTAAAATAAATTCTAAGATCATTATAATAAATGTCTAACATCATGATCATAATCAAAATTACAAGTCTTCATCACTTGTACATTTTTCCCTTTCCTTTGTTAGTCGAAGGTTCAACTACCTTCTCCTCTTTAGCTGCAATGAGTTTATAAATATGGAAGAGTGAGCAAAACAATTGCTCACTGGATATAATAGAGAATCAACAGGAGTATAGCAATAATAACTGGCAATAATAGCCTCATCAAGACTGAATAGTATTATAACAATGATAATCAGAAAATGAAATCCAAAATATGGAGTATACATCACTGAGGGTCATAAGACCATGAACTACCTCCACAGTTGCAAGTAATCTTTCAACTCCAACTTTAACAGTCATAAGACTATAAGGACCTCGTACTTAGGGGAATCATCCCTTCGTACAATGTATTGTGCACAAACATTTTAACGCTACGCGTAAGTTAACCCCTAATCATAACAATAGGGTTGTTCATCTCAGTATTTAGAGTACAAGTCCACACAAAAGAAAGTTTGGTTTGGATAAGCTATCAAGGGTACTTTGAAGTTCAACGAACATCAACTAGAGGACTAGTTGAATCAATAGTGTTTGATAATATCACAATTGAACATAATATGAAACAATGAATAAGTGTAAGTGAACTGACTATGCTTGATCTCATGCTTAGAAACAACTACAAAGCATAAGCATTGAATGACAATAATAAACCTTGCTTGAACAAAATTAAGCTAGGACTATGAAATTATTGAATAAACATTAAGTAATAGCAAGCTGAAAATAAAGCTTACTTATCATGAGAATAACTTGTGTCAAGTAAATGAACTATAACAGTTCAACATTTGAAATTTGAATTCAAGAAAGCTATATTCATAATATCCGAATAACAATAATGGAACTTGTCCAACAATAAACAAGTTAGAAGGCATCCATAAGTATTGGACTTCAAACTTGTTTGAATAAAATAATGTCATAGCTAGATTGTTCAAGATCATGATTGAGAATACAATAGTTCGTTTAAGGTAAGAACTAGCTCAACATAAATGTATGGATAAAAGGATTACTCAATGTAAATATAGAGTTAGAAAACTTGCCTTCAGCGTAAGCTATAAAGTTAAACTCACGATCACCTACACATAATTTTAGAACCACAATACCTAATAGATAGGCTAATAATATCATAACATGTTCATTATCATTCACATTTCAGAAACTCTAAGTGTTTTACTTCGTAACACTTGACTAACACTCATTATGTATACTGAGTTACCACATAATGCGTTCCCAATTTCTTAAACATTTTGCAACATTGAACTTACTAATTCCAATGCACTATGTTATAATAACCTTAACATAACACTTTTAACATGCTAACACACTTTCAGACACTGCCATGATGCTAACTCAAGACTGTAGCAATAGCAGAAAATCAGAATCTCAAACCAGTGTATGGCACAGCTGTGCCATACAAAGGCTTTAGGGACACAGTAAAAAGCGCTGGTTTTTTGTTTTAGCACTGCTGCAATTGCCTTAAGTGTTCAAATGTACATAGAGAGGTCGATGAAGCGATGGCGAACTTTAGCCCAACAAACACAAATTTCACCCAACAAACAGTGATAATAACACGTAAGATAAATACCCAATTGTCATAAACATGATTGCTCATATTTACAATCAATTAGAACAATTTAACACTAACTAAAGCTATTTTAATTTCTCAAAATTCATGTTTTTCACATAAAACTCCATTTTTGATATTCATTCTAGAAATCATCACTGTGAATGCATTACTTGACCAAATCATCTCATTCAAACTACGTTATGTTCCTATCTCAATGAACTAACACATACAAACTTTAATTTATAATTTAACATATGAATTGGCCACTAAAATTGATACTTACTCAAGCTATATGAAGAACACATATACTGTCAAAATTTCTACTGACATTCGAAAATTAACATATGATTTCCTTGTTTGACATAAACTCTAGCATCACAAGCATATATAATCACAATTATCACCTATACATGTCCATAATTCATCAATTGGTTTTATAGAACATACAAAAATTATTATCGTGAAATACATAAACACAGATATATTATCACAGTTATGAACATACCTTTATATGCTTGACAGAAACTCTTGCTAACCCACTAGAATTGTTTGAAACTCCTAAGCTTTCTCTTAATCTCTCTCTCAAATCTCAGACTCTTCTCTTCTCTCTTCTCAGTTCTTAGCTAAACCCAAATGCCAAATACGTAGTCTCGCTAACACTTAAGCGCAAGGAAATAAACTTATAACACTTCATAATGCTAATACTAATTACATTATCAGTTATAACGTATATAATATAAATATATATTATATTATTATTTTATTTCAAAAAGCAAGAAATTTCAAAAGCCTAAGGCTTGTTTGGCAAATCATTTAAAATTAAAGAATTAAAATATTGAGCCTTGTTTAAATCCTCTTTAATTTATTTTAATAAACACTTTAGTTTATAATTATAATCACATACTATTTTCATGTCAAACATTAACCCATTAAATTAATCACATACTATAATTTAATTAAATATAGCCATTTAGCAAATATCACTAAATTATAATTTTCATTATAACATTTATTTAATAATTTAACATATCATCAACATTATTAAGTCAATACAACCACATAACACCTCATGCTAATAATACAAACCTCTAAATTATAAATTAATTTAATTTAGAAAATTCTCTAATAAATTAAGATTCACAACCATCACATCCATAAAAACATTAAACACTTCCAATAATATTTATATAACTCAATAAATATTATAATTACAATTTGAAATTTCGAATCGTTACATCCTTCCTTCCTTATAAGGATTATGTCCCCAGAATCATAATTTAAACAATCAAATCATCACATTCTCCCCAACTTACAAAGAATATGTCCTCAGAATCGAAGATACAGATTAAACAAATAACTCAAGGTAATTCTTCATCATTTCCGCTTCGAGTTCCCATGTAGCCTCTTCGACATTGTGGTTCCTCCATATCACCTTCACAGAAGGTATCACTTTATTTCTGAGCACTTGTTCTCTAATAAATTAAGATTCACAACCATCACATCCATAAAAACAATAAACACTTCCAATAATATTTATATAACTCAATAAATAATATAATTACAATTTGAAATTTTGGATCGTTACAACATATGTGTACTATTGATTCACATTCTTGTACTATTAGGGGTGGTGGTGCAAGTTTGATAATACTTTCATGATAAGTTTAAAATGGAGGTATAGATGGAGGTACTATACTATAATTCGTATTTTCACATGTCTAGAACTATTAATTCACATGATTTACTATTGATTCACATTATTTACTATTAGGGGAGGTGGTACAAGTTTGATAATACTTGCAGGACTAAATTAAAAATGAAGAAAAAGAAGAAGGTATGATACTGTAATATTTCGAGCCCCAAAACGTGCAATTATCGAAACTATATTTTCCTATAAATAGAAGCTCATTCTTCCTTCATTTCTCACCAATTCACAAAAGCTATAGAGCAATTATTATAGAGAGAAAGAAGAAGAGAAGTCTGCTTCCTCACTATTTTAGTATCCAATTTTTTTTAAGGTAAGGGGTATTATTCCTTCGTACTCATGAAGAGAGTTATTTTCTTTCAATACTCGTAAGGGTTGTTATTCCATTCTTTATTATTATGTTGGAATAACCTGTCTATGCGAAGTACTGCATACATGGTGAAATTGTTCTGTTATTCCATTCTTTATTATTCTGTTGGAATAACCTGTCTGTGCATTCTATTTCATTCCTGGTCAATTTTGTTGTTATTCCGTTCTTTATTATTCTGTTGGAATATCCTGTCTGTGCGGATTACGCATGACCTGGTTACCTTCTTTATTATTCTGTTGGAATATCGTGTCTGTGTGGATTACGCATGACCTGGTTCTATTCTTTATTATTCTGTTGGAATAACTCGTCTCATGCGATGGTCTATCGCATGCCTGGTGAATTCTTTTGTTATTCCATTCTTTATTATTACGTTAGAATAACTCGCTCTATGTGGACTACCGCATGCATGGTGAATGATCCTTTGTATTCATTCCTTATTAAATTGTAGAAATGATCTGTCTACGTGGATTACCGCATGGCGGGCGAAAATCCATTTACAGTTTCATATATTCTATTATACTCAGTTGGTTAAAGTTTTGGCTTTTATACTCCATGAAATTAGTGGAATATCCTTGATATTTTCGTTTTATCCAGTATCTTTTCATGGAAATATTCTTCTAAGCATACTTAAATTTTACCCCACAAAGCAGTATCATGTTGACAATTTGGACGTTATTGGTTCCTAGATAAATTAATTTATAAATCTTTAAAATTTATCCTTGAACTTTATTTATTTAATTATTATGTCATTGTTATCATCCTCGTGCTTATATTGTGATGAAAGTCATCTTTGGCTTACATGCATAGATGGACTTGGTATGATTATGACCAGGGATTATTCGGTATAATCATGACCGTAATGTGACGAATGATGTGGTGAAAGTCCTCATTGGACTGTAGGTCATTGATGGACAGTTGTTGGTATAATTATAACCAGGTATTATTCGGTATAATCATGACTATTGATGATTACATGAATATCCTTGGCCGTGGTACAGGGATTGACTTGATTTTATTTATTAAGCAGAGTCTCATCGATAAAGTTGATGAAATACTTTTAAAATCATAGAAGATAGTAGATTTTATGCTCTACTTGACTCTTCTAATGGATTTCTTGTTCCGCTGCAGTTAAACTTGTTGTCTATTATATTCTATCAGTTTAACATTGTTGAGGGCTAATGATAATTTATTCTATATTATCTTAGTCATAATATTTCTTACTGGGCTAGTTGAGCTCACCCTTTTGCTTTCATTGTTCTCTTCAGGAAATGAGAACGAAGCCGGGACTAGTCGGGGAATGGAGTGATGGTCCGAGATGGTGTCATAGTTTTAACACCCCGAAATCGGGTCTATATTCACACAATCGGATTCCGTACGTCATGATCCCATCTTTCATCCAATATACATTATTATATACTGAAATATAACAACATATACTCTCAAAACCCCTAGTTCTGGAAACCTTATAACCTTTTTCATTACGAATAATTATAAATACATTATTCATTTCATCTTATAATAGTGACTTTTATCCGCCACCAAGGATACATAACAGTTCCTTAAACTAGTCTATAGATCAATTTCATCTTTCTATATTACAGGTCTTCACTTGATCTTCTCGCTCATTCACATTCTGAATGGCACTTCATCTAGATACCATCAGCTTGATCTTTATGGGATCCTTAAGTTCTTCTAACATCGTTCGCTGAAAATGTTTTTTCATTTAAAGCAAGTGTGAGCATTCAATTTCCCATCAAGTCATAGCAGTTGAACAAACAACTATAAGAATTCAAACATTTCTTTAGAACTTCAATAACCGAACAAAGGTTATGAAGCAGCTTGAATAATAGGAATAGTCTTGATTCCTATCATCTTAAAACATCAGTCATTTTCACTTTGAAATACTTTCATTCCTCTACCTTTTTTATGCACATTCTATCTGGCTAGAATCATTAGCACAGACTTACCAATAATGGATCATGTATAAATAGAACATACTTGTATTGAACAGCTCAATCACTGAACAGTTCATATCATAGAAACACCGAAGTGTCCACATTGTGGCACAAGGCCTCATACGTTCTACCACCTTGTAAAAATATCGCACATTTGCACATAGACAGAACTTCTCAAGTTCAACATCTGAGAAGTTTAAGAAACTAGCATTCATTTGAAATATGAATGAAGTTAGGAAACTTTCCTTACGCACAGCTACAACTTACGTTGAACTGCTCATTCCAATTCCTATATAACACATAAGGAGAAAACATAAACACCTATTAGGCATACATCTTTGACTTATGCATTAGTTTACTTAACTTTTCTTCTTAGGACTCGCGTTCTTGCAACCTAAGTTTACGCGACCACTTTCACTACCGTTCTACGGCTTCATGACATACGGAGATGTCTTACTTATACGTTCATCATCTTTGATGTTTTACATTCTTATCTTCTTCTTATAACTTCTCTAGGACTCAGCACACATCGTTTCTCTGCTAGTAGTCCATATGGTACTCTGAGTGGTTTCCCACAAACAACCAACAAACAAGTTCCTGTCTCCTCTACACTTCCCATAACAGTGAGTTAGATCAGTTTCCAGTTTTGTATATACCTTCGCTCTCTGAAGGAATTGTTTAGCCTAGCTCCCACATGTTAACCATCAAAGGTTACGATTGTACCACAACCTAAACTTATCGTAACTTATCTTAACCATTAACTATAACGTTCGTTAAGTTAATTTCTTGTTCCTTACGTCTTTCTGACAACTCAATGTCATACCTCAGGATTCATTCTTATACGACTCACCTTCGACTTTCATTAATCTTATTACTGTTCATTACGGCTTTCTTAATATCATTCGTATCTTACTTAATACTTTCGTTATCCATTGCTTGAACCCCATGTTCATAAGTCATTCTTAATGTCAAAGCCATACCGTTCATTATATGCTAAGACCGCTCATTTATCGCAACAACGTTGCATACACAACGTCTATACGCTTCTCACTTATCTCTCATTATCATGACATAACATCAAAATGTTATTCATTATCCTCGTCGTTCAACGTCTAAGGAATCTCAACCAAAGCAATCCTCCACGTTCGTTTATTATAACTACGGTCCCCGGATATCGGTTCCGTAATCCGCGTTTACATTCTTTATCTTTTACTCTCATTTAATCTTTTCGTTGAACCTTCATTAAAGGTTTAAAACACTTGATTAAGGGTTACATTAGTTGAACATTATGTTCTTTATCTTCCCTTACGTTTCCCCTAAGAGATGAGTAGTTAAATGCTCTTCTCTGGCTTTTTCCCTACACTGGTGATAAGTGGTATTTTTACCTACTTATTGAATATAAAAATTCATGCGAATTGTGCCCATCTCAAGTAAATTTTATTGTGTTTTAGTTGCATTTCATATTATTTTGCATTGCATTTACTTGAAACTCCTTTTGGTGAATAAGTGCAGGAATTGTCTTAATTTGGTGGTATTAGAGGGCACGAGGCTAATGGATGTGTGAAGGCGAGGCACAAGCGGGGATGTGCATGGCATGGAGGTACAATGAAGCTTGGAGACTAAGCATGGAAGAAGATCAAGCATGAAAGAACAAGCAGCAACAACAGCATAGGAGACCCAGAACTCGCAGACTAAAGGTCGCGCTGCCGCACATGCAGAAGAGCCTGGGGAGCACGTGCCCGTGCGAGGACTCGGCTGGACAGGGAAAACTTTCTGTAAGTCTCGTGCCCGCGCAAGGGATATACCGAAGGAGCGCGCGGCCACGATTAAAAGAGTTGTAATTGGTTTTAAACGATTCTGACTGGTGTCAGAGGTACACTTGATAACTTTTATCGTATTTTCATCATAGAAACTAGGGTTTACACCTTGGGAGAGATTCCAACGTAGATAGAGGCCAAAACGTTTACTTCTCCAAATCTTCTTGGGATTCTCTGTCATTGTGGATTTTTATTATTGTTTACTAGATTTTTATGAGGAGTTGAATGTTATCATTGGTTTCTATTTAGCGATTAGGTTTGATCGTTCTATCTTTCATATTTCAATTGTTTGCTTATTGATCATGTTTAGCATTGATCCCATAATGGCTTTTGGTTTAGTCATGAGCTAAACTCCATTATGGGATTCTAACAGATTTTAATATGTAGTTTGGTTGCACCCTTAACTGCTAGGGCTGTTTTGCATATTATGTGGGATATCTATCAAGATTGGTTTGCATGTATGAATGCTTGATCACCATTCGTCTCAGTACTTGTATGGAATTGACAATGAACTTGCGAGTATGGATTGTTATCATGATAGCATGCGAATATGGGGCTGTTGTAAATGGCTTGCATATTTTGTGAACCAGATAGACATATATTGTTTCACCGTATGAACTAGAGTAAGGGCTTGTGCTTAAAATCAATATAATTGCAATTTTACATAGACATATAGTGATTTTGGTTGTGTTGATGATTACATAGAGTCTATCACATTTGGATGCTATGTAAGTAGGTTATAGTGCATTGAAAAATGGTTATAACTCTATTCGTGCTGTTGGCTATTTTTCTATGATATGTGAACATTTCTTACATGATAGTGGCGATTAGATGAAATATTAAATGAAGTTAGGGTCCCATTATTTCCAGATTATATTTATTCCATTATTATTACTATTATATTTAGTTGTTAGTTATAATTAGTTTAATTCAACAATTTTAGTCATTAATCTAAGCATATAAATACAGTGAGTTAATTGATGTATGATAGTTTAAATTTAACAACTTTCTCTGTGGGATCGATACTCTACTTACTCTGTATTACTTGTTGACACGTGTATGCTTGCATGAGTTAGAGCTCTTTTATTAGGACCATAAAAGAGGCAACAAGTTTTTGGCGCCGTTGCCGGGGAAAGACATTGAATTTAAATAATTAACATTAGTTAAAAGCTATATTGTATGACTTAGACAATTCTGATCGTTTCTCATTTCTATTTTTGTTTTGTTTTTAGTTTCAGGTACTTGTAGATTTTTATGCACACACGATCATCCAACCCAGAGTTAATACCAGCTCAGGATAACATAAACGGAAGAGGTTGGAAAGCAAGTGTGCGGAGAAGTCTGCAAGATCAGTTAGACAATACAACAGCTAGTATGGTGGAAGAACCGAGAATTGAAAGAGAAGAGCATCGGGCTCTAAAGGACTATTCCATGCCGAATATAAACGGATTACAGTCTAGCATAGTCAGACCGGCGATAGCAGCCAATACCTTTGAGATTAAAATGGGCACTATTTAGATGGTGCAGAACTCGGTACAGTTTGGGGGTGCTGCTACGGATGATCCGAATGAACACCTATTAAGTTTTATCGAGATCTGTGACACATTCAGATATAATGGTGTGACGTAGGATGCTATCAGACTAAAGTTATTCCAATTCTCATTGAGGGATAAAGCGAGAAGTTGGCTACATTCTTTGCCGGCAAGGTCAATCACTACATGGGAGGACTTAACACAGAAATTCTTAGCCAAGTTCTTCCCAATGGCTAAGAATGCAAAGATGAGGACGACCATATCTCAGTTTGAGCAACAACAGGGTGAGTCCTTATATGAAGCATGGGAGAGGTATAAAGATATGCTTAGAAAGTGTCCGCATCACGGTATGCCAGATTGGATGGTGATCAACTCATTTTAAAATGGTTTGGGGTGGCAGTAGAGACCGATTGTGGATGCTGCCGCAGGAGGGGCATTATGGGCAAAAAGCTATGACGAGGCCTATATGCTTATCGAGACTATGGCTGCAAATGATTATCAGAATCCTACAGCTCAGATGCCACAACCCAAGGTTGCAGGTGTGTTGGAGGTAGATGCTATTACACAGTTGTTGGCACAGATGGCAGCTATGGCAAAGAAGATAGATTCTCTGGCAGAGAGCAAAGTGAAAACAGTCTCTTTCGTTTGTGAGATTTGTGCGGGGTCACACTCCACAGATCAATGTGCCATCAGCTCGGAGTCGATACAGTATGTGGGCAACTACAGGAAAGACCAAGGTCAATTTCAGAACACATACCACCCCAACAACCGCAATCATCCGCATTTTAGTTTGTCAAATAACCAAGGACAGCAACAGAATCAGTTTCAACCAAACCAACAGTTTCAGCCACAGTCATGTCAACCGCAGTTTACACCAAAACCACCGTTTCCACCAGGATTTCCTCAACAACAACAACATCACTCTCTAACTACACCATAGCCAGAGAGAGAAAAAATCAGAGATGGAGGAGATGATGTTAAAATATATGGCAAACACTGAAGTTATGATCAAAAACCAAGTAGTGGCTATCAAGAATCTGGAGACGCAGATGGGGCAGATGGAGAACATGCTTACTAACAGGCCCCAGGGTGCATTTCCAAGTAACACAGAGATAAATCCTAGAAGAGACGGGAAGGAACAGTGTCAAGCGATTACATTGAGATCTGGGAAAGATTTGACAGGTTCTACAAGTCGCGTGCCTGCGCATGATAGTACCAAGGAGGCCGCGCGAGGCAGAACAGTTGAATGGTGATGAAGAAAATTTGGAAAAATCTGAGGTTCAGCAGCAAGAGAAAGACAAAAAAAATTCAGAGGAGAAGGTCAAGAGTCTAGTACAACCAATTCACCCTCAAGTACCATATTCGCAGAGGTTAATTAAGCAGAAGTAAGACAAATAGTTCAACAAGTTTTTAGAGGTATTCAAAAAGCTGCAGATCAACATACCTTTTGCCGAGGCATTGGAACAAATGCCAAGCTATGCAAAGTTCATGAAAGGTATATTGTCAAGGAAGAGAAGATTAGATGAGTTTAAAATGTTAGCCTTGACAGAAGAATGCAGTGCAGTGCTCTAACGAAAACTACCTCCAAAGCTGAAAGATCCGGGCAGCTTCACAATTCCGTGCACAATCGAAAAGATGAGCTTTAGTAAATGTTTATGTGATTTGGGGGCGATTATAAACTTGATGCCCCTACCAGTGTTCAATCAGCTGAGACTGTCGGCTCCAAGGCCGATGAACATATCACTACAGCAAGCTGACAGATCTATCATATATCCACGGGGAATTATTGAAGATATGTTGGTTAAGTTGGACAAGTTCATTTTTTCGGCAGACTTTATCATCCTAGATTTCTAAGAGGACAAGAGTATACCGATCATACTGAGGAGATCATTTTTAGCCACAGAAAGGACTCTGATAGATGTGCAAAAAGGGGAACTCACGATGCGCGTTCATGATCAAGAGGTCATCTTCAATGTCTTCAAGGCCATGAAATTCCCAACAGATGAAGAGGACTGTTTCTCAGTTGATTGGGTGAATTGGGCTCTAAATGATGATGTACAGAGTTTAGTGGATTATGAACCTTTGAGGAATATCACCGATGAGAACTCAGATTCGGAGGATGAGGAATTCGACGTATTTGTGCAATATCTGGATACCACTCTATAATTCAGGAGATTTAGACCACCTGTAGAGCTATTGACAACAGCTGGGGAAGCCTCAATAAAGTTAAAGCCATCTCTTGAGACACCTCCAGAGTTGGAATTAAAGCCACTTCCAGAACATCTCAGGTATGCATTTTTAAATTTAGATTCGAAATTACCTGTGATTATTGCTTCTGCACTAACATCTTGTCGGGAAGAAAAATTGCTATGGGTGCTTCGAGAGTTCAAATCAGCTATTGGATGGACCATAGTAGATATCAAAGGGATCAGCCCTTCATATTGCATGCACACGATCCTGATGGAAGATGGTAGTAAGCCGTCAATTGAGGAACAAAGAAGGCTTAATCCGATAATGAAAGAAGTGGTCAAGAAAGAGGTACTAAAATGGTTAGATGCAGGAATAATTTATCCGATCTCATAAAGCTCATGGGTGAGCCCAGTACAATGTGTTCCAAAAAAAGGTGGCATGATAGTCGTGACTAATGAGAATAATGAGTTAATTCCAACACGAACAGTAACAGGGTGGAGAGTTTGCATGGATTACCGCAAGCTCAACAAAGCTACGAGGAAAGATCATTTCCCACTCCCATTCATTGATCAAATGTTGGATAGATTAGCAGGTCATGAGTACTATTGCCTTCTGGACGGATATTCGGGCTACAATCAAATTATGATAGCTCTAGAAGATCAGGAAAAAACTACCTTCACATGTCCGTACGACACTTTTGCTTTCAGAAGGATGTCTTTCGGGTTGTGCAATGCTCCAGCCACGTTTCAGAGATGCATGATGGCTATATTTTTAGACATGGTGGAACAGAATATGGAGGTATTTATGGATGACTTTTCAGTCTTCGGGGACTCATTTGATTTATGCCTTGAGAATCTGGTTATGGTTTTGAGGAGATGTATTGAAACGAACTTAGTGCTAAACTAGGAAAAATGTCACTTCATGTTACAAGAAGGAATCATATTGGGACACAAAGTTTTGAAGACGTGACTTGAGGTGGATAGGGCGAAGCAGGAAACTATTGAGCACTTACCACCACCCACTTCAGTAAAAGGAGTTCGTAGTTTTCTAGGACATGTAGGTTTCTACCGCAGATTCATTAAGGATTTCCCCAAAATAACTAAACCGCTATGCAATCTATTGGAGAAGGATGTACAGTTCAACTTAGATGAAGCCTGCATGTCAGCATTTGAGCACTTAAAGAGAAAATTGACTTCAGCACCAGTGATTACTGCACCAGATTGGGCTTTACCGTTTGAATTGATGTGTGATGCCAGTGATTACGCCGTAGGGGCTGTTTTGGGGCAGCGAAAAGAAAAGATATTTCATGTGATTTATTATGCCAGCAAGACCCTCACGGATGCACAATTGAACTATACCACCACAGAGAAAGAGTTATTTGCAGTGGTATACGCCTTTGATAAATTCTGAGCATATCTGATTGGCACAAAGGTGATAGTGTAAATGGATCACGTGGTGATTCGACATTTAGTGGCAAAGAAGGATGCAAAACCTCGGTTGATTAGATGGATTTTATTACTGCAAGAGTTTGACTTGGAAATCAAGGATAGAAAGGGAACTGAAAACCAAGTGGCGGACCACTTATCTCGACTCGAGAATCTAAAAAGGGAAATAAACGACAATGTCATGATCAACGAATTTTTTCCAGATGAGCAGTTGTTTGTGGTGAAAGGGGAAGTGCCATGGTTCGCAGACTTCGCGAATTAGCTGGTAAGTAAGATGGTACCTTCTAACTTGGTGGGTTATCAAAAGAAGAATTTTTTGCACGATGTCAAATGGTATATATGGGATGAGCCTTACTTATTTAAATAATGTTCTGATCAAGTGATAAGAAGGTGTATTCCGTATGAGACTGAGAAGATTTTGCAAGAGTGTAATTCTACTATGTATGGAGGTCACTGTGTTGGTGAAAGAACATCAGCTAGAGTACTACAAGCGGGATTCTACTGGCCAACAATTTTCAAGGATGCATACAGTTTTGTCCATTGGTGTGATAGATGTTAGCGAGTGGGTAACATCTCTAAAAGAAATGAAATGCCGTTGAATACAATCCTCGAAGTAGAAATTTTTTATGTATGGGGGATTGATTTCATGGGACCTTACGTTTCTTCCTGTTGAAATCTCTACATCTTGCTCATAGTGGACTATGTCTCACAATGGGTTGAAGCTGCAGCTCTTCCGACTAATGATGCCAAGGTCGTCCTCAGATTTCTACACAAAAGCATTTTCACGAGGTTTGGGACTCCAAGGGCTATCATTAGTGACGAAGGCAGTCATTTCTGCAACATGCAGTTTATATCCTTGCTGGCTAAGTATGGGGTGAATCATCGCATCGCTACAGCTTATCACCCGCAAACAAATGGTCAAGCTGAAGTATCGAATCAAGAAGTAAAGACAATCCTTGAAAAAGTTATGAATCCCACACGGAAGGATTGGTCATTAAAGTTAGATGATGCGGTATGGGCTTATCGAACAGCATACAAAACTCCGTTGGGCATGCCGCCTTTTCAACTCGTGTATGGCAAAGACTGTCACCTCCCTATGGAGCTAGAGCATAAGGTATATTGGGCAATACGGAAGCTCAATTTTGATTTGACATTTGCAGGGGAGAAACGTCTACTCCAGTTCAATGAGTTAGATGAATTTAGATTACAGGCATATGAGAATTCAAAGTTGTACAAGTAGAAAGTGAAAAAATGGCATGACCGAAAGATCATAGAAATGACATTTGAACCGAGACAAAGGGTTTTGCTCTATAATTCCAGACTTAAACTTTTTCCCGAAAAGCTAAAATCGAGATGGTAAGGTCCATTTACAGTGAAGACTGACTTTCCGCATGGTGCAATTGAAATATATGATCAGTTTCTAGACAAGCCTTTTAAGGTAAATGGCCACCAATTGAAGCATTACTTTGGTGGCGAGGTGGACAGATAGAACGTCACCTCAATTCTCTCGTCGACATGAGATTCAGAGACAGTCAAGCTAATTGACTATAACTTAGCGCTTGATGGGAGGCAACCTATTATTTTTACCTCTAATTTCTTTTCATTTCTTTAGTAGAGTAGTAGTTAGATCAATTCTATTTTATGCTTGATAGATAATATGTTGTGCATTCATGTCCATGTAGGTGTTTTCAATTTCACTTATCACGATTTGATGTTGGGAAGTTCAATTGCTGCAGTACCGGAAGTATATCGCGTGGCCGTGCATGACACAATTTACCGAAGGAATCGCATACCGCTTGAATGTCAAGAACTTTTTATCGTCTTCTTCGGCGCTTGCACAAGAAGTCTCTCTACAGAGCAATGCTGCTGCTATGACGCCAAGTAGTGAAATTTTTTTAAAGTTTAAAAATCCGATCCGTGGTCTATTTGGCTTCTTACGTGACCTATTATAAGCATAATTCTCTATTTTCCCATAATAAGAAGACTCCTCACCACCCATCACAGCTCATACCATAACTCTTTTCATTGGCCTCAATCTAGGGTTTATTGTGCGTGGGTTTTGCACTACCAAGTTTGGGGGTACTCTCATCTGTAGCAGAGCATCTATATTCTCTACCTATCATCTCCTATGGGTTCAAAAAGAATACATTCAATCTCCATCTCTTCATCATCAGACTCATCATCCAGTGATCGCGACGAGGATATCATGGAACGCAGAAAATTTTAAAGTTGGGAAGCCCAGCAAGACTATTATCACCTCGAGACTAAATTGTTTGTGAAGGAATGGGGGTTTAAACCTAACAAGAAAGACGACCAACTATGGAATATGCTACGCGAAAGAAGCTGGGTTAGCCTAGCCGCAACTCCTACGCCGATGAACTATGGAATATACTTTTGTTGAGTGGTCAAATCGACCATGAACTCTTACTATGTTTAATAGCATGACGCCGTAACCTTTCTTCCACGGTCAGTTTACAATCACAAAGAAAGCAAACTACCTCTTACCCATCGTATACCCCATTTCGGGATATGTTCACCTCAGACTAAATCATTAGATTCCGCACCAAAATAATTTGGTTCGGCACAACTTCTTCAAAGAAAGCTCGATGACATACCATTTGTCTAGCCAAATCAAGTAGCTTAGACCATACCAATAAATTAAATATCAAAATGAAACATTCATCTAGTCAACTCAATTGACATTAACTACTTCTGTAAATTCTTTTCGCAATACATCAAAACGTTTTATGACATCATGATACCGTACTTTTCACAGTACGTTGAGGACTTCGTCAGTTTGTGACTTCATCATTATACATCATACCATAGCGGGTTGTTGATCCTAAGATAACATCTAACACCAGGTTCAATAGCATTAATAACTCCATCCTTTTACCATCTTTGCATCAATTGCAATGATAATATAAAATTCATTTTGATATTTCAAATTAATTTCTGTCTAGCCGAAGCAATTAGCATAGACATACCAAGAATAGCTCTTTTAAAATACGTTGGTTCCAAAATTTGAACCAATTCTTTCCTTTTTCAAAATGTAAATATCAGCACGAGTTCAATAAACTTCAAAATCTAGCATAGCTAGATGACTTGGAATATCATATTCTCCATTTTTCTTCATTATCTTACTGCAACAATACTTAATCTTCTCTAGCACCTTCAATACTAAGCCTACTTAAAATAACTCATTTTCAGTCTAAATATTCCTATATCTTAGTACAGTCCATCCACTTAGCACACATTATGAGTTCAAGAACTTCCCACAATAATATGAGTTTAAGAACTATCCCAAACAGACCATAAGCGTCCATTCACTGAGAAGTTCAAAAACCTACCATATCATTATGAGTCACGAATGTACCACAAGTATAAGTTCCAAGAACTCGCACCTACCTTATCGTTCTCTACCTACCAAGTATATACATGAGAAAAGATTCACCTTCTCGTCATATACATCTTGATAGTGCGACCAATTCTAATGATTATCACTGTAATAAGCTAAGTAGTTGTTGCACCAAGCATAAACCTCAACCCATACAAAGGTTCACACAACTCAGCTATCACAAGAGTCCTTAATTGAAATCTTACAACATCTAACTTTCTCTCTTTACTAAATACGAATTTTTTTTAATTCATATACTATCCTTCACAACTCAATCTGAGTTCTTCTTCCCGTATTACTTCGTAATACTATAAATCATTTATCGTTTAACAGCTCATCTGTTACTACGATTCACTATGATCACGTGCTGATCTTCTTATCCCTCTCTCTTCGATTATAGTCTTAGATACTCTTACCTAAGATTTATAACCTATCAGCTTTGATACCAATCTGTAACGCCCCAAAATCTGGTCTATCTTCACACCCGGATTTCGTACGTCACAATCCCATCTTTCATCCAATATACATTATTATATACTGAAATATAACAACATATACTCTCAAAACCCCCGGTTCTGGAAACCTTATAACCTTTTTCATTACGAATAATTATAAATACATTATTCATTTCATCTTACAATAGTGACTTTTATCCGCCACCAAGGATACATAACAGTTCCTTAAACTAGTCTATAGATAAATTTAATCTTTCTATATTATAGGTCTTCACTTGATCTTCTCGCTCATTCACATTCTGAATGGCATTTCATCTGGATACCGTCAGCTTGATCTTTACGGGATCCTTAAGTTCTTCTAACATTGTTCTCTGAAAATGTTTTTTCATTTAAAGCAAGTGTGAGCATTCAATTGCCCAGCAAGTCATAGCAGTTGAGCAAACAACTTTAAGAATTCAAACATTTATTTAGAACTTCAATAACCGAACAAAGGTTATGAAGCAGCTTGAATAATAGGAATAGTCTTGATTCCTATCATCTTAAAACATCAATCATTTTCACTTTGAAATATTTTCATTCCTCTGCCTTTTTTATACACATTCTGTTTGGCTAGGATCATTAGCATAGACTTAACAATAATGGATCGTGTATAAACAGAACCTACTTGTATTAACAGTTCATATCATAGAAACACCGAAGTGTTCACATTGTGGCACAAGGCCTCGTATGTTCTACCACCTTGTACAAATATCGCACATTCGCACATAGACAGAACTTCTCAAGTTCAACATCTGAGAAGTTTAAGAAACTAGCATTCATTTGAAATATGAATGAAGTTAGGAAACTTGCCTTACGCATAGCTACAGCTTACGTTGAACTGCTCATTCTAATTCCTATATAACACATAAGGAGAAAACATAAACACCCATTAGGCATACATCTTTGACTTATGCATTAGTTTACTTAACTTTACTTCTTAGGATTCGCGTTCTTGTAACCTAAGTTTACGTGACCACTTTCACTACCGTTCTACGGCTTTATGACATACGGAGATGTCTTACTTATACGTTCATTATCTTTGATGTTTTACATTCTTATCTTCTTCTTATAACTTCTCTAGGACTCATCACACATCGCTTCTCTGCTAGTAGTCCATATGGTACTTTGAGTGGTTTCCCACAAACAACAAACAAACAAGTTCCTATCTCCTCTACACTGCCCATAATAGTGAGTTAGATCAGTTTCCAATTTTGTATATACCTTCGCTCTCTGAAAGAATTGTTTAGCCCAGCTCCCACATGTCAACCATCAAAGGTTACGATTGTACCATAACCTAAACTTATCGTAACTTATCTTAACAATTAACTATAACGTTTGTTAAGTTAATTTCTTGTTCCTTACGTCTTTTTGACAACTCAATGTCATACCTCGGGATTCATTCTTATATGACTCACCTTCGACTTTCATTAATCTTATTACCGTTCATTACGACTTTCTTAATATCATTCGTATCTTACTTAATACTTTCGTTATCCATTGCTTGAACCCCATGTTCATAAGTCATTCTTAATGTCAAAGCCATACCGTTCGTTGTATGGTAAGACCGCTCGTTTATCGCAACAACGTTGCATACACAGCGTCTATACGCTTCACACTTATCTCTCATTATCATGACATAACATCAAAATGTTATTCATTACCCTCATCGTTCAACGTCTAAGGAATTACAACCAAAGCAATCCTCCACGTTCATTTATTGTAACTACGGTCCCCGGATATTGGTTCCGTAATCCGCGTTTACATTCTTTATCTTTTACTCTCATTTAATCTTTTCGTTGAACCTTCATTAAAGGTTAAAAACACTTGATTTAGGGTTACATTAGTTGAACCTTATGTTCTTTATCTTCCCTTACATTTCCCCAAAGAGCTGAGTAGTTAAAAGCTCTTCTCTAGCTTTTTCCCTACAATCAGCCATGCTTATTTCACTCTCTTTATATCTCTGCATTTGCAAGACACGAGTTTGTAGTACCCGGCCTCGGTCAGTGCACGCTTGGCGCCACCTTACAAGGCATGGTTGGTGCCGCTGCGCTAAGCCCTAATTCATGACAATTTCTTCTAAGTGTTAACTTCATTTTTAGATGCTACTTCCCGATCTCATAACTCCTTCATTATAACTGAAAATGTGGTCGTTCCAAAGCCATTCTCTTCCTTATCTTATGTACTTCAATACCCCTTAAACAGAACTTCATTCTAAATCTGTTAACGTTCCATTTGATTGGCTTGATCTTCACCATTTGTTCATTTTACTTTTTTAACGCTCTTTGTTCGTTCGTCCGTAATTCGGTCATCCAAACTTGGAACTCATTCATTCTTGATTCCATAACTCACGTTTCCTATGTTCTCTTACATTCTTATGAAACCCTACACATTCGGGTTAATTTACTAACTTTCTAATTCTCGTTTGTCTTTTACAAAATTTTCGCCATAACTTCGTTATAGCTAAGTTTTAATCCGTTCTTCATGAACGTTTCTACCGTTCCTAACCAAGCAATATGAATCTAACTTATACGCGATGGTTTTAAACTTTTCCATCAATAACAATTATCCTATGATGGTTTTAAATTTGTCCATCAACAACGTCCTTCGTGTTCTTCGCGTGTTCTTCGTGTTCTTTATCCATTCTTCATTTTAATCGACATTTTGGTTTACGATTTCACTTTCTATTGGAATTTGATGTTATAGAACATCATACCTTACTTATTTCACCTACTTATTGATATAATCAACTCAGAACGTTCTAATTCATTACGAATCTTATACTTCCTTAAGAAATTTATAAATTAAACTTTTAATTCTTATTTCTTCCTTTTCTTACGATTTCAACCATATGAAATCATTCCTAACATCATTTACTTCTTATTCTTATTAATTTATGTTTTGAACATAAAACTTAAGAAAAGTTTAACTTAGGAGTTAGGCTTTAATACCTTTCCTCTTTATTTTTCTTCCGCTAGACAAAGCCGGCGATTTGCTAGCTTTTCTATTTCACGAACACTTTCGATCCGATCAATCATGCTCATGCTCTTCCTTCTCCCTCTCCATCCGAACCCTCTCTCTCTCTCTCTAGATATAGAATTTTCAAAATCCCATTTAAATGAAAGCTAGCTTCCTATTTATAGAAAATCTAAGGCTAATGGTATTTTAGTCATTTCACCCCCAACCTCCTTACTATTCATACCTCCTTACTATTCATGACTTAAGTATTAAGTTAACTTAGCCCTTAAGTCTACTTAGCCTTTAAGTTTTGTGGTTCCGTCTTTCGAGTTTTTGTCAGACAATTTTAAAAACTGCGATTCTCGGAATCCAAATATTTTTGGATATTTCGTCTTTCCTTTACCGATTAACTTTTACGTATTCTTCGGATTTCTAAAAACCTGAAAAACACTTTTTGGTGTTAAGCGTTTTCCTTCACGTTTTACCCTAACGTAGCTAAATGAATGAAAAGTACATAACAAAGATACTTTTTTCGCGTTTTTATTTCGTCCAGATTTGCACGCGTTTTTGAGAAAAACTTTTATCGGCTTACTTAACTTTTCAGGACATATTATCGGCAAATCTTTCGACGAAATGTCATTACGACATACCGAACTCTCAGAACAGTTTAGGTTATTTCAAACCCTAACCCTTAGGTTTTGTCGGGTGAATAGTGCCTCTTTCGTCTTTTTCCTCGGGAATATTTTGTTCCCGGAAAATTTTCATTTTTGTCTTGAAAAATCTTACTCGTTCAATCTATCCTGTAGCCAAAATCCTCTCGACTTATAATCATCCTAGATTTTAAAATGATTAATAAACACATAGCACATAATATTATTAATAAAAATTCATTTTATTAATAACTAATTCTTTAAACTTAATTTCTAGAAAATCAAAATTTTTGGGTCGTTACAATAGTAGTCCTCACTATTCTGTAAAATAGTGTGATAATAAATGTAATGAGGACTCCATTGAGTGTGGATATTGTCTAGATGACAATATTTGTATTAAAACTAATAGCATATGTTTTGTCATATTTTACACGACAGTTATATAATAAATTTTTATTTGTATTTTGTTCCATGTATTTGGCGACTCAAGATGGGTGATGTATACCTATTTTGGGGGCGTCACAGTTGGTATCAAAGCTTAGGGATATGATCCCGGGTGAGATGTGAGACAAGAACTAGGAGGGAGAGGCGGGGAATTCCTTCGCTAGTATGACCTACCTAAGTTTATTTGGTATTTAATTGGTCAGTCAGAGTATAGGGATAATATGTGATATGTTAATTAACCCTTGTTTTGTGGCAGTATTTGAAAATGGCATCCAAAAATGTTGAGATAAGAAATGAAACACATGAGACCGTTGAGTCACCAATGATCAATACCCAGGGTAATGTGCAACAAAAAGACAATAATCCTCATGTAAACAATAACACCGATGAAATGGTAAACGATGGGATGTTCAGAGGCTTTATTTAATTCATGCAACATCAGACGAGAGCAGCTCCTATCCAAAATGCAGGTGGAAACACTGACAACTCTCGGACGGTCACCGCTAGTAGTTCAAGGAGTTGGGACTACTGGAGTTTTTTGGAGAGCCAAAACCACTTAAGGCGGGGACGTGGATAAAGCAGATCAACAAGATATTTGATGTCTTGAGATGCTCCGAGGAGCAAAAGGTTCCCTTTGCCAGCTTCATGTTGCGAGTAGAGGCAGATTATTGGTGGGAATCTGTAATGCGTACTCAACCTACCGCACTGAAGATGTCTTGGGAGAAGTTCCAAGAACTTTTCAACGACAAGTACTTTCCTGAAAGTATTCGTCACATGAAGAAGGTAGAATTCATCAAGCTTGAGCAAAACAATATAACCATGGCACAGTACGAAGCTAAGTTTACTGAATTGTCTCGGTTTGCATCCCACTTGGTTAATAATAAGGAGAGAATGACGCAGATATTTCTAAGAGGTTTGAAACCCGAGATACGTCAATACCTAATTTCTCACAAACTATGTTTATATTTAGATGTTGTGAATATGGCTCAGTTATTGGAGCGCGATAATGAGTTAACCCAACCAAGAGAGAGCAGCCGACAAGTCGATAATAACAGTGGTAGCAGTCATCGAAGCGGTGACAATAAGCGTGGAGGGAATCAACATGCCAGAAATGGTAATCACTTTGGTGGTAATCATGGCCATGACAATAAGAGTGGACAGTTCAAGAAGAGGAGATTCAACAATGATGGAAAGACGTCAGCACCAACACCTGTTGTTAAGGAAGGAGAACGACCGCTGGTCGTATGTTTCAAATGCGGAGGGGAGGGACATATCAGTCCAAACTGCGTGATGCAGTCCAAAGCGTGTTACAATTATGGAAAAGAAGGTCACCTAGCCCGATTTTGTCGTGCACCAAAGTCAAGTCCAGTTGGGATGGAGGCATCAAAGGGTGTCCTAGACAAGACAAAACTGGTAGTTCAAGAGAGAGCGTTTGTCACAACCTCCCAAAAAGTGAGGAATCCGAACGAGGTGATCACGGGTAAGCTAATCATAAACTCTAGCGAAGTTTATACTTTATTTGATACCGGTTCTACCCATTCTTTTATTTCTCCTACTTGTGCTCAATGTTTAAATTTAACTCTGGAGAAATTAGACTTTGATTTATCTGTTGAAACTCCGTTAGGAGAAACCTTCATCACATTCACTGTTTATAAGTCTTGGTTGATTCAAATCGGTAACCGCACGTTACCTGTTGATCTTATTTCTTTGAAAATACTTGCATTTGATGTGATTTTAGGGATTGATTGGTTAACTACTCATCATGCTAAAATGGATTGTTTTCGTAAGGTTGTTAGCTTTCATATTCCTAACCAACCTATTATGCGAATTCAAGCAACCAAACCACTAAAATCAATCACTTTCATATCAAGCCATAAAGCTATTCGTTTATTGAAAAATGAATGTCAAGCTTTCTTAGTCCATGTCAGGGATTTAAATAAAAATACGTCAAATTTGAATGATATTTCTATTGTTAATAAATTTCCTGACGTATTCCCTGAAGAACTTCCTGGCCTACCCTAGAGCGTGAAATTGAATTTTTTATTGACCTTGAATCTGGTACAAAACCCATTTCCGAAGCCCCATATCGACTGGCTCCTATTGAACTTCAGGAGTTAAAAACCCAACTACAGGAATTGTTAGAGGTCGGTTTCATTCGTCCTAGTATGTCTCCTTGGGGTGCTCCTGTTCTATTCGTGAAGAAGAAAGATGGAAGTATGCGACTTTGTATTGATATCGGGAGTTGAATCATGTCACCGTCAAAAATAGGTACCCATTGCCTCACATTGATGACTTGTTTGACCAGTTGCAAGGAGCCAAATTCTTTTCAAAGATTGATCAGTTGAAGATTAAAACTGATGACATTCCAAAGACTACTTTTAGAACTCCGTACGGGCATTATGAATTCATTGTTATTTCTTTTGGATTGACTAATGCTTCTACTACTTTCATGGACATAATGAACCGAGTATTCAAGGAATATTTGGATCACTTTGTGGTCGTCTTTATTGATGACATCCTCATATACTCCAAAACCCGTGAAGACCATGAACAACACTTGAGGTTGATACTCCAAAAGCTTCGTGAAAACAAGTTATATGCTAAGTTGAAGAAATGCGAGTTCTGGCTTGAGGAAGTTGCATTCCTTGGGCACGTGATATCAAATCATGGAATATCTGTTGACCCAGCGAAGATTGAAGCAATTCAAAGCTGGGAGCAACAAAAATCAGTGACTGAAGTATGCATCTTTCTCGGTTTAGCTGGTTATTATCGGAGATTCATGGAAGGGTTTTCTCGAATCGCTACTCCATTAACTCAGCTGACTTGAAAAGATACAAAGTTCAGTTGGAGCGAGGAATGTAAGTAGAGTTTTCAAGAACTCAAAAAAAGACTCATTTCAAAGACTGTTACGACAATACCATCCGCTCTTGGAGGATTTGTCATCTATAGTGATGCTTCGTGCAAAGGGTTAGGATGTGTTCTCATGCAACATGGGAAAGTCATAGCCTATGCCTCACGACAACTCAATGAATATGAGAGGAATTATCCTACTCATGATCTAGAGTTGGCAGCAGTCATTTTTGCGCTTAGGATTTGGAGGCATTACCTGTATGGAGAAAAGGTGGAGATCTATACGGATCATAAAAGCCTCAAATATTTCTTCACTCAAAAGGAACTCAACATGCAGCAACGACGATGGCTTGAGTTGTTGAAAGATTATGATCATACCATCCAATACCATTCTGGAAAAGAGAACGTAGTAGCTGACACATTGAGTAGAAGATCATATACGGGCACGAGTGCAATATTGTCAACGCAAAGGCCCATTTTGTATAACTTGGAAAGGATGGAAATAGAGTTAAAGACTCCAGGGACCCATGTGATGATGGTAAATATACGAGTGGAATCGACTTTAATCGATAAAGTTAAAGCTGGTCAAGCTACAGACCTGGAGCTGATACGTATGAGGAAGAAAGTACAAGAAGGTGGTATTCCGGAAGCAAGAATCGATGAAGAAGGAATACTTCGAGTCAACTCCAGACTTTGTGTTCCTAACGATTCTGACTTAAAGTATAAAATCGTGATGGAGGCGCACAACACACCGTTTGCAATCCATCTTGGGAGTACCAAAATGTATCGTGATCTTCGACATACATTTTGGTGGAGCAATATGAAGAGAGAGATAGCGGTGTTTATCTCAAGGTGTTTAACTTGTCAATGAGTCAAGGCGGAGCATCAAGTGCCAAAAGGTCCATTGCAACCACTTGAAATTCCAGAATGAAAGTGGGAGCACATTACCATGGATTTCGTTACTGGTCTTCCCAAGGTTTCTCAAGGCATAGATGCAATTTGGGTCATTATTGATAGATTGATCAAGTTTGCTCATGTCTTACCGATACGAGAAATTTATACACTTGAATGTCTTGCTAGTATGTACATAAACGAGATTGTAAGATTGCATGGAATTCCAGTATTAATAGTTTTTGATCGAGACCTAAGATTCACTTCAACATTTTGGGTTAGTTTGAAAGAAGCTATGGGCATAGATTTATGATTTAGTTTGGCATATCATCCTCAAATGGATGGGCAGTTGAAAAAGACTATTCAAACTTTTGAAGATTTATTAAGACTCTGTGTTCTTTTTAAGGGAAGTTGGGACAAGTTCTTACCATTGGTGGAGTTTTCCTACAATAATAGTTATCAAGCAAGTATTGGCATGGCTCCATTTGAGGCGTTGTATGGAAGAAAGTGTCGTTCTCCAGTATGCTGGGATGAGGTGGGTGAAGAAACATTGTTGGGACCGGATTTGGTACGTATGACTACGAAAAAGATTCAAACGATCCAACAACGTATAAAAACCTCACAAGATCGACAAAAGAGTTCTGTTGATCTTCATCGAAAGGACGTGGAATTCAATATTGGAGATCATGTGTTGTTACGTGTTGCTCCATGGAAAGGAGTTACGTGATTTGGAAAGAGAGGAAAGCTCAATCCTCGATACATTGGCCCATTTTTAATCCTCGATCAAGTAGGAACTATGGCCTATAGACTCGCCTTACCACCAAGTATGTCTCGTGTTCATAACGTTTTTCACATATCTATGTTACGTAAATATGTGAAAGACCCGAACCATATTATTGAATTAGAACCATACGAGATAGAGGAAGATTTAACATATAAAGAGTTACCTGTTAAAATCTTTGATAAGAAGGATCATATCCTATGCTCTAAGGATATACCTCAAGTCAAAGTTTTGTGGAGAAACCACGATGTGGAGAAAATGACCTGGGAGTTAGAATCTGAGATGAAGTCAAGATATCCTCACCTTTTCGATATACCAGGTACATACCCTAATTTCGAGGACAAAATTTCATAAGAAGGGGAGGTTGTAAGACCCCAACTTTTATGAATAAAGAATAATTTTCTCGAAATATATTTTTGAATATTATGGTATGGATTTGATATAATGTTATATTTGTGGGTAATTTTTACAAATTTTTCAAAGTAAGCAAGTGGTTATATAATACTCAATTGGTCGGGGAATATTCATTTAAACAGGGAATATTCGTACGATGGCACAATCATTGGTGGACCCCACAACGGAAGTATCATTAGTAAGAAGAAAATGATGTAATTATCTTTTATAAAAATTACGGCGAAAGTGTTACCATTAAAACTGTTGAACTACCGGTAGTAGTAAAAGTACGATGTCTACGCGTGGTTGCATAGTAGCACTGCGGTATTGGTTATTAATGCTTACGTGAGAAGTCACTCGAGTTATACTCAATTATTACTATGTGAAATTGTTGTATCATATCTCTCATATTATTGATTCAATTATTGTCACAGTATCATCTGCAATATATGATATAATATTAAATCAATAATTGAGATGACAAAGTTATTCATATTATTAAATTGTAATATTGACAATGTCTAGAAGTTCTGTCAAAGGAGAGGTTTGGTCATCTAATTACGCACCAATAAGGAGAAATACTTATCGGAAATCCCCCTCTTTCCTAGGAATGACCTGGTTGTTAAATATTGTGAGTTATTATATTAATGATGAATAAGTTCGTGTTGATTAAGGATGAAATTGATAGTTCCATTGTGTTGGAATTATTAGTGTTAGTGGAAATCGACATTTATTTCAATATTAATTGATGTCTGGAAGTTATAGTGACCAATCGGGTAATTGATCCGATAAATGAGCAATTAATTGCTATTAATTCACATGATTATAACTATTTATTCTCATGTGTGTACTATTGATTCACATTCTTGTACTATTAGGGGTAGTGGTGTAAGATTGATAATACTAGCATGACTAAGTTAAAAATGGAGGTATAGATGGAGGTACTATACTGTAATTCATATTTTCACATGTCTAGAACTATTGATTCACATTATTTACTATTAGGAGAGGTGGTGCAAGTTTGATAATACTTGCAGGACTAAATTAAAAATGAAGAAAAAGAGGAAGGTATGATACTGTAATATTTTGAGCCCTAAAACGTGCAATTATCGAAACTATATTTTCCTATAAATAGAAGCTCATTCTCCCTTCATTTCTCACCAATTCACAAAAGTTATTGAGCAATTATTATAGAGAGAAAGAAGAAGAGAAGTCTGCTACCTCACTATTTCAAAGATCCGCTTTTTTTCTAAGGTAAGAGGTATTATTATTCTTCAGTATTCATGAAGAGAGTTATTTTCGATTCAATACTCATAAGGGTTGTTATTCCATTCTTTATTATTATATTGGAATAACTTGTCATGCCAAGTAATCTTGCATACATTGTGAAATTCTTCATTATTCCATTCTTTATTATTCATTGGAATAAACACATCGTGCTTGGTCTATTTCATGCCTGGTGAATTTTGTTGTTATTTCGTTCTTTATTATTCTATTGGAATATCCTGTCTATGCGGATTACGCATGACTTGGTCCCCTTCTTTATTATTCTGTTGGAATAACCTGTCTGTGCGGTCTATCGCATGCCTGGTGAATTCTTTTGTTATTCCATTCTTTATTATTCTGTTGGAACAACTTGTCTGTGTGGACTACCGCATACATGGTGAATGATCCTTCATATTCATTCCTTATTAAATTGTAGAAATGATCTGTCTACTTGGATTGCCGCATGGCAGGCGAAAATCCATTTACAGTTTCATATATTCTATTATACTTAGTTGGTTAAAGTTTTGGCTTTTATACTCCATGAAATTAGTGGAATATCCTTGATATTTTAGCTTCATCAAGTATCTTTTCATGGAAATATTCTTCTAAGCATACTTGAATTTTACCCTACAAAGTAGTATCATGTTGACAATTTGGACGTTATTGGTTCCTGGATAAATTAATTTATAAATCTTTAAAATTTATCCTTGAACTTGTTTTATTGAATTATTATGTCAATGTCATCATCATCATGCTTATATTGTGATGAAAGTCATCTTTGGCTTACGTGCATAGATGGACTTGGTATGATTATGACCAGGGATTATTCGGTATAATCATGACCGTAATGTGACGAATGATGTGGTGAAAGTCCTCATTGGCCTATAGTTCATTGATGGACAGTTGTTGGTATAATTATGACCAGGTATTATTCGGTATAATCATGACCATTGATGATTACATGAATATCCATGGCCGTGGTGTAGGGATGATTTGATTTTATTTATTAAGTTGAGTCTCAGCGATAAAGTTGATGAAAAACTTTTTAAATCATAGAAGATAGTAGATTCTATGCTCTACTTGACTCTTCTAATGGATTGTTTGTTCCGCTGCAATTAAACTTGTTGTCTATTATATTCTATCAGTTTAACATTGTTGAGGGCTAATGATAATTTATTCTGCATTATCTTAATCATAATATTTCTTACTAGGCTAGTTGAGCTCACCCTTTTGCTTTCATTGTTCTCTTCAGGAAATGAGAACGTAGTCGGGACTAGTCAGAGAATGGAGTGATGGTCCGAGATGGTGTTATAGTAGTCCTCACTATTCTATAAAATAGTGTGATAATAAATGTAATGAGAACTCCATTGAGTGTGGATATTGTCTAGATGACAATATTTGTATTAAAACTCATAGCATATGTTTTGTCGTATTTTACACGACAGTTGTATAATTAAGTTTTTATTTATATTTTGTACCATGTATTTGGCGACTCAAGATGGGTGATGTATACCTATTTTGGGGGCGTCACACTTTGTATATAGGTGCGAACGAGGCCTCGCACTACTTTCAAATAATTGCACATTAATCCACACACACACACACACATTCATACAACAGTTTCTTGAAAAGTGGCGGTCCCCATGGCAACACGGATGTCGGGGGGTGCCTAACCTTCCCTCCTCATAATCAAGCCCCCGAACTCAAATGAATCTCGGTTCCACATAACCATTTAGCACTGTCACGTCACTGGGTCAATGTGCAAACCTTTTCGGTTGCGTTGGAGAAACCGATTAAATACACCAATTGGTGACTCTTAAAGTCAAATCATCGACATTATACATGTCGGACCTTTTTCACTTGTTTTTTCAAACAAATCTCACATTAACATGAGAACACCAAAGAACAAGTAAAAAAAAGGGGCATCAAAAAATCCCAACGTCGACAGGTGGCGACTCCGCTGGGGAATCCAGTAAGAGGGCTTAAGCCGCTATTAGAAGCTTTTCAAAATTGTTGTATGCTTGTGTGTGAATGTTGCATTTACATTTATGATGAATGTGTACGAATGCATTTTACATACTGCACTATACTATATCTACCTGTGATATTAGTGCTTCGCACATGTCATTATTTTCATAAACGGTAAGACACGTTGTATGTGAATGTATGTTGTGTGGTTCCTCCACCAGGAGGCTATCTTGTCGGTGTTTGATTACTGGACTCGTAGGAAGAATAATTCCAACGGGGCTCGGGAAAGGCACCACCCAGATTCGCTCCAGTTGAAAGACTAGATTAACTTCACGTCAAGTAGACTGCGATGATCTGGGAACCTTCGTGCCAAAAAGCCGCGAGAGTAACCCTAAGATAGGTCAACCTCTAATAAACCAAACGCGGAGGAAAGTCTCTTCATGCCTTCCATTTTCAATTACTTGTAAAAGTATTTACTTGTAATTTTATTCCATGATCATCTTTATGTAATGGAAAATATGAAGATTTCTTATGAGAACATGTCATCAATTAACACCCGATTTTGCAGGATAACATTCCTAAAATGGACATATTATGATAACATTTATATTACCCTAAGACTAAACTACATAAGCCTTTTGTAGGGAAATCATTGGGCCTATTACCCGCTCAAAATCCAAAAAGGCCACGAGCCTACAACCAATCATGTCTTCGTCTGACCAGTATAATCCCGTTTCTCATAAAGAATTTGATGGATTAAGTCAGCAAATCACAAATTTAGCCGTCTTGCTTAAAGAATTATTTCAGTCCACTCAGGGTACAAAGATGCCTTCACATACAGAATCCTCTACACAAGGAGGAACACAAGGTCTAGATAAAACAAATCTAGAACCTCCGTTGGATACGACCAACAAATACCCTGAAAGCACCCATCTCAAAGGAGATCCAGACACAGGTGATATTAGGAAGAAAGTACTCCAAATGGAGGAAACTATCCGTGTTCTCAAAGGAATCGGAACACATGGAAGTGTTTCATATGCTGACCTTACTTTTCTTCTTTCTCTCTACAGTTTATCTCTCTAGAGTTTTAGTGAATTCGTAAGAAATAATAAAGGAATGAGCTTCTATTTATAGAAGAATGGACTGCATAGTAACAAATTCATGAACGGTCTAGATTTATTTACTTTAATCTGACGGTCCATATTTAAAGCAAAATCTTTTAAGTAAAATATAATATATTCTATTTATAATCTAATAAAATGAATAACTTTATAAAAGATTTTACTATACAAACACTATGTAGGCACTATGCAAACACTATGCATAATAAAATATAATATATTCTAATTATTGTCTAATAAAATAGATAACTTTATAAAAGTATTTTGATTTATATAAAAATCTTTTCTGTTTTATTACAATAATAATACCAATAAAATAAAACTGAGTGACTTATCACGTAAGCATTAATAATCAATACCGTGTGCTACTATGCAACCACGCCAGACATATTCATTGTACTTTACTCTTGAGAGTAGTTCAACAAAGATCAACGGTAAAACTTCCGCCGTTATTTTCATAAAAATATTTTTGTCGTTTTCTCAATCCGACATTAATTCTGTTGTGGGGTCCACCACTGATTGTACCGTCTTACGGATATTCCCTGAAAAAAAGAATATTCCCGACCAATCGAATATAATATGACAACTTGCATACTTTGCAAAATTTATAAATACTACCCACAACTATAACATTATATCAAATCCACACAATAATATTCAAAAAAATATTTCAAGAAATTTAAATCTTTATTTAAAAAATCTGGGGTCTCACAATCTCCCCTCCTTATGGAATTTCGCCCTCGAAATTTACGTACGTCCCTGGTATGCCGAACAGGTGAGGATACCTTGACTTCACTTCAAATTCTAACTCTTGAGGTATAACCTTTGAGCATCGAATATGATCCTTCTTATCCAAGATTTTAACACATATCTCCTCATACGTTAAATCTTCTGCTATCTCGTCTGGTTCTAAATTAATAATGTGGTTCAGGTCGTCCACATATTTACGTAACATCGATACGTTAAAAACGTTATGAACACGCGACATACTTGGCGGTAAAATGAGTCTATAAGCCACAGTTCCTACTCGATCGAGGATTTCAAATAGGCCAATTAAATCGAGGGTTGAGATTTCAGCAATTCTTGTTATTTAAAATAACGCCCTCTTGAACCTTCTTCTTCGTGTTCATCAGCTCCGGGTGCATAGCTTGAACGGCTTTAACTTTATCGATTAAAGTCGATTCTACTCGTATATTCGTTATCTTCACGTGGGTTCGTATATTCGCACTTGTAAACGCATATGATCTTCTACTCAACACGTCAGCTATCACGTTCGTTTTCCCACGATGGTATTGAATGGTACGATCGTAATCTTCAACTGCTCGAGTCAATGTCTTTGGCGCATTATGTAATAACCCGATATTTTCTATACAAATAAATCAGAAATTTTGCGTATAATTTTTTTTATTTATTAAAATAAATATGGGAAATATGTGCCAAGATAATGTGTATGTATTTATGTGATGAATATTATATATATATATATATATATATATATATATATTTACTACATGTATAATTGTAAATGATTTTATTTTAGAATTTATTGATCATTATAAATTATATTCTATTAATAATTATTTTTATTATAGAAATGTTTTTATTAATTATTTTCCATTAAAATATAATTATATATTATCTAAATAAAATATAAAAAGATTTTAGAATAATTATGATAATTATTTTATTATATGAATTTTAGTATGATTATTAAGTTAATTATTTTAACTTAATTATTAATATGATATATGATAGATAAATCGAGATATGGAATCCAAACCCTAATTTTGGGTTTTTATCATGGAATGATAATAATAATATAATATTAATTATATTTTGATTTTTAAGTGCTATAAATATGTACTGTATGTATGTGGACCAATAATAGTTGGTCAATTATGATGTATTATGTCAAACCATAATTTAAAACTCGAATACAAGTTCAAAGCTATTTGGTAACTGTGAACTGTGATTTATGGCAATTATTATTAAGAATAACATTAATTAGGGAAATCCTAATCGTGAAATTAAAAACTCTAATTTCTTAAGTGAAAACCCTAAATTAATATTTTAGAATCCTAATTTCTCTATTAGGTAACCCTAATTAGTAATTATAAAACTTAATTACTAGTTGTAAACCCTAATTGCTAAAAGGGTGATCTTAATTATTATTTTAGTAAATTATTATGTTAATTAGAAAACCCTAATAATATTAAAGAACCCTAATTATTTAAAAACCCTAAAATTTTAATTGTAAGTTCTATTTAAAATTTTATTGAACGTTAAACTTAAATTTTTAAACCCTAGAAATTATTTGAGAAACCTTAAGGTTTAAGATATATTGATTTTAACCTAGATTCAAGCATCATGGACAAGAATACCTTTAAATTACTTTGTTAGTTTACTAAATTAGCCTTTTTAGTATTTATTTAATAAGCTAGCTTACAAAGTCACCACTCTAGAATTATAGCACATGCCTAAAACTCCTTCAAGCTTTTCCACTTTGACACCTTGCATGTTAGATTCATTGCATCTATGAGTTATAAATAGATTGGAGGAGAGAGAAATGTCACTTGCTAGCTCATATTTTGCACAAACACTCAACCTTGAGCCTCTCTCACTAAAACCAACGAAATATAGAAGTATTTCAGTCCCCAAACCAAGCCCCACTAACACCACAATCAAATCAGAAAGCTAGAAGCAAGAATTGATCATAGAAGGTATAAAACTCTACTCAAGAATCTGTCCATTGATCTGTTGTTGAATGTTAGTTTTTAATGTTAAAATATGTTGTTTACAGTGTTATTAAGTGATCCAGGTTGATAGATGTTGGATCCATAACATCTATAAGCTCAGATATAGTGTTTTTGCAAATCATGAAAATTTTCATTTATTGTCTGACAGTTAAATGTCAGACCCCATAGATCTTTGGTTGTGAAGTGTTTTTGTTGTTTAAATGTTAGATCTTGTTGTATGATATGAGATTTGTGTTCTGAAACTTTTATTAGGACCAGATCATGCATAGTTTGTAAGATAATCGTGGTCAAAGTCAGTTGACCGACCATGAAAAATGAAAATCTGGGCAGCCCAGATTTTTAAGTTGGTTCTGAAAAGATTTTCAAAGCTTCTGATCTCGCAGATTTTTGATGTTTTGGCCCAGTTGTTGTTTTGGTGTTGTAGCTTGATATGAAGACTGCATATTAAAGTCTTAAGACAACCTAGATACTTAATGGGATCCAAGTTATGAAAGGTCAAAGGTGGGTTGACCGTCTGTTCATGAACATTTCTGGGTTTTCCAGAAATGTTCAAGAACAGTTTCTATAGACCACTTTGACCGGCCTTAAATTCTTAACTGTGTTGATGTTAGATCTATATTATGTTATGTAATTGGTCTTTGACACGTATTATACATGATGGAATCTTCATATTACACAGACTAAGCCCACGATGCTAGATTTAGAGCCTGCAAAATAAGTACTTGGTTGTTCTTCATTTCCGGGTAACCTAGAAAATGAAGAACAGGGCTGACAACATTTTTAAAGCCCCAGATCTTGCTTGTTTAATGTTGTTTTGTCATGTTTCTTATTAGATCATGTAGTATTGACCTAGAACTACAAGATCTGTTGTTTATCTGTTCAAGAAACATCATGAGTTATGAATTATTTATGGTCAAACAGGTGCTCTTATTGACTGACAGGTTTTCTGGGTTTGAACTCAAGAACTTGAAGAACATCTATAGGGACGGTTTTGTCGCTATAAGTGGTCTTTAGTTACAGTTTATTTATAAAAATCATATTTTTATTAAATAATTATAGAAAATTAGTTTTAAATTACTAAAATATAAAATAAATTATAAAAAAATATTTTAAAATCGAAAATTAGTTTTTAATTATTTTTGATATATTTCATAAATATTTAATATTTTTGGAATATTAAAAGTATTTAATTTATTAAGTAATAATATTAAATAAATTATTTAAAATTATTTTATTATATAAAAATCATTTAAAATTATATTATGGTATAAAAAATATTTTAAGTTATTTCAAATGACTTTTAATATTTTGTGTTGAATTTCATTAATTAATTATTATTAATGATAATTTAGTTATTTAATACTTTAAGGGTAATATTAATACTTTAAGAGTATTTTGAGTTATTATAAATAACTTTGATATTTTGTAATGGTTTCATTAATAGTTTAATAGTAATTAAATATTAATGATATTAGAATTATTTGATATTTAAATCATTTAATTATGATTCCGGTGTTTGAAAATTTATAATAAATTATAATAAATGTTTTAGAATTATTATCAAGACATTTAAAATAATATGACTAATAGTTACAGATGTTGAGTTACAGGAGAGAGTCTTAGACTTGATAATTACCCGATAAGGTTGTCGGTACACGACATGTTTCAGAAGTTGATCTGGACTTAGATATTTTAATTGTGTTAATGATTGTTTGTGATCCAATGAATGTTGAACATGTGTGATAATGTGATTAGGTTATGTGCTGACTGCGAAATGCAGTACTATGTGTTATAGTATATTGTTCTAATCGAACGAATGATCTGATTAATGATAGGTCATGATATAAAAGATAGAACTAAGTTGAGAATTGTAAGCAGCAGATCAGGCAAGTATCATACCTTTGCATTTTCTTTATGCAATGGACATGAGTAAGAATGTTTCAGAATTATATTATTACTGTACAGATTATTAACCCTATATGATATACACTCATTGATTATCAACATGTTAGTATATGATAATTCAGATATATATTCTGTTCGTTAATTTCTATAAATAGTTATATAAGTGTCCCCACTTGGATAATCATTGTATTTAATCACATGTTGATACACCTTTGTTAATTACCCGTATATATATATATATATATATATATATATATATATATATATATATATATATTGAAGTATAGATTATTGTTGAGCAAGATAAAACCTTTGGTTTGGAACCCCGACAGGTATGAACATCCCGAACATGGGAAAACTTTTATGCGCCCAAGGCGAGACAGAGTGAACGATAACATCGTTCTTGCATGTAGTATTGATCAATACAGGGCCCATGGGATGTACACCCTCGTGCCCGTAAGTTATGACGGTTTGCAGATGAAGTTCTATTAAACCTTTTCGAAAATGAAAACAATGTTCATAGTATGTCACCTTAACCTTATATATAGTCAGTACGTAGTTTCAAAAATTTGAAAGAGGGTTGTTATGTTATTATTATCGGTTCAGATTACTTCACAACTATTGACTTGTTGTAGAAGGATAGTATAAAGAAAACATTTAAATTGCTCAAATTTATATATATATATATATATATATATATATATATAATTAATACTTGTTGGGCACTTAAATGCTCATTCTTGCTTAATTTAAATGTTTTCAGCTAAGTGTGAACAAGCAGAAGGCTCATACGGAAACAAAGGGAAAGGAAAGCAAACATAATAAGATTTGTGATATTCTATGTAATAGTGTAATTCTATTAGGTTAAAAATGATATATATTATTATTATCATGTAATGAATGTATTAAAGGTTACGTACTTGGGAATAGACTCTGATAACTATGTAATAATTATATTATTGTTATTATTATTAGTATTATCCTGTTCATAGAAATGGTATCGTGAAGCACCGAGTTCGGGTTTCAAGTACCTGGATTTGGGGGCGTCACAATATGGTATCAGAGCTTTAGGGTTAGAAACCTTAGGTGGGATAGACCTTAGGCTATAACCTTAGAACAGAGGGAAACGTTGAAAATATAAATAACTCATAAAGAGTTTATAAAGAGATGAATTAAATAAATTCATCGTCAAACAAAAATAAAAGATAACTTATATAAAACTATTATTTGCTGTGTGTATATATTATGTGCTAATAAAGATAGTTTGTGTGTAGGTGTTACGTGGGATAAGGATTAGGATACCCTCAGGTCGTAAAGAATGAGTCAACCTCCACAACCGAGCCAATGTCAAAGTCAATAGTTGAAATAGAGGCTCACATTGAAAGCTACCTCGATGAGGTGGTTATTCTGGAAAGCATAGTACCGGACCTAGAAACGATAGTATAGCTAATAAGTTAAAGTATAGTTAAGAAATATGTGGTCATGTTGAGATCTTAAACTCATATGTTTATGGTGAGTTCTTAAACTCATAATGTGTTATAAGTTGGATGAACTTGGTATAGTTAGGTGTGAATGGATTAATGAGGATGATGGGAATAGATAAGATATTAAGCAATTGATCCTTGGTGATGGCGTAAGAAATAAGTGGTGTTAGTATTAGTTGAATATGTATAATTCTATGTTGTGTATATGATAAGCATGTCTGTATAAGGTAATATTCTCAACTTCTGTATAAGTTGTGGCAGCGATTCCCTACTTTTGAGTCACAAAGGGATAACAGTTATTTAAAGCAATATGTGCTATGGTATGTCAAGTGCTATGAATATGAGTCTATGTTAGATTAATGAAATAAGTTGGTATAAAGATAGTAATTATTTATCTGAGCATTGGTTAATGCAATTTTCACAATCTAATATTTTGAATACATGATTAATTGAGTAGAAAATTTCGCGTGATATGATAAACGTATATGATAAGGCTTAGAATGTAAGGAATAATTTATGGTAGTGCCGTCAAGATGAAAGTGAAACCAAAGGGCAGAAGAATCCGTCAACAAAGCTGGAGGACAACCAGGCCCGATACAAAATTTTGCAAATATGGTCGCTCAAGATATGCAGAACAGAATACTAGTCGCGAGAAATCATCCAAACAATCAATCGGCAAACGTCTAAGACTTCAAGGCGATTGTACTGCCAGAATTTAAAGTATCAACTAACCAAGTAGAAGCGTTTGTGATAGCTAGGGTAATGAAGGGGCAAAAGACCGCTTTTGCCACCTACATGATGAAGGGTGAGGCAAATTTTTGGTGAGAAACAAATCAGGTGAGGACAGGAGCAGGTGTAGTTACTTGGGATAGGTTCAAAACTTTGCTTTTGAAAACTATTTTTCATTAAGTATGCAGGCTAGGATGGAGGTAAAATTTCTGGAATTAAAACAGGAGAATATAACTGTTGCGGAGTATGCTGCAAAATTTAATGAGTTGGCCAGGTTCGCTCTGCATCAAGTTGATACGGAGGCTAGAAAAGCGAGAAGGTTATAGCTGGGAAGGTAGGAATTAATAGTGGAAGTAAGGCTGGGAATGAAAAGAGGAAGGGGAACTACGTTGGAAATGTGCAGGTGAAACAAGAAGGTGTCAAGAAGCAGGTGGTGTCGTGTAAGACGTGCGGGAAGAACCATTCAGGGGAGTGTTTGAAGGGAAAGTTTGTTTGTTACAAGTGCGGGCAGGAAGGCCATATCTCTCCCAACTTCCCCAATATGAGAATGTATAGTGAATGTTTTATTTGTGAATCAATGGAGCATAAGCTGAAAGACTGTCCAAGAAGGATAAGGGAGGCAAGAAACGTGAATAAGAGAAAAGGAAGCAGGACATTGGCGACTACGGGACCAACTTCAACAAAGGAACCAATAGAACCAACCACAGGAGTCTTCAGTATGACAGTTCAAGATACGGTGACAGCGAAGGATGCAACTCCATGTATTATTCTAATCAAATTTATTTTCTTATATATGATTTTCTTATATATATAATAAACTATTTTATAAAGAAATTTTGAAGGAGGAATTTGAGTTTTTAGAAATCAAATTTTCGTTTAATCAGATAGACAAGCTTTATGTGAATAGTTAAAGATCAATATGATCATTTATGATCGAGATCTACTTGCAATAATTGTGTATGCTATGTAACTTGGTATGTATGGGTTTTAAAACGGTGATTCCGGGGACGGAATCTTTATAAGGGAGGGTGAATGTAATAACCCGATATTTTCTATACAAATAAATCATAAATTTTGCGTATAATTTTTTTTATTTATTAAAATAAATATGGGGAATATGTGCCAAGATAATGTGTATGTATTTATGTGATGAATATATATATATATATATATATATATATATATATATATATATATTACATGAATAATTGTAAATGATTTTATTTTAGAATTTATTGATCATTATAAATTATATTCTATTAATAATTATTTTATTATAGAAATGTTTTTATTAATTATTTTCCATGAAAATATAATTATATATTATCTAAATAATATATGAAAAGATTTTTAGAATAATTATGATAATTATTTTATTATATGAATTTTAGTAATGATTATTAAGTTAATTATTTTAACTTAATTATTAATATGATATATGATAGATAAATCGGATATGGAATCCAAACCCTAATTTTGGGTTTTGATCATGGAATGATAATAATAATATAATATTAATTATATTTTAATTTTTTGATCTTTATAAATATGTCTTGTATGTGTATGTATGTGCACCAATAATGGTTGGTCAATTATGATGTATTATGTCAAACCCTAATTTAAAACTCGAATACGAGTTCAAAGATATTTGGTAACTGTGAATTGTGATTTATGGAAATTATTATTAAGATTAACATTAATTAGGGAAACCCTATTCGTGAAATTAGAAACTCTAATTTCTTAAGTGAAAACTCGAAATTAATATTTTAGAATCCTAATTTCTATATTAGGTAGCCCTAATTAGTAATTATAAAACCTAATTACTAGTTGTAAACCCTAATTGCTAAAAGGGTGATCTTAATTATTATTTTAGTAAATTATTATGTTAATTAGAAAACCCTAATAATATTAAGGAACCCTAATTATTTAAAAACCCTAAAATTTTAATTGTAAGTTCTTTTTAAAATTTTATTGAACTTTAAACTTAAATTTTTAAACCCTAGAAATTATTTGAGAAACCTTAAGGTTTAAGATATATTGATTTTAACCTAGATTCAAGCATCATGGACAAGAATACCCTTAAATTACTTTGTTAGTTTACTAAATTAGCCTTTTTAGTATTTATTTAATAAGCTAGCTTACAAAGTCACCACTCTAGAATTATAGCACATGCCTAAAACTCCTTCAAGCTTTTCCACTTTGACACCTTGCATGTTAGATTCATTGCATCTATGAGTTATAAATAGATTGGAGGAGAGAGAAATGTCACTTGCTAGCTCATATTTTGCACAAACACTCAACCTTGAGCCTCTCTCACTAAAACCAACGAAATATAGAAGTATTTCAGTCCCCAAACCAAGCCCCACTAACACCACAATCAAATCAGAAAGCTAGAAGCAAGAATTGATCATAGAAGGTATAAAACTCTACTCAAGAATATGTCCATTGCTCTGTTGTTGAATGTTAGTTTTTAGTGTTAAAATATGTTGTTTATAGTGTTATTAAGTGATCCGGGTTGATAGATGTTGGATCCATAACATCTATAAGCTCAAATCTAGTGTTTTTGCAAATCCGGAAAATTTCATTTTGTGTCTGACAGTCAAATGTCAGACCCCATAGATCTTTGGTTGTTAAGTTTTTTTGTTGTTTAAATTGTAGATCTTGTTATATGCTCTAAGATCTGTGTTCTGAAACTTTTATTAGGACCAGATCATGCATAGTTTGTAAGATAATCGTGGTCAAAGTCAGTTGACCGACCACGAAGAATGAAAATCTGGGCAGCCCAGATTTTCTAGTTGGTTCTGACAAGATTTTTAAAGCTTCTGATCTCGCTGATTTTTGATGTTTTGGCCCAGTTGTTGTTTTGTTGTTGTAGCTTGATATGAAGATTGCATATTAAAGTCTTAAGAAAACCTAGATACTTAATGGGATCTAAGTTATGAAAGGTCAAAGGTGGGTTGACCGTCTGCTCATGAACATTTCTGGATTTTCTAGAAATGTTCAAGAACAGTTTCTAGAGACCACTTTGACCGGCCTTAAATTCTTAACTGTGTTGATGTTAGATTTATATTATGTTATGTAATTGGTCTTTGACACGTATTATACATGATGGAATCTTTATATTACACAGACTAAGCCCACGATGCTAGATTCAGAGCCTACAAAATACGTACTTGGCTGTTCTTCATTTCTGGGTAACCCAAAAAATGAAGAACAGGGCTGACAACATTTTTAAAGCCCCAGATCTCGCTTGTTTAATGCTGTTTTGTCATGTTTCTTGTTAGATCATGTAGTATTGACCTAGAACTACAAGATCTGTTGTTTATCTGTTCAAGAAACATCATGAGTTATGAATTATTTATGGTCAAACAGGTGCTCTTAATGACTGATAGGTTTTCTGGGTTTGAACTCAAAAACATGAAGAACACCTATAGCGATGGTTCTGTCGCCATAGGTGGTCTTTAGTGACAGTTTATTTATAAAAATCATATTTTTATTAAATAATTATAGAAAATTAGTTTTATATTACTAAAAATACAAAATAAATTATAAAAAAATATTTTAAAGTCTGAAAATTAGTTTTTAATTATTTTTGATATATTTCATAAATATTTAATCTTTTTGGAATATTAAAAGTATTTAATTTATTTAGTTATAATATTAAATAAATTATTTAAAAATGATTTTAATATATGAAAAATCATTTAAAATTATATTATGGTATAAGAAAATATTTTAAGTTATTTCAAATGACTTTTAATATTTTGTGTTGAATTTCATTAAATAATTATTATTAATGATAATTTAGTTATTTAATAAATGAATTTAATAAATAGTTTAAAATGATTTTAAATATTTAAAAATCATTTAAAAAGGATATAAATGAATTAAAATATTTTAATTTATAATTAATGACTTTTAATATTTGGCGAAATAGTACGTTAATATTTTTATATTAATGGTAATTATTTAAAATGATTTTAAATGTTTTAAAATTATTTAAGGGTAATATTAATACTTTAAGAGTATTTTGAGTTATTATAAATAACTTTGATATTTTGGCAATGGTTTCATTAATAGTTTAATAGTAATTAAATATTAATGATATTAGAATTGTTTGATATTTAAATCATTTAATTATGATTTCGGTGTTTGAAAATTTATAATAAATTATAATAAATGTTTTAGAATTATTATCAAGACATTTAAAATAATATGACTGATAGTTACAGATGTTGAGTTACAGGAGAGAGTCTTAGACTTGATAATTACCCGAAAAGGTTGTCGGTACACCAACATGTTTCAGAAGTTGATCTGGACTTAGATATTTTGATTGTGTTAATGATTGTTTGTGATCCAATGAATGTTGAACATGTGTGATAATGTGATTAAGTTATGTGCTGACTGCGAAATGCAGTACTATGTGTTATAGTATATTGTTCTAATCAAATGAATGATCTGATTAATGATAGGTCGTGATATAAAAGATAGAACTAAGTTGAGAATTGGAAGCAGCAGATCAGAGGCAAGTATCCTACCTTTTGCATTTTCTTTATGCAATGGACATGGGTAAGAATGTTTCAAAATTATATTATTACTTTATAGATTATTAACCCTATATGATATACGCTCATTGATTATCAACAAGTTAGTATATGATAATTCAGATATATATTTTGTTCGTTAATTTCTATAAATGGTTATACAAGTGTCCCCACTTGGATAATCATTGTATTTAATCACATGTTGATACACCTTTGTTAATTACCAGTATATATATATATATATATATATATATATATATATATATATATATATATATATATTGAAGTATAGATTATTGTTGAGCAAGATAAAACCTTTGGTTTGGAACCTCGATAGGTATGAACATCCCGAACATGGAAAAACTTTTATGCGCCCAAGGCGGACAGAGTGAACGATAACATCGTTCTTGCATGTAGTATTGATCACTACAGGGCCCATGGGATGTACACACTCGTGCCCGTAAGTTATGACGGTTTGCAGATGAAGTTCTGTTAAACCTTTTCAAAAATGATAACAATGTTCATAGTATGTAACCTTAACCTTATATATGGTCAGTACGTAGTTTCAAAAATTTGAAAGAAGGTTGTTATGTTATTATTATCGGTTTAGATTACTTCACAACTATTGACTTGTTGTAGAAGGATAGTATAAAGAAAACATTTAAATTCATTCAGCTTATATATATATATATATATAATTAATACTTGTTGGGCACTCAAATGCTCATTCTTGCTTAATTTAAATGTTTTCAGCTAAGTGTGAACAAGCAGAAGGCTCATGCGGAAACAAAGGGAAAGGAAAGCAAACATAATAAGATTTGTGATATTCTATGTAATAGTATAATTCTATTAGGTTAAAAATGATATATATTATTATTATCATGTAATGAATGTATTAAAGGTTACGTACTTGGGAATAGACTCTGATAACTATGTAATAATTATATTATTGTTATTATTATTAGTATTATCCCGCTCATAGAAATGGTATCGTGAAGTACCGAATTCGAGTTTCAAGTACCTAGATTTGGGGGCGTCACACATTATACGTTCGTTTTAAGTAAAGAAATATTTGAGGGTTTTAAGAAATGGGTTTTGTAGTAGGGTCAATAAAAAATTCGATTTCACTCTCTAGGGGTAGGCTAAGAAGTCTTCAGGAATACGTCAAGAAATTTATTAACGATAGAAATATCATTCAAATCTGTGACCCTCATCCAAGACTTGGATAGTACGTCACATTGATACTTATCAACTTGCCATCTTCATTCACGATGTCGCCTACAAAAAATATGGCTTTGGTGCATTCCACACAAGGAAGTCAACAACGAAATGATCGGGGTTATTTACTTATGGCTTGATATGATAATGATTAACTTTAGTGGTTTGGTTACTTTGAATTCGCATAGTAGGTTGGATAGGAGTATGAAAGCTAACAACCTTACGAAAAGTATGATGAGTAGTTAACCAATCGTTTCCAAAAATCACATCAAAGGCAAGTATTTTCAAAGTGATAAGATCGACAGGTAACATGAAAGTGTTGATTTGAACAAGATTTATAAATAGTGGAGGTAACGAAGGTTTCTCCCAACTGAGTTTAAACATATATATCAAAGTCTAACTTCTCCGAAGTTAACTTCAAACATTGAACACAACTAGGTGAAATAAAAGAGTTAGTAGAACTGGTATCTAACACGGTATAGACTTTGCAAGAGTTTATGACTAACATACCCGTGATAATTTTATTTAGGTTCCTCGTCACGACAAAAAAATGCTCTCTCTTAAACTACCGGATTTGGCTTGTATGGGACATCATTTGGCATCACTATCCCAGCTGGACTTGACTTCACCATACGACAAAATCGAGTTATGTGACCTTCTCTTCTGCAATTAAAACATGCTTTGGATTGTTGCATACAGTTTGGATGGATGTGTCCCTCATGTCCGCATTTGAAACATACGACCGGTGGTCGTTCTTCTTCCTTTGAAATGGGTGCTGGTGTCGACGTCTTCACGTCATTGTTGAACCTTCTCTTCTTGAAATGTCCATTCTTATTGTTTTGGCCATGATTACCACTGAAGTGGTTACCATTTCTGGCATGTTGATTCCCTCCATGCTTATTGTCTCCGCTTTGATGACTGTTATCATCCGGTATTATCATTTTGCCTACTGCTCTCTTTTGGTTGGGTTGACTCATTATTGCGCTCCAATAACTGAGCCCTATTAACAACATCTGAATACAAACACAGTTTATGAGAGATAAGATATTGACGTATCTCAGGTTTTAAACCTCTTAGAAACATTTGCGTCATTCTCTCCTCATTATCAACCAAATGGGATACAAATCGGGACAACTCGAAAAACTTGGCTTCGTACTGCGACACGGTTAAATTGTTTTGCTCTAACTTGATAAACTCCACCTCTGTCATGTGACGAATACTTTCGGGAAAGTACTTGTCGTTGAATAGTTCTTAGAACTTTTCCCAATACATCTTGAGTGCGTCAGGCTGGGTACGTTTTACAGATTCCCACCAATAATCTGCCTCTTCACGCAACATAAAGGTGGCAAAGGGAACCTTTTGCTCCTCTGAGCATCCCAAGACATCAAATATCTTGGTGATCTGCTTTAACCACGTCTCTGCCTTAAGTGGTTCTGGCTTTCCCAAAAACTCCGGTGGTCCCAGCTTCTTAAACTGCTTAGCGGTGACCAACCGTGGGTTGCCATTGTTTCCTCCAGCATTATGAACAGGAGTCTCTCTCATCTGGTGTTGCATGAATTCTAAAAAGCTTCTAAACGTACTTTCGTTCGTCATTTGGTCAGTGTTGTTGTTTATACGAGGATTATTGCCTTCCTATCGCACATTATCCTAATTATTGATCTGTGGAGACTCAACGGTCTCCTGTGCTCCATTGATATTCTAAACATTCTTGGATGCCATTTTCAAATACTTCCACAAAAAAAGGGTTAATTAACATATCACATATTATCTCTATACTCTGACCAACCAATTAAATACCAAATAAACTTAGGTAGTCATACTAGCGAAGGAATTTCCCGTCTCTCCCCTATTAGTTCTTCTCTCACATCTTAGCCATGGATCATATCCCTAAGCTTTGATACCAACTGTGACGCCCCCAAAATAGGTATACATCACCTATTATGAGTCACCAAATACATGGTACAGAATACAAATACAATCTTTAATATACAACAAGAGAGCTGTGAGTTTTAATACAAATATTGTCTTCTAGACAATATCCACTCTCAGAATAAGTACTCATTACATTTATTGTCACACTATTTAACAGAATAGTGAGGACTACTAATACTATCATCTGGACCGTCACTCCGTTCCCCGACTAGTCCTGTTTATGTTCTCATTTCCTGAAGAGAATAGTGAAAGAAAGGGTGAGCTCAACTAGCCCAGTAAAGAAATATTATGACTAAGATAATGCAGAATAAATTATCATTAGTTTTCAACAATGTTAAACTGATAAAATATAATAGACATCATGTTTAACTTCAGCAGAACAAACAATCCATTAGAAGAGTCAAGTAGAGAATAAAGTCTACTATCTTCTATGATTTAAAAAGTTTTTCATCACTTTTACCGCTGAGACTCAGCTCAATAAATAATCCACATCATTAAATCATCCATGCACTACAGGCCAAGGATATTCTTTAGTATCACGACCATGAATTATCCATGCACTACGGGCCAAAGATAATCGTGTTTTCATCAACGGTCCTGATCATGCCATAAAACAATTCATCTTTGCACCCTTGGCCGAAGAGAATCCATAGCCATAATCATACAAAAAACTATCCATCAATGTATTACGGGCCAATGAGGACTTCTTCCACATCATTTGTAACATTACGGTCATGATTATACCGAATAATCCCTGGTCATAATCATACCAAGTCCATCTATGCACTACAGGCCACAGATGACTTTCAACATAGTATAAACATGAGGGTGATGACAATGATATAAGAATTCAATAAAACAAGTTCAAGAATTAATTTGTCTAGGAACCAATAACGTCCAAATTGTCAATATGATACTTATTTGTAGAGTAAAATTCAAGAATGCTCAGAAGAATATTTCCATGAAAAGATACTGGATGAAGCTCAAATATCAAGGATATTCCACTAATTTCATGGAGCATAGAAGTAAAAACTTTAACCAACTGAGTATAATAAAGAATGGAATAACAAAAGAAATCACCATGCATGCGGTACTTCGCATAGACAGGTTATTCCAACAGAATAATAGATAACGGAACTAGGTCAGGCCAAATTCGCACTGATATGATGTTCTAACAGAATAATAAAGAATGAAATAACAACAAAAATTACCATGCATCCAGTACTTCACATATACAGGTTATTCCAACAGAATACTAAATAACGGAACCGAAGTCGTGCAAAATTTGCGCAAGCGGGATGTTCCAACAGAATAATAAAGACGGAACGAATGCGGCGAAAAGCGCATGCACGGGATATTCAACGTAATAATAATAAAGGCGGAACCAGTCCAGCGTAAAACTCTCATGAACAATATATTCCAATAGAATAATAAAGAATGGAATAATATAAGAATTTCACCAAGTATGGGGTAGAATTGTGATATATGAGTTATTCCACGAGAATAATAAAGAATGGAATAATGAAGTTCTCTTCATAAATACAAAAGAAATAATACCCCTTACAGTAGTACAACAAATAATATCCCTTACCTTAAGAAGAAGAAAATCTTGGATATATGAGTAGTAGCGAGAATACTTTTCTTCTTTTCTCTCTGGTTTATCTCTCTAGAGTTTTGAATTGAATTGTAAGAAATAATGAAGGAATGAGCTTTATTTATAGAAGAATGGATCTGATAAGTAACTAATTCATGAACGGTCAGATTGATTTACTTTAATCGACGGTCCATATTTAAAGCAAAATCTTTTAAATAAAATATAATATATTCTATTTATAATCTAATAAAATGAATAACTTTATAAAAGATTTTACTATACAAACACTATGCAGGCACTATGCAAACACTATCCAAAAGTATTTTGTATTATTGACTAATAAAACAGATAACTTTATAAAAGTATTTTGTTTTATATAAAAAGCTTTTCTATTTTATTACAATAATAATACCAATAAAACAAAACTGAGTGACTTATCACGTAAGCATTAATAATCAATATCGTGCGCTACTATGCAACCACGCGTATTACTGTACTTTTACTACTGAGTAGTTCAACGGTATCAATGGTAAAACTTTCGCTGTTATTTTCATAAAAATATTTTAATCGTTTTCTCAATCCGACATTAATTCTGTTGTGGGGTCCACCAATGATTGTACCGTCATACGGATATTCCCTGACAAAAAGAATATTCAAAATTTATAATATGACAACTTGCATACTTTGCAAAATTTATAAATACTACCCACAACTATAACATTATATCAAATCCACACCATAATATTCAATTTTTTTTTTAAGAAATTTAAATTTTTATTTATAAAATCTGGGGTCTCACACTGATATTATGGAATCATACAATATATAGTAAAACATGCTATGATGACATATTATCACATATATATCCACATAATCACTACCATTTCCAATTACAGAGATTTTAACCGAACTTGAGAGCCATTTTTATGAAATCTTTAATGACGTAAAATAGAAATTGGGTTGAAGAGATTACTCAAAGGCAGGTTCTTCTGTTTCTTCACTTTCTTCTTCAATCACTCAACTTTTCTCTAAATTCTCTCTGAATTCTCTCTTAGATAAAATTCATAAATAAAATACATCTTCTAAAATAAGACTGATTAATGCGATTCTTAACTGCAGCGTGGTGGTCAGTTAATCTGATCATGGGTTAACTGCTCCAAACTCCCAATAGGGCTCCGTTTGGCTAGCCTTAAAAGGCTCATACCCATTTAATTTGATTAATCCTTTATAATATAGTTTAATCGTGACACACCTATTTAGGAAATTGATCGAATATCTTATTTAATTTAAGTAAAATATAATAATTCCTCATTAATTCACATAGTCACATAATTAAATTTCTTATTTATTAATTATGTCAAATTATTAATTTTATAATTAATTATTAAATTAATTAAAATAACATTAGGCTTATTAAATATTTCTTTTAATTCAATAAGCTCACATAATTACATTCTTTGAATAAAACAGTTCTCCACGTTAATTTAATAATACAACACATATAATTAAGTTAATCTACCACAACTTCATCAATTAATTATTTAATCTAATAATTGAATCCTCGAAAAAATATTTATTTAATTCAATAAATATTAAAATTAAATTTTAAAATCTCGTTTGTCACATCTTTAAAAGAGGTTTTTCAAACCCTATGCTCAATAGTAATTGAGGCCTTTGATACTTTCATTTTATATTTAAATGTTTGGCTTGATTGCTTTTATTTTCGAGATGCGAAACATCTTTGAGAAAATAATATCTAGCATTGCAGAACTCCTTATGGGCATGAAATCCATCTAAGGAAATTCAAACACCGTGAATAATTTACAAGATGCTTACAGTTGAAAATTTCCATCACGGGAACCGAATCTAGATTCAGTAAACAGAATCTGTGATCACATGATTCATAGGCTCACATGATGTCGCAGTTTATATGAAAAGCAGTAAGCAGTTATATATATAAAAACTGTAAATATATATATAGAGACATGATCAACCACCATGAAGCACCTTCATGGGGGATCAGAAATATAAATAAAGCAATAAATATGATCAATCGCCATGAAGTAAACTCCAGGCGGGACTAAATGTAAAAAAAGTAGTAAAAATGATCAACCGCCATGAAGTAAACTATAGGCGGGACAGAATTTAAATAAAGCAGTAAAAGGCCACGAAGTAAACTCCAGGCCTGACAGGAATGTATATATATATATATATATATATATATATATATATATATATAAAAGCAATAAACGCACCGAATATAAAACTCAAGCTCATCGAACGCTCCGAACGTGAGACCAGGCTCAATCGAGGCATAACTCGATAATGTTATTCCATATATATATATATATATAAGTATATATATACAAATAGAAATGAAAACCACAGATCGAAGTTCGGGCATACACTCACAACACGACTCTCAACGTGAAGAAGAGTGTGTGCAAAGATGAAGAGAAAGGCTTTAAAGTGTGTAAGAAGGCTTACAGTGGACTGCCAAAGAAGACTTCTATAGCTTTAAGTGGATGAACACTCAGCTCCCGCTGGTAAAAATATAGAGTGTGTACAGAGCAAATTGGACAGGGCTTTCTCGCCTTTCTTCTCTAGAATATGGCCACCCCAAGCCCTCTATTTATAGAAGGGGAGCGTGTGTACTACTATGGGTGCCGGGGTGCCCTGAACTCGAGGGTACCTATCGTCTCAAAAAATGCGTCTTGGTGATGCAATGTGATGTTCGCTCGAACTTCCAGAACTTCAATCCGAGCATCCGATTGAGGTGTATAAGACCTGTTTTAGACTGCTATTGTCGAGAGCTATGAAATGACATGGGATTAGAGGTTGTACGATGTCAAGAAAATGGAACCATGTCCTATGTCTTCAAGCTTCAAATTATATCCGGTGTTTTACCTTCCGTAGTAGTCACTCGGGATTACAACTCCTTGGTTCTTGTGGGACATTATTGTGTAGAATGTATGTTGAGTTGTTTTTTGAGATGACACCATGTGGGGTTGAGGTGGCAATTTGACGACTTTGCACTTCACCGTGGTTATCTCTAATTTTGGCTGATAAAGCAGACGTTACTTAGGGTTATCTCGGAGATTGGGCTGCTGCAAGTGTTGAATGCCCTCGGGGTTGTCTCTGAGGTGTGTCTGTCCTCCCCGGGTTATCTCTGAGCTTAGGATTTTAGTTCTTCGGTGTGAGTCCCGAGGTTGAAGCTGGCTGCATGGATTGAAACGAGCATCTCCGGGGTTATCTCCGGAACTGCAACTACACCCCTTGGGGGTTATCTCCAAGGTTGACATTGTCTTTCCCGATGTTATTTCCGGGACTGAGATTGAACATCTCGGGGTTATCTCCAAGATGAATCGGCCTTCTCCAGTGGAATTTCCAATATTTGCACTATTTTCTTTGGGGTTATCTCTGAGGTGGGAAAATGATACTCCCGGTGTGTTTTTCGGGGTTGAAACTGAACTTCCGGTGGTATTTCCAGGATTAAGCTGAGTTATCTTCCAGAGTTATCTCTGAAAGAAGATTCTGCACTTCCTGCAATGTTAGTAACATGCATGTAGAAAATTTCGAGTGTCTACAAATGCCCCTCTTTATCATATTCATGCAATGCAATGGCATAGATAGGATAAAGAATACTAGACACTTGAAATGCAACAAGATGATCATGATGCACTACATAACAACATGATGCAAATATATGTGGTTTGTTGGATTGTTCTCCAATATGATGGGATGATTGTCGGCTCCCTATTGCTTCTACCGGGGGAACACTACAAAAGCAACCTAATGAACTGTCATGGACGCGTGATCCATAGCTACCAAGAATCTCTAGGATTGTTGATGTTAGGGTTATCACCAAAGTCTTGAATCCTTGATACAAACTTTATCTTGAAAAATGTATCTCTCATGTACAAGAGATTTTGTGGGGATAGAGCTTTGTCTGTTGAGGATGTGTATAAGACATTCCATCATCGGTCCTCCCCGATGAGGATGATCTCTTCTGGTTTGCACCACCAGGACATACCAATGTTCTGTCGGAGTTATTGCAAACAGTTTGTATCTTTAGGGCTGTCTGACCCTCGCCGACATATGAAATCAACGGATAAGATCCCTGCTGGGTAAATCGTCAAGGTTGCTTGACCTTCATTGATGTGTACATCAACGGTTGAGATCCCTTCTGGGGATAATGTAAAGGCTGCTTGACCTTCATTGATGTGTGCATCAACGGTTGTATGAAAACCGATTGGGGAAAAGGTTTTAGGGCTACGACCCTGAACTGACGACATTAGACCTACGCAAGTTATTGTCGAGTGTAATTTGCAACAACTGAGATCATCGATATAGTGTACCCTGTGTTTGGGCAAAGACCAATGAGTGTTATATAAAGCCATAGTTTGGCCCGTGAAAACAAGGATTTAAGGCTATTCTGCTCAATTGCGTAGCATTTTTATTCCCGATTTGGCCTTTTCAGCTTGTAAGAACTCCTTTGTAACTCGAACTGAACCGAGCTGAAGGGGTGGGACCCATATAGGGATGCCACAGGTACACCTATAATAGCCATAAGTGGACCTGTGGCCAACCGTGAATGCCCTTAAATGGGCTGGTTTCTTTCCCAAGTCATTTTTAAGCTGCATCGCAAAGGAAATCTGAGAGCTCTTCTTCAGATCTGCTGAGTTCGGACGACTTTCTGCAAATTCTATCCCCGTACAAGTATTTTACACTGTACTGGTAACGTATGCATGTCTTCTTTTCCATTTTTTATCCGTTAGAAAATGAAATATCACATGAAATGCATCTAAACACATAGTAGTGATTATGCATGCTGAAATAACTTGATAAAAAAATATTCAACATAGTAAATGTTAGTATTAAACCATGCTGAACATAATAATGTGAAAAAATTTGACTTTTGAAACAGTCAAATTGACACCTTTTTTGCTATTTGTTATCCTATTTGAGGACAAATGAGCAAAGGTGAAAAAGCAAAATAATCCTGGTAATTAGGCTACCCTTATGGATTTTTTTCTTTAATGTATTAATGCATGTAGGATGTATATGACTGTGGGCAGGTGTGCTACTGAATGGCCACCTAGTCACGCCTATGTGCATGTGGATAGTCCTTTTTTACAAAGGGGACTATGACAAAAATTTTCCAAAATGTAGGCATTGGGTAGTCATATATTTTTAACTCTACTGTAGATGTATGTTAAAATAATGCATGTATGCATGTAGTCATAAAATTGCATTTTGAAAAGCTCCAGGTTAGAAATTACCACACCCTTTCTGAGGTGATTTGGAGACTTGTTGTCCAGATATATGGATCCGAATCAGCCGAGTAGTTCTCGAAGGACCACTTCTGGTGTGCGGAGGAGGGCTTCTGATGTGCCTCGACCCCATTCTGTGAGACAGCCTTATCGTTTGGTGGAGGCGGTGATACGTCCTATCCGGGTTGATGTACCGGATATAGAGGACGGGGAGGAGGATGTACCGGTTGAGGCTCTCGCTCCTGCTGCATATGTTCCCCGTAGGGACCTCCCGACTATTCAGGTAGTGAACCCAGAGCTTTTGGGTGATTTGAATCGACACCCCTCAGTTTACTTGCATGTAAATGAGGTACAAAGCTAAATTTTGATCTTCCTTCTTTTGTATTGATGAGGAGTAAAGGGTTCTGATGTTGATCTGCTTTGTGATGTAGGTTCCTGGCTTTACACAGCCTAGAGGGAATTGGTTCAGCATTTACTGCATGTACCAGGCTCTATATCCTGACTATAGAGCGATCGTGCATGATTGGGGATTTCGGGCATTCTTTTCCATCCTTCCCCGTCGTTGTCCCTGGGGTTACCTCAGGACATTGTCTGAGTGCTTGTTTCACCAGACTCAGTCACTCAATTTATTGGATTCTGAGGTGATGATGACACCGATGGATTGGCGATTTATCACAGGTATGGAGTTTGGAGGGGCACCAGTGCCTTATACGGCGAATATTTCCCCGACTGCCATCATATCCTTGCTAGGAGTTCCAGCGGAGGCGCTCAAGGGCAGGACTATTCGTACAGGTTCTTTGAGCGTAGATGTTATGAGCTAGCTGTTGAGTGAGCCCATACCTGATGATGTGAGAGTCAGGGATCACATTCTTTAGCGATTGTAACTCTTCTACGGTGTCATTTGCTTTAATCAGTGCCACACAACACATGAACCATATTGGAGAGTATGATTGGGGTTCCTACAACTTGGCATATTTCCTCAAGAGAATGTGCATTTCTGTTGGTGAGTATTTCTCTTATAATTTGCCTATTTGACAGAGGCTTGGCTAGAATTTTTCCCATTTCTGTTGGTGAGTATTTCTCTTATAATATCCCATGTACAGGTTAAGAGTGTTGATTGATAGCAGATGTTTGCCTTTGTGTTGGCAGTTCTGGGCCTATGAGAGGCTCCCATATTTATGTCTGATGAGTGTGTTAGGATTAGATACCTACCCATAAGGACGATGATGGCATCATTCTATACTTGCGGAGGTCCTTGTAGCTGATGGTTTCACTCATAGCCGCCGACAGCTGGAGTTATTGACAGCTGATGTTATCACATAGATTCCCTATTTATGGGAACATTTGGGCATTGAATTTGAGGATGGGTACCCGACTGGTGTCGAGTACGTGATTTCCACCTGTAGGATTCCTCTCTTTACAAATGGAGGATGGGAGCTCTATTTAGGAGAGCGTGCTATCAGGAGCACCACAGGAGAGATTCGTATATCGATCTTGCCTCCTACCAGGCGTTATTGGCCTGTTTCGCAGTCACCCGTCATTGATATCCCATTATTGGGTGTTGACAGTTTTACTTTATCTAAGGGTCCCTGCACTCAGGAGATATTCTAGCATTGGTGGTTCCCTCGTACCATTGGAGCCCAGACCCGCGCCACTCAGTTCATGGGGGATATGGTTCATGTATCCGTGATGATGATGGATTGGTTAGCCTGTGTTCGATATATAACTCATTTGACACAAATTGACAGTTTGACCCGGCAGTTAGACCGGACACATTTCTTTATCTGGCACTTGGGCAGAGATCCTTCAGAGGCAGATACTTTTGATCCTTCCAGCTCTGGCGTTGGCCCCTCAGGTGACCATATGGCTTTATTGGTGCAGATCCTCCCTTGTATAGGTCTGACATCCATGTGGATAGAGATCCAGTGACTCAGGAGGAGTTACATTTGGTGGACATGATTGATGATGTAGACATTGACACCATTGTCTTCTTCTGATGTATATTCTTGTTAGACATTAGGTGGCTTTCCCCCATATCTCGCTATATCTTTGATAGGCCTCTATTAGATGTAGGGCATCTGTGCCCCATTTCCGTGTATTTCTAGCTCTACAGAGATGTATTAGATGATGATATACTTAGGAATGTATGTACAATTTTCCATTCCTTATATCATATTGTCATCTATTGTTCATCATGCACGTATTATGTTATGCATATATATATGTATATCCAGAGATATTCAGCATTGACCCCTGGATGGTCTTATGACATGACCCGTACAGATGTCTTCTTCAATAGTTAGCCATATTGATCATACCCCACCAGTATTGGTGGCATCCCATCTGAGATCGTGGTATGATAGTATGTCACCTTTAGATAGGGTGACTGCCGAGCAGTTATTACAGCATACTATGACTCTCCTGATGTTTTAGGTTCCCGTAGGCTTCATAGAGGGTATACTGGAGCATTGCATACTGGAGAGACAGGTCTTCACATTTTGGCATCCACGAGTTGACTCCTACTCTGGAGGAGTATGCATGGTTGACGACGCTGCCATTTGACAGACCTTGCGCGTGGATGGCCATCGGCGACATGAGCCGATAGTTTATGACTCTCACCGGGCTGAGTCATAGAGTTGTGCAGGATGAGATCACATCCGGTTATGTTGTATCCCAGCATTTTCTGATGGACAGATTTGGCTCTGAGGATTGTATACATGGTACACCGGGGATTTTACCATGCCGGAGGATCATTTGCACTCGGCCAGAGTAGATGTCTTGCTACTGTGCGTATTATCATATGTATACATGCCACGGTACATGGATGAGCTAGATATTGGCTTCATCATTGTAGTGAGAGCTCTCAGGGAGGGTCACACCATTGTACCGATGATCATCGTAGAGACGCTGAGGTCAGCCGCATATTGCAGAACTTACCCTACAGGGGTATTCATAGGCAGCTCGGTCATGTTGTACGTGTGATTTATGTCACACTTTAGAATGATAGGCACTTTTAGACGACATGGGTATTGTTTCACCCATAAGATAGCTATGTCATACTCCTTTCAGCCTGCGGAGTGTATAAATCCTGCATCTTGGTCCGTTTTCTTGGCATGGATAGGAGATCTGTTTGATATATTACCGTGTACAGGGCTCAGCTCACCCTACAATTTCATCACTCATGCTTTTGGCATTGATTATCTCCCTTTAGCTGGTTTGAGGGGCATGGCTACTTACCACCCACTGGCCGTGATGTGTCAGTTTGACCAGTTCTAGGACTTCCATCCTTTTAAGGGTCATTGACTCAACGCTTAGCTTCTCGCCACTTATCAGCAGAGGATAGATCCCGGTTGTACGCCTGTTGGGATCAGCGTGAGCTAGTTGAGTTTTTCGTTAGGCATCCGGGTAGTTCTGCAGAGTATTCCACATAGATGAAGACAGAGACGACATTGACTATGGCAGTATCCACAGTGAAGGGATTGATTCCGACAATGGAGAGCTTATGGAGGAGACTTATATTCCCACTGAGGAGGATTTAACTAATGGGTTGCTAGCAGTTTTGATGGATTCTCCCAGTACTAGTGCTACTTTGCTTCAACATTCAGCATAGTATCTGGAGCAGAGTCTACATCTGATGACCTTTGAGAGAGATCAGGCTAGGGCCTTGATGTTGACAACTCTTGATGGGAGAGATGCCGCTTTGTTGGAGAGAGATGAGGCCAGATCAACCAGAAATGCATTGATTGAAGAGCGAGATGATGCTTTATCTGCCCGGGATGTGGCCGTCACAGATAGTGCTTCAGTGAAATCCCTTACGACTGGAATCCTTGCCGATATAAGTGCATACATGGATGAGCATCATGCCACCATGCAGTTGGCCTCAGTTCTGCTAACTCGTGTAGATACCATTGGGCAGGAGCTTGCAGCGTTACCTCCTTCTTCGGAGAGAGATGCTATATTAGATCTGATAGTCCGCATACATACAGATCCGTTGATAGACTTGTATTTTCCTACACAGACTAGCTTAGCCATTTTGTCATGTACAACACATTTATATATATCAACCAACATTATATATGGCAGGGAAATATATTTTAATTCACTTACCGTTTAGGCATGCCTTAATATTTACTTGATATTTGCTTGTTTCTTCAGGGCTTGTGATCTTGATGCATTCTGAACTCATCCTTGATGTGTGGACATTGAGACGTCACAAGAACTTTCAGAATGGATCATTGATCTGTGTGTATCCCTACCATCGTTGGTGTCTTGGGATTGGTTTCTGTATGTAGATGTGGAGAGGAGTGTAGATTTTCCTCTCTGAGATTGACCACACCATAGATGGTCGCCATTACTCCTAGATTGAACCATAAATGGCTTCCTACGTACTCCTATTGAAGAGGAGATCAGGTCTGCATAGTTCGAACCTAGTGTAAGAGGTTCAATGCTGAATGGTGTAGGGTGTAGAAATGTTTTTGTTATTTTTGTTTAAGTAGAGAAGGGTGGAAGTGTTTTTGTTTTTGTGGAGAAAGGTAGAAATGTTTTTGTTTTTTTTATTGCGATCGGGCCATATAGAATATGGTTTCCTACGTACTCCTGGGTATCAGGGAGATCAGGTCGATGTAGTTCGCCCCTCAGGATAATTTACAGCCGAAGAAAAGTTTGAATCCCATGTGCAGGCTAAACTACGGGGGAAAGAAAGTTTGATCCCATCTTTGGGACAAACTACAGGTGTGAAAAAGTTTGATCCTAAGTTCAGGATAAACTACAAACGTGAAAAAGTTTGATGCTATGTTCAGGACAAACTGCAGGTGTGAAAGGTTCAATCCCTGGTGGGATAACCGAAATTATATGAAAGGTTTAAAATAAAGTGAAACTAGGCTGCTGGCTTGAAGAGTATGTTTCCCTGAGGGGCAGAAGAGTATGCAGAAGATTTTGTATGTAAGAAAGGGTTAAAAAACCTGAATGACTGGTGATCTGATGATCCAAAACCAGGATGTTTGCTTGATGGTAACATAAGACATAGTACCATTTCATGGTGTCCGATTTGATGAGTTGTGGAAATTCATCGCCATCTATTTCCTATATTCTGAGAGCGCCTCTTGTCAATACCTCCTTCAGAACAAACAGGCCTTCCTAGTTTGGAGCAAATTTTCCCCTAGATTGATCTTGGTTGTCAATGATCTTCTTCAAAACCAAGTCATGTTGTATAAACTGCCGTAGCCAAACTTTTTTGTTGTAGGATCTGGCGATCCTCTATTGATATAACTGACCATGGAAGATAGCTGCGATTCGCCTTTCGTCTATTAGAGACAATTGGTGATATCTGTCTTGTACCCATTGGTCTTATCCAGCTGAGCGTCCATCAATACTGATTCCATTTCCACCTCTATGGGGAGCAGTGCTTCCATCCCATAGGCTAATGAGTAGGGGGTTGCCTCAGTGGAAGTACGCATTGAAGTTCCGTAGGCTAATAAGGTCAGAGGCAACAAGTCAGGCCATCCTTTATGGTTAGCGGACATCTTTTGCATGATTTTCTTGATGTTTTTATTAGCCGCTTCAATAGAACCATTCATCTTTGGACGGTAGATGACGAAGTTAAGGTGTTTTATGTGGAATTTAATGTATAACTCCTCCATCATTTTGTTGTTGAGTTTCTTAGCATTGTCTGACACAATTACCTCTGGTTGTCCATATCGACAAATGACATTATTTCTGATGAAAAAATGATGACTTCTTTGGTAACCCTGGGGAATGAGGCTGCTTCTACCCACTTGGTGAAGTAGTCAATCATGGTGAAGATAAACTGATGCCCATTACTGGCTTTGGGCTCGATGGGCCCGATCACGTCTATTCCCCACATTGAGAAGGGCCAGGGTGAACTCATATTGTGGAGTTCCCTTGTAGGGGCGCTGATAGCATTCCCATGAATTTGGCATTGATAGCATCTCTTGACGTGATCATCATAGTCAACCTTGAGAATAAGCCAGTAATGCCATGTTCTGAGGATTTTCTTAATAAGTAAGGGTCCACTCATGTGTGGGCCACATACTCCACCATGGATTTTATCCATGAGCCTCTGAGCTTGGTCTCTGTCCAGACATCTAAGGAGACCTAATCTGCATCTCGTTTGTAGAGTGCATCTCCGCTTAGGTAGAATTTCATAGCCATTCGATGGATCCGCCTTTTTTCAGTCGTTCTCGCCTCAGTGGGTGTAGATCCATCTCATAGATACTCCTTGATATGCTGATACCAAGGGTGTTGGATGGGAGGTAGCTCATCCGATACTTCTCCAATGTAATTCCCATAAGCTGGAGCCTTTTGTAGGGCAAATGGAATGCTTGACATGTTTTCCCTATCTTGTACGTTGATCAAGGAGGCCAAAGTTTCTAGCGCATCCGCAAAATCATTCCTATTCCGAGGAATGTGGAAGAAGTTTACTTTTTTAAACTCTGAAGCCATCTGTGAAACTTGCCGATGGTAAAGTAGCAAATGTAGCTCTTTGGTTTGATAGATTCCTGTGGTTTGTTTGATTACCAATTTCGAATCCCCAAAGACAGTTAACCATTTGATACCCATTGATTGGGCAAGTTTGAGTCCCATGATCTGACCTTCATACTCATTCGGTGTGTTGTTAGTCTTGATAAAGCGCAATTTAACTACATGACGGGATACTACTCCCCTGTACCGGACACTAGAACTGCTCCAGCTCTAGAACCTTCTATGTTAACAGCTCCATCAAAATATATTTTCCACGTATGATATGTATCGTACTGATGGTGTTGCTGAATTGCCATGACCCCTTCATTGGGGAAGTATATTTCTAAGGGTTTGTAATCTCTTGCGGGTGCGGCGGCCAGTTGATCCGTAATTCCTTGTCCTTTAATGGACTTTTGCATCATGTAGACGATGCCAAATTGTTGCAGAATCAACTACCATCTAGACAACCAACAATTTAGTATGGGCTTACTGAACACTTATTTGAGAGGATCCATGCGGGATATGAGATGGGTTGTGTGACCATGGAGGTAATGTTGTAACCTCATGGAATCCCATGCTAAAGCATAACAAGTCTTCTCAATCAGAGTGTACTTGTGTTCACTGCTGCTGAATCTTTTGTTGAGGTAGTAGATAGCTTTCTCTTGGCCTCTATCATCTTTCAGTCCCAACATGCAACCCATATCATTGTCGTTGATGGAAAAGTACATGAATAGGGGAGCATCATCCCTGGGAGGTACCAAAACATGAGCCTTAACCAACTGCTCTTTGATTGTAAGGAAGGCTTTCTGACACTCATCATTCCATTTTATGGAGGAGTTCTTCCTTAACAGCTTGAAGATGGGCTCACAGGTTGCTATGAGTTAAGAGATAAACCTGCTAATGAAGTTGATTCTTCCCAAAAATCCCCGTATTTCCTTCTCTATCTGAGGAACAGATATTTTATTGATGGCCTGGATTTTGGTGGGATCCAGCTTAATCCCTTTGTGGCTGACCAGGAAACCTAGCAACTTGTCTGATTTAACACCAAAGGTGCACTTGGCTGGATTCAACTTCAAGTTGTACTTACGTAACCTGTTGAAAAGCTTTCTAAGATGGTCTAAGTGGTCTTCCTCCCTTCGGGATTTGACAATGATGTCGTCCATGTAGATCTCTATCTCTTTGTGCATTAAGTCGTGGAAAAGAGCCATTATAGCTCGCTAATAGGTTGCTCTGGCATTGATGAGGCCAAATGACAACCGTCTATAACAAAAGGTTCCCTGAGGTGTGATGAAAGTAGTTTTCTCATGATCCTCCTCAGCAATCATAATCTGATGATACCCCGTGAAGTAATCAGCAAAGGAGTACATGCCGTATTGAGCAGTATTCTAATTGAGAATGTGGATGAATGGTACGAGAAAGTTATCCTTAAGGCAAGCTTTGTTCAGATCCCGGTAATCCACACAAACTCGCACCTTTCCTCCTGGTTTAGGCATGGGGACTATGTTTGATAGCCATTCAGGGTATGTAGACACCATGATGATGCGCGCTTGAAATTGTTTCACAATTTCTTCTTTAACCTTTAAACTCCACTCAGGTTTTAATCGCTTGAGCTTCTGCCTGACTGGCTTAAATCCCTCTTTAATGCAAAGGCGGTGAAGGATAATGTTAGTGGACAAACCCACCATGTCTTCATGAGACCATGCAAACACATCCTGGAATTGGGTTAGTAGCGTAAACATGTCATTCTGTTGGTTTGGGGCAAGGTCTGAACCAATCTGGATTAGCTTAGGATTTTCTATGGTTTTGAGATTGAAAGATGTGGTTTGATCAAGGTTAGGTTTAGGTTTGTCTTCAACCCATTCCTTAATCTCCTAAGGTATCTCAATGTCCTTTTGTATTTCCATCAAGTCTGAGTCCAACTTTTCATCAAAGTTACAGTCCTTGTGGAGAAAAGGCACCTCATCAGCAAGTACAGGCAAATCTAAATTCAAAGTCCTGAAACAAAATATGCTTTCACTTAATATATAAAACTGTTCAATCAAAGTTTTAGCATGTACTGATAAAACAACTTCTAATACTGTACAGGAAAGTAAGCAGTTAAAGTTATCTACAAGGCAGATGGAATTTTTACCCGTTTTACCGTCGTCCACCAATGCATGGAGTACTGCTCCAATTGTCAAGGGTAAAGTCCTAATGGATTGTAGTGATGGAGAGGTTGTCATCATCCTCCTTCTCCCTAATGATGATAATAACATCTGGGTAATCATCATCTGGGGTGTATCTATTTGTATGCTCATCATGGACAATGATTCGTATGATTGACATCATCCTGGCGATGTCTTGTTTATGTCTCTGTTCCTTCTCTTCCACTTTGGGATCAGGAATTAGGACCACTTTTGCTTTAACCGGTATCGGTTTGGGAAATAGCATAGCCATAACATGGGCTGGCACCTTTACCGGAGACTGTACAAACTCAGGAATTATAGGTGGAGAAAATCATCGTGTGGCTGAAGTTGAAGGCATTTGTTTGTGCTTATAAGGATTCCTATGATTGTAGCTAGCAGAACAGCCTAATCCAGCTGTCCCTGTTTGACTGGGTACTTGAATCGGGTGCTTAATACCCTGTTGATCTTTGCCCAACCCTTGTCTAGGTTGATGACCCAATGACATCATCTCTTGAGTGGCCGACATAACCTCAGCAGAAATCTTGGGTGTGAGAGGTGGTGCCCCAATGGGATGGTAATGAGTGTTGCTCACCTCCAAGGCATGGAAACTGACCGGCTCAACTTCTGAATTAAAGCTGATTAGTGGCATGTAACCTTGTTCCGGACATTCCTGTTCAACATTAACAGTGATTAGACTATTATTGATAATGTACTTGAGTTGTTGATGAAGGGTGGAAGGGATGACTCCAGCCATATGAATCCATGGTCTTCCCAATAGTAGGTTGTATCCTGTGGCTATTTTGAGCATGTGAAAGGATACACTGAATGTATGTGGACCCATTAAAAGCTTTTATAACCGTATGGCTGCTTTTGATCCTCTTGGGTTGATATTCATCTTCTCCAAGGTAGCATAAGGACAGATATTCTGAGATGAACCTCCATCTATCAAAACTCCTCTTACCATGTATCCGGAGGACAAAATCGCTATGTGCAACGGCTTGTAATGACCGGTCCCTTCAGCGGGTATGTCATTATCAGTGAAAGATATCACATTGTTGTTGAAAATGTGATCAACCAGATGTTGGAATTTTTCCACATCCACTGATTTCGGTAAATGGGCTTCTTCCAAGACCCTTAGTAATATCTTCTTGTGATCTTCGGAAGAGAAAACCAAATCCAATATGGAAATTTGTATTAGAGCTTCTCTCAAGCTTAAATTCACTTTGGCTTCGTTATGGCCCATGGTACGAAGGAACTCTTCAATCCTCGCCATTGGGAAATTTCCCAATTGATTTGATGGTGGGCTTCATCACCCGATGGGGAAGATATAGTGGATTCTCCTTCGACACTGCAGTAGTTGTATGTGATGTAGATCCTTCAGCCTGCCCATAATTCCATGGGACTTTGTGTAGGCTGACAACAAGATACTGTGGTCTGAATGGTAAGTTAATTGGCTCTGGTGTAGCCACTTTCAAAGGATTGTCAGCTCCTTTGAGTTGAATTGCTTGTATTGTGAGTGGTTTAGCAGCCACATCATCCTCAGCGGATATAACTGCTATGCCATCCTTCCATTTTTTAGGACATGTGTTCCCATTATCAAGTAGCAAAGTGTCATCATCTGCCATTTGCAGGACACCGCTGTCAATTAAATTCTAAATGAGGTGGCGGAGTGCCTAGCATTCTTCTGTGATGTGACCGCGAGAGTGGGAGTGATATTGGCATACTCCCTCAGAATTAAACCGTCTGTAACGGGGATTGATTGGAGGTAGAAGGGATGTAATTCTTCCTTAATTGATAAGCATCTGAAATATCTCCTCCATTGGTTGGCCAATGTATGTAAATTCCCTTTTGATGGCAAAATCCCGACGGGCTTTGGCACTTGCTCTTTTCACAACTTTATCCTCCAGTGTTTCACTTTATGAGGGCGAGGATGGAATATTCATGAAAAAAGGAAGGAGACTAGCATTCTTCTGACTGATTAATTGGCGTGTGACTTGGTGTTGATGAATCACCAGTTCTGCCAACTGATCTACTTGTTTGCAAAGAGCCTTAATCTTTTGCTCCGTCATGAACTGGAACTGCTCATAATCCCATATGTCAGCACCGTCTTTGCTGGTCAGGGAAGATTCACCAATGTAATTGGAATTCTATCCACTGCTCCAATTAATCATATTGACCTTTCATTCTTTGTGTTGAGGAAGAGGATTGTCTTGCACATGAGGTTAGTCGGGTTTAGTCACGACAATCTCCCCATTGTCGATTAAGTCCTAGATCTTGTGTTTCAAGGCCCATCAATCTTGAGTGTCATGTTCCGGTGCCCCGGCATGATAAGCACACTTCCGAGTAGCATTGAAACCCTTCCCATTTGGGTTGGATGGTGGAAGAAGATGTGTAATTTTCTTCTGGGTAGTCAGAAGAGTACGGAAATGGAGGGTTTGAAGACTGTGCTTGCAAAAGAGAGTTGTTTCTCCTCTGAATAGGCATATTCTGGCTGCCTTTTGACCTTGTAGTATCAAAGAAACATCTTCCTCTTTCTTTTTATGGACCCTTCGTGGGTTGTTTCCATAAGTTCCAAACTGGATGTGCTCAGCAACTGCTTTAAGAGAGGCTAGGTCTTGAATCTTTCCTAACTTCAATCTCATCTCAGCCATCTCTCCATGTTTAATCATTTTAGAAAATGGCTTGCCAATGCCAACTAAGACTCTTTCATAGAAAGGAGATTTTTGTATGTCTATAAAGGTCATGACAATTTCTGATTCTGTCATGGAAGGAATAATTTGAGCAGCAAGGCACCTCCACCTTTGAGCATACTCTTTTAAAGACTCATTAGACTGTTTCTTGACCTTGGTAATCTGGTACCGGCCAGGAGCCATCTGAGATTGGAAGTTGTACTGAGTGAAGAAGGTATGAGCTAGTTCCTCCCAGCTATGGATCTTTGAGTTGTCTAATCTAGTATACCACGATCTGGCTTCTCCAGTCAGACTCTTCTGGAACAGCTACATTCTGAGCTTCTCGTCCTCTGCATAAGATCCAAGTTCTCCAATGAACACCTTCAAATGTGTATAAAGATCCCCTAACCCATCATACTTTTCAAAGTCAGGAGTTTTGAACTTCTATGGATAATGAACACCAGGGAATATACAAAGGTCAGCATATGAAACACTCCCGTGTGCTCCAATTCCTTTGATAGAACGAATGGTTTCCTCTATTTGAAGGAATTTCTTCTTGATATCACCGGTGTCTGGATCTTCTTTGAGATGGGTGTTTTCAAGAGTTTTGTTGGTCGTATCCAATTGAAGTTTAGGTTTTGTTTTATCTAAACCTTGTATAGAGGATCCTGTATGTACGGGTATTCACGAACGCTGAGTAGATTGGTGTAATTCTTTAAGCAGAACAGCCAAATCTGTAATTTGTTTGCATAATTCGTCAAACTCTTCTCGAGAGACAGGAGTAGGATTAGACTGGTCAGACAAAGCCATAATTGGATGTAGGCTCGTGGCCTTTTTGGATTTTGAGCGGGTAACAGGCCCAATTGTTTCCCTGCAAAAACTTATGTATTTTAGTCTTAGAGAATGTATAAATGTTTACATGCTATTTAAATGTGTCCATTTTAGGAATATTATCCTGCAAAACGGGTGTCATTTGATAGCATGTCAAGTCTTAATATGCATGTGCAAATATTCTTCATATTTCCCATTACATAGAGATGAACATGGAATAAAATTACACGTAATTTTCTTTATAAGTAATTGAAAAATGGAAAGCATGGAGAGACTTTCCTCCGCGTTTGGTTTATCAGAGGCTGACCTATCTTAGGCTACTCTCGCAGATTTTTGGCATGAAGGTTCCCAGATCATCGCAATCTACTCGATGAGAAATTAATCCGGTCTTTCAATTGGAGCAAATCTGGGTGGTGCCTTTTTTGAGCATCGTTGGAATTAGTCTTCCTACGAGTCCAGTAATCAAACACCGACAGGATAGCCTCCTGGCGGAGGAACCACATAACATACATAAACATACAACGTGTCTCATCGTTTATGGAAATGATGACATATACGAAGCACTAATATCACAGATAGATATATTGTAGTGTAGTAAGTAAAATGCATTCGTACACATTCATCAAAAATGTAAATGCAACATTCACACACAAGCATATAACAGTTTTAAAAAGCTTGTAATAGCGGCTTAAGCCCTCTTACTGGTGTCCTAAGAGAGTCGCCACCTGTCGACGTCGGGATTTTTATTTATCCCTTTTCTTTTCTTGTACTTTGGTGTTCTCATGTTATGTGAGATTTGTTTGAAAAAATAAGTAGACAAGGTCTGACATGTATATGTCGATAATTTGACTGTAAGAGTTGCCAAATGGTGTTTTTAACTGGTTGCACCAATGCAACTGAGAAAAGATTTGCACATTGACCCAGTGATGTGACACTGCTAAACGGATCTGTGAAACCGAGATTCATTTGGGTTAAGGGGATTGATTATGTGGAGGGAAGGTGTTAGGCACCCCCCGACATCCGTGTTACCATGGTGACCACCACTTTTCAAGAAACTATTATATGAATGTGTGTGTGTGTGTGTGTGTGTGGTTCAATGTGCTGTTATTTGAAAGTAGTGCTATGCCTCGTCCGTACCTATATACACAAGGTTTGAATTTATACAAAAATTCAGTTTTAAACAAGATATAGCAATGAGGTTTTGTAAAAGAGGTTTTTCAAACCCTATGCTCAATAGTAATTGAGTCCTTTGATACTTCCGTTTTAGTATTAAATGTTCGTCTTTATTGCTTTTATTTACGATATGAGAAGCATCTTCGAGAAAATAATATATAGCAGTGCCGAAATCCTTATGGGCATGAAAGCCATTTAAGGAAATTCAAATGCCGTGAATAATTTACAAGTTGCTTATAGCTGAAAATGTCCATCACGGGAACCGAATCTAGATTCAGCAGACTGAATCTGTGATCACATGATTCCTAGGCTCACATGATGTCGCAGTTTATATGAAAAGCAGTAAGCAGTTATATATATACAAGTTATAAATAAATATATATATATATATATACAGACATGATCAACCACCACGAAGCACCTCAGTGGGGGATCGAGAATGTAAATATATAAAAGCGGTAAATATATAGAGAGATATGATCAACCACCACAAAGCACCTCCATGGGGATCAGAAATGTAAATAAAGCAATAAATGCGATCAACCGCCACGAAGTAAACTCAGCGAGAATAAATGTAAAAGAAAGTAAAAGCGATCAACCGCCATGAAGTAAACTCGAGGCGAGACGGAATGTAAATAAAAAGAAAAGATAAAAGGACACTAAGTAAACTATAAATGATAGATAATATATATATATATATATATATATATATATATATATATAAAAGCATACGCGAGGATATAAAACCAAGCTCATCGAAGCGTAGTTCGACAATAGTTTATATATATATATATATATATATATATATATATAGTATAAAGCGGCAGGATGTAAAATCCGGGCTCATCAAACAAAGTTTGACAACAGTTCATATATATAAGTATATGTATATATATATAAGCAAATAAATGCTCCGGACGTGAGTCCATGCTTAATCGAGGCATAACTCGATAATGTTAGTCCATATATATATATATATATATATATATATATAGAAACAAAAATGAAAATCACGGACCGAAGTCCAGGCATACACACACAACACGACTCTCAACATGAAGAAGAGTGTGTGCAAAGATAAAGAGAAAGGCTTTAAAGTGTGTAAGAAGGCTTACAGTGGACTGCCAAAGAAGACTTCTATAGCTTTAAGTGGATGAACATTCAGCTCCCGCCAGTAAAAATATAGCTATATGTGAGCTAACAAGTGTTTAAAATGAGAAAACACTCAATATAGGGTGTGTGCAGAGCAAATTGGACAGGGCTTCCTCGCCTTTCTTCTCTTGAATATGGCCACCCTAAGCCCTCTATTTATAAAGGGGGAGTCGCAGGTGTACATGTGGCAACTGCAGATGCACCTGCGGCTACCCAATATGCCCCGGGCTCTGTGGGTCCCGTCATCTCGAAGTACATTCACGCATGCAACGCGATGTCCGCTCGAACTTGGAGAACTTCAATCCGAGCATCCGATTGAGGTCTATAAGACCTATTTTGGACTGATATTTTTGAGAGCTATGCAATGACATGGGATTAGAGGTTGTACGAAGTTAGGAAGATGGAATCATATCTTGTGGAATCATGTCTTGTGTCTTCAAGCTTTAAATTCTATCCGGTGTTCTGTCTTGCGTAGTAGTCACTCGAGATTGCAACTCCTTGGTTCAGGTGGGACATTATTGTGTAGAATGTATGATGAGATATTTGTTGAGACGGCGCCATGTGGGATTAAGGTGGCAATTTGACAACTTATCCCTTCACCGGGGTTATCTCCGATTTTTGCTGATAAAGCAGATGTTGCTCAGGTTTACCTCTGAGATTGGGCTGTTGTAATTGTTGAATACCCTTAGGGTTGTCTCTGAGGTGTGGTTGTCCTCCCGGGGTTATCTTTGAATTTGGGAATTGAGTGCCTCGGTGTGAGTCCCGAGGTTGAAGATGACTGCATAGGTTGAAACGAGCATCTCCGGGGTTATCTCCGAAACTGCAACTACACCCCTTGGGGTTATCTCCAAGGTTAACATTGTCTTTCTCGGTGTTGTTTCTGGGACTAAGACTGAACATCTCTGGGTTATCTCCAAGATGAATCGACCTTCTCTGGTGGAATTTCTGGTATTTGCACTGCTTTCCCCGAGGTTATCTCTGAGGTGGGAAAATGATATTCGATGTGTTTTAAGGGTTGAAACCGAACTTCGGTGGTATTTCTTGGATTAAAGCGAGTACGTCTTTCCGAGGTTATCTCTAAAAGAAGATTCTGCACTTCTTGTAATGTTAGTAACAGGTAGGCAAAAAATTTTGATTGTCTACAAATACCATTCCCAGGTTCTTTATAACTGCTACATTTGTTCTTGTCATAATATCAAATATTATCATTAAAAACCTATACTATTACATAGATAATCTATAGGTTCACCTTAGCCTTTCCTTTATCCTTGCCGGATCCTTCGGTCTATTCGGTCTTAGTTGCATTAATATGGTTCAAACAAGAGTAAGCATAACTAGCTTAACAAGTACAACAATTTCATTTAACAATATGCTTGAATCATACTAATCATATATCTTCAATAACTGAACAATAGTTATGAAGTACTATAGATAATTCAAAATAGCACTTCTCTTTACTTTAAAATGTTTTACAATGATAACATTCAGTAAAACATCAATTCCGGTCCAAGACCTTGAGCATTTCATACTTTCTTTAAAAAGGATAACTCGGCACTAAGTCCATAAGTCTGGCATTACTTACGAGCACGTCTAGGTTGTAAGACCCCAAAATTTTTAAATAAAAAGGAATTTCCTTTATTTATTATTTTGAAATAGTAAGGGTTGATTTGATTAATGTGGATAGTTAAGGGTTAAATATGCAAATATTTCAAAATAAGAAAGTGGTTATAAAATATTCATTGTTGTCGGGGAATATTCGTTTGGTCGTGGAATATTATACGGTCGGGAATATTCGTATCGACTGCACGTATGACCATGTGTGGGCCCCATAATGAGAAAGTGATTGGATGAAGAAAGCGACAAATATAAGTTATTTTTAAATAATTGGCGTAGTTATTACAGATTATCTTGTTGGAATACCCGGTGGTTAAAAACACTAATAATCTGGCGTTGTTGAGCAGAGCACTTTCGGTATTGCACCAATTATTGATTCTTACGTAAGAAGGCACTACTCAATAATGGTTACGGTAATTGCGCTCAAAGATATTTTATTGAGTTAATAATTCTTTGCATTGATATTTTATATTCTTTGTTGTTTTGATAATTGTCATTACATAGTATCTTTCATTATCGAAGCAATAATTCATATTATCGAATAATATTATTAGATAACATTATTGGCAATGTCTAGAAAGTTACATCTAAGGAGAGGTTTGGTCACCTAATCAACTTGCACAAGAAGAAGAAATTCTTATTGAAAGCCCCTCTTTCTGAGAAGGCGCACGGTTGTCAATATTGTGATTACGTAATATTATTTGTGAATAATTAATTATTGATTTATATGATGAGGAAAATATTGATTTTATGTGGATATAGATGGAGAAAATTTTTAAAATGACAATTGTTGAAAATTAATATTTTATCTTTTTACGATAAAATAATTCATTTAAATATATTATTTTAATAATATATTAACGGTGATATTTTTACAACGAATGTGGGATATATGAGTATACGAGGAGGAAGAGTATTTTTGTTGCAATAAATGTTTAAAACATGTTAAACATGTCGGTGGACCCCATTTATTGGTGAAATTTGATTATACTGTAAAATCGCCCGTTTGTGGATTTGGTCAATTTCTATTTGAAATTTGGAAAAACTTTCTTCTGTAAAGTTGTAGAGAATTGAATTTCCTATAAAAACTCATGAGATTCGAATTTTCTGATGAAAGGGCTATTTATTATGAATTATTGAAGTTCAAGTCTCAAAATAATTAATTTTGTAAGTTTTAATTATTTATTTTATGAAAAACGTTTTTATCATTTCTTTCTAGAAGGTGGCATGTGGGAAATGCTAGGATCTGAATTCTAAGGTTGGCGTATGAATTTGATATATATATATATATATATATATTAATTTATTAAATTTTTACGCTTTGGTGTTCTAAGCGATTTCCTATAAATAGGGTGCTTAGGTTAGAATTGAAAATCACACTTTAAAGCTGAAGTTTTCTCTCTATATTATCGGCGTATTCTTGTGAGTATTTTGAGTATACTTTGAGTATTGCTATACTGGTGCAAGTCCAAGTCATAGCTTTATATCCAGGTGTTTTATTTAGAAATACCGATCTTTCGAGGTAAGGGATATTATTTTTTCGTAATGATATTATTTCTTCAATATCATTATACTAAAATGTTGATCCGAAGTTTTTATCAAATTTAGAACTTTTTCATATCGGGGTTCTTATTCACGATTTATTCATGAGTTACTATTCACGGAGTTACTATTCACGAGTTCTTATTCACGAGTCTTATTCATGAAGCGTGAAGATGTTTTTTGTGGAATTTCTATCTTTTGGTGTCTGAGTTACTATTCACGTATACGGCACTATTCACGTATCTGGCACTATTCATAGAAAAATAAAATTTTTCTTTTTGTCAAAATATCTATTACGGATACTAACTCGATTGTATCCATGTTTTGATCATTCTTGAATTTTACACCACTATGATTATTTTTGAGGTATTTTTGGGCGTGGATAAAACCAAGTCTGAATCCTTAATCCTTAATCCTTGTCATTTTGTTTCTTTGGATTCGTTTCTTAAAAATATTTTTCATCATCCTCGATCTTAAATGATGATATTATTGAATATCTTTGGCTGTAGTAAAGAAGATGAATGATTCTGAAGAATATCTTTGGCTGTAGTGCAAAGATGAGCAGTGTTGAGATGAACATGGCCAGATTGATTAATATCTTTGATGCATGTAGTGCAAAGATGAGCAGTGTTTAAATGAACATGACCGGTGATGAATATCTTTGGCACGTAGTAAAGATGAATATTTGATTCGAGATGCATATTGATTGATGTTACGAGGATAAAATATTGATGATGGACTGTTAAATTCATAGATTATAGTAGATTTCATTCTCAACGTAACTCTTCTATGAATTATTATTTCCGCTGCGAATATTGATCTGAAACTTGTTGTCTATTGTATTCTATCAGATTTTTCCCTGTTGAAGACTAACGATAATTTGTTGTATATTATCTTAGTCATAATATTCTTTACTGGGCTAGTTGAGCTCACCCTTTTCCTTGTTGTTCCATTTTTTCTTCTCAGGAGGCGAGAATGTAGCGAGTACTAGTCGGGGTATGGAATGAAGGTTCTAGAGAGAGTTGTTTAGTAGTCCTCACCATTTTTGTAAAATAATGAATCAATAATTATGATGGGGATTTATTTGCATGTGGATATTGTCTAGAAGACAATATTATATTTAAACTCACAGTATATATTGTCGTATTTCACACGACATTTGTATTATTGAAGTTGTAGTTTGCTTCTTGTACCATGTATTTGGCGACTCAGAATGGGTGTTGTGTATACCTATTTTGGGGGCGTCACAGTTGGTATCAGAGCTTAGGGATATGATCTCTGGCGGAGATCGGGGAATAAAACTAGGAGGGGAGAGACGAGTAAATCCTTCGCTAGTGTGTCCTACCTAAGCTTATTTGTTAGTTGGTCAGTATATAGGGATATTATGTGATATATTGATTTCCTTAATTAACCCTTATTTTATGGCGATTTGAGAATGTCGAATTGAGAATATTAACGATGGAGTAAATGAGACCGTGGAGATGCTGTCTTTACCAGCGAGGGAGCGTCTGACAGTCGGGCAATGTTCCTCCTGTGAACAACACCTTGAGCGAGATGATGAGCGAGGGGATGTTTAGAAGCTTTTTGCAGTTCATGCAAAATCGAGACGAGGAGACTCGTGTTCAAAATCTGAGGAAGAAATGATAGCAATTCACGGGTGGTCACGGCCAAGCGGTTCAAAGAAGTTGGGACCACGAGTGCAGGAAAAGCGGATCCGATTAAAGCGAGGCGTGGGTCAAACAAATTACCAAGATATTCGATGTCTTGGGATGCATGGAGGAACGAGAAAGTTCCATTCGCTACTTTTATGTTAAAGTAGCGAGGCGATTCTTGGTGGGAATCGTGAAGCGTACCCATCCATTTGCACTTTCGGTATGTCATGGGAGAGCGTTTAGAAAGCAGTTCAATGACAAGTACTTCCACGAAAGTATTCATCATATGAAGGAAGTGGAGTTTATTAGACTAGAGCGAGCGAATAACATGGCGGTGTCCCGATCGAGGCGAAGTTCGCGGAGTTATCGAGTTGCACCTCATTTGGTGGAGAATGAGGAATTATGATAGCGGATGTTTCTGAGAGGTTTGAAACCCGGCATACGTCAGTATCTCATTTCTCATAAATTTTCTCTCTATTCAGATGTTGTCAACAGGGCTCAGTTGTTAGAGCGAGATAACGAGTACGTTCAACCGAGGGACCATAACCAGGATCATACCGAAGATAGCAGTCATCAGAATAACGATAACTTGACGGAGAAAGAAGAATCTGAGACAAAGCGGTAACCACTCTGGTGGTAATCGTGGCCATGAAAATAGAAGAAGCGAGTCGGGAGGAGATTTTAAAAAGAGGAGATTCAACAACGACCATGTGAAGACGTCAGCGCCTGTAGCAACTAGTTTTAAGGGAGGAGAACGACCACCGGTCGTATGTTACAAATGCGGGAAAGAGGGACATATCAGCCCAAACTGCCCACAACAGTTTAAGGTATGCTATAATTGTGGAAAAGAAGGACATATCGCTCGAGATTGTACGATATCGAAACCCAGTCCAGCGAGAATGGTGACTCAAAAGGATGTCGAGAAAAAGTCAAAGTCAGCGGTTCTTGGAAGAGCGTTTGTCGTGGCCGGTCAAAATCGAGGAACCCGAACAAAGTTAGCACAGGTTAGTTAATTATAAATTCTTGCGAAGTATATACCTTACTAGATATTGGTTCTACCCATTCTTTTATCTCTCTTACTTGCGCTCAACGTTTGAACTTGACTACGGAGAAATTAAACTTTGACCTATCTGTGGAGACTCCATTAGGAGAAACTTTCATTACATCCGTTGTTTAAAAATCTTGCTTGATTCAAGTTGGCACTATCACATTACACATTAACCTTATTTCTATAGAGATATTTGCTTTTGATGTGATTTTAAGGTTAACTACTCATCATGCTAAATTGATTGCTTTTGTAAGGTTATTAGTTTTCATATTCCTAAGTAACTTTGTTATTGAATTCAAGCAATCAAACCATTGTAGTCAAACATTTTCATATCAAGCCATGAAGTCATTCGTTTTATTACGGATGTTAAGTTTTCTTAGTCCGTGTTATGGATTTGAATAAAGACACGTCGATTTGAATAATATTCTGTTGTTATTGATTTTCTGACGTATTTCTGAAGAATTTCTTGGCTTACTCCCAAAGCTTCGATATTAAATTTTGTATCGACTTTGAACCGGTACAAAACTCATTTCTAAAATCTCATATCGAATGGCTCTATTGAACTTGAGGAGTTAAAAATTCAACTATAGAATTTGGTACTGAGCCTTTATTTTGTGACTTCCTTTGTGGAATTCACCTAAGCGAACTCTCTGTAGGGGGGCGTCATATTAGATGCGATAGTAATGGCGATAGGTGTCATTGTGACGTCGTTATCCAAGATTGGGATATGAGTCGCGGTTGAGAGCAACCTAAGTCGATTATCGAAATCGTAGCTTTCTGAGGCTTAGTTGGTTATTATCGGAGATTCGTTGAAGGATATTCTCGAATCGCTATTAATTAACTTAGTGACTCGAAAAGATACAAAATTCGTATGGAGCGAGGAATGCGAGAAGATTTTCCAAGAGCTCAAGAGGCGACTCATTTTCGTTACATATTCTAACCATACCATCTTGGAAAAGCGAGCGTGGTAGGTGACGCGATGAGTAGAAGATCATATCTTGAGGAACGAGTGCGATGATGTCAAGTATACGCATAGAGCTGACTTTGATAGAAAAAGTTAAGATTGCTTTCAAGCCACCAGGAATTTAAGAAGGTGATCGTATGAAGAAGAAAGTACAAGAAGGAGCTATTAGGAAGCGAGAATTGATGAAGAAGGAATACTTGAGTCCACTCTAGACTTTGTGTTCCTAACGACTACGATTTGAAGTACAAGATTATGATGGAGGCACACAATCGCCATTTGCAATCCATCCTGGAAGTACTAAAATGTATCGTGATCTTGACATACATTTTGGTGGAACAATAAGAGAGAGATTGCAAAGTTTATCTCGATGTGTTTAACTTGCCAGCGTGTAAAGGCGGAGCATCTTGTACCTAAGGGTCCGTTGCAACCACTTGAGATTAGGAATGGAAGTGGGAACACATTACTATGGATTTTATTACGGGTCTTCCCTGCGGTTTCTCAAGGCATCAATGCTATTTGGGTTATTGTTGATAGATTAACCAAGTCCGCTCATTTTTCTTCGAAATCTGAGAGAGACTTATTCCTTGAGCGTCTTTCTCGTATATGCGTAAATGAGCTTGTGAGATTGCATGGCATGCCAAGTATCCATAGTTTTAGATCGTGACCCAAGATTCAATTCAAGATTTTGGGTTAGCTTGCAAAAAGCTATGGGACGCAGATTTACGATTGATTTGGCATACCATCCTCAAACGGATGGGCAATCGAAAAGGACTACTCAAACTCTTGAAGATATATTAAAACTCTGTGTCCTAGATTTCAAAGGAAGTTGGGATAAGTACTTGCCATTGGTGGAATTCTCATACAACAATAGTTATTAAACAAATATAGGCATGGTTCCATTCAAAAAGCATTATATGGGCCGAAAATGTCGATTTCCCCGATATGTTGGGATGAGGTGGGTGAAGCAACATTGTTGGGACTAGAAAGTTAAATACGTATGATTAATGATTCGACAACGTATAAAGCGGCACAAAATCGACAAAAGAGTTATGCGGATCTTCATTGAAAGGACGTGGAATTTAATGTAGGGGATCATGTATTGTTGCGAGTTGCTCCATGGAAGGTGTTACAAGATTTGGGAAGAGAGGAAAGCTCGATCCACGATTTATTGGTCCATTTCAAATTCTTGGCCAGGAGTAGGAAATGTAGCCTATAGACTTGCGTTACCTCAAAGTATGTCTCGTGTTCATAATGTGTTTCACATATATGCCGTAAATATGTGAAAGACCCGAACCACGTTATTGAGTTAGAACCCAGGACGAGATAATAGAAGACTTAACGTATGAGGAGGTACTGTCAAGATTTTGGATAGGAAGGAGCATGTCCTACGCATGAAGGTTATATACCACAAGTTAAAGTTTTGTGGAGGAATCATCTTATAGAAAATGACACGGGAGTTAGAAAGCGAAAATGAAAGCAAAAGGTATCCTCACCTTTTCAAAACACAGAATCGTCGTCAATTTCGAGGACGAAATTTCATAAGGAGGGAGGTTGTAAGACCGAAATTTTTAAATAAAAGGAATTTCCTTTATTTATTATTTTGAAATAGTAAGGGTTGATTTGATTAATGTGGATAGTTAAGGGTTAAATATGCAAATATTTCAAAATAAGCAAGTGGTTATAAAATATTCATTGTTGTGGGGAATATTCGTTTTGGTCGTGGAATATTAAATGCGATTCGGGAATATTAAATGCTGATTTACTGCCAGTATGACCATGTGTGGGCCCCATAATGATAAAGTGATTGGATGAAGAAAATGACAAATATAAGTTGTTTTTAAATAGCAGCGTAGTTATTCACTGAATTATCTTGTTGGAATACCGGTGGTTTAAAACACTAATACGCATTGTTGACAAGTAGCTTTTCGGTATTGCACCAATTATTGATTCTTACGTAAGAAGGCACTACTCGATAATGGTTACGGTAATTCTTATTCGATATTTTATTGAGTTAATAATTCTTTGCGTTGATATTTTATATTCTTGTTGTTTTGATAATTGTCATTACTACAAAGTATCTTTCATTATCGAAGCAATAATTCATATTATCTGAATAATATTATTAGATAACATTATTGGCAATGTCTAGAAAGTTACATCTAAGGAGAGGTTTGGTCACCTAACAATTGCGCTAGTAAGAAGAAATTCTTATTGGAAAGCCCCCTCTTTCCTGGGAAGCGCACGGTTGTCAATATTGTGATTCGTAATATTATTTGTGAATAATTAATTATTGATTTATATGATGAGGAAAATATTGATTTTATGTGGATATAGATGGAAAATTTTTAAAATGACAATTGTTGAAAATTAATATTTTATCTTTTTACGATAAAATAATTCATTTAAATATATTATTTTAATAATATATTAATGGTGATATTTTTACAACGAATGTGGGATATATGAGTATATGAGGAGGAAGAGTATTTTGTTGCAATAAATGTTTAAAACATGTAAATTGGACCCCATTTATTATTTGAAATTTGATTATACTTTTGTAAAATCGTCCGTTTGTGGATTTGATCAATTTCTATTTGGAATTTGGAAAAACTTTCTTCTGCAAAGTTGTAGAGAATTGAATTTCCTATAAAAACTCATGAGATTCGAATTTTTTTGATGAAAGGGCTATTTATTATGAATTATTGAAGTACGAAGCTCAAAATAATTAATTTTGTAAGTTTTAATTATTTATTTTATGAAAAACATTTTTATCATTTCTTTCTAGAAGGTGGCATGTGGGAAATGCTAGGATCTGAATTCTAAGGTTGGCGTATGAATTTGATATATATATATATTAATTTATTAAATTTTACGCTTTGGGTGTTCTAAGCGATTTCCTATAAATAGGGTCTTAGGTTAGAATTGAAAATCACACGTAAGCGAAGTTTTCTCTCTCATATTATCGGCGTATTCTTGTGAGTATTTTGAGTATACTTTGAGTATTGCTATACGGTGCAAGTCCAAGTCATAGCCTTTATATCCAGGTGTTTCAAATTTAGAAGTCTTGATCTTTCGAGGTAAGGGATATTATTTTTTAAGTAATGATATTATTTCTTCAATATCATTATCTTTGAAATGTTTATCTGAAGTTTTATCAAATTTGGAACTTTTCGTATGTCGGGTTACTATTCACGAGTTCTTATTCATGAGTTACTATTCACGAGTTACTATTCACGAGTTCTTATTCACGAGTACTTATTAAATGAAGCGTGAAGATGTTTTGTGGAATTTCTATCTTTTGGTGTGGAGTTACTATTCACGTATCGACCACTATTCACGATATCTGGCACTATTCATAGAAAAATAAAATTTCTTCTTTTTGTCAAAATATCTATTACGGATACTAACTCGATTGTATCCATGTTTTGATCATTCTTGAATTTTACACCACTATGATTATTTTTGAGGTATTTTTGGGCGTGGATAAAACCAAGTACGAATCCTTAATCCTTAATCCTTGTCATTTTGTTTCTTTGGATTCGTTTCTTAAAAATATTTTTCATCATCCTCGGTCTTAAATGATGATATTATTGAATATCTTTGGCTGTAGTGCAAAGATGAATGATTCTGAAGAATATCTTTGGCTGTAGTGCAAAGATGAGCAGTGTTGAGATGAACATGACCGATTGATTAATATCTTTGGCACTTGTAGTGCAAAGATGAGCAGTGTTTAAATGAACATGATTAATGATGAATATCTTTGGCTGTAGTGCAAAGATGAATATTTGATTCGAGATGCATATTGATTGATGTTCTGAGGATAAAATATTGATGATGGTATTAAATTCATAGATTATAGTAGATTTCATTCTCTACGTAACTCTTTATGAATTATTATTTCATTGCGAATATTGATCCGAAACTTGTTGTCTATTGTATTCTATCAGATTTTTCCTGTTGAAGACTAACGATAATTTGTTGTATATTATCTTAGTCATAATATTCTTTCTTGGGCTAGTTGAGCTCACCCTTTTCCTTGTTGTTCCATTTTTTTCTTCTCGGGGAGGCGAGAATGTAGCGAGTACTAGTCGGGGTATGGAATGAAGGTTCTAGAGAGAGTTGTTTAGTAGTCCTCACCATTTTGTAAAACAATGAATCAATAATTATGATGGGGATTTATTTGCATGTGGATATTGTCTAGAAGACAATATTATATTTAAACTCACAGTATATAATGTCGTATTTCACACGACATTTGTATTATTAAAGTTGTAGTTTGCTTCTTGTACCATGTATTTGGCGACTCAGAATGGGTGTTGTGTATACCTATTTTGGGGGCGTCACATAGGTGATCATCCTATAGTACTTTATGTTGATCAAAACTACATTCTTTAAACATATGTACGTTTAAGTGGTGGCAATCTCATGTGCCTGTCGTTTGACGACAAAACATTTGTTTAGCATACTCACTCTTCACCAAAATAGTTTGGTAAATCATTGACCATACTTCAATAGATTAGAAGAAATCCAACATATCGTAAGTCTAGCCGAAAGAATTGGATTTGACTTCATCATACATCAATTCATGCGTAGGAATACATGAATCACAAAGCTTGTCTAGATTGAACATACACAAGGGTTAGAACACTTGCCTTTAGTGTCTGCTATTGTTATTACATGTTCATTTTAAGTCTTTAAAGTCTCTACAATAGATGATCACATACATAACACGTTAAGTCATGAATAAACATACATGATTCATAATGAATCTTACCCTTCTTCTCAATTCAATCATGTATTAGATTTGTTACCATTGGTTCCGGCTTGCCATTTATAGTTTACATTTCCATTACGTTTAAGTTTGATTGGTTATCTTCAACCTTTAGTGATCATGCTTTAAGGTTTAAAATACTTTAAACAATGCTACATTAAGTTAATTAATGTTGTACTTCATCATTAACCAACTACCTTTCTTTTTATCTTCATAACCTTTCTTCACTGTGAAAACCCTAAGGCTGGCGCTACGGCGCCAACTATTGTTCTACAACTCATGTTGCGGCACGAGTTTCCAGTAGGGTTCTCTCAGTCTTGGCGCTACGGCGCCACTTCTTTCTCTCTGTGTCCTTGTTGCGTGGCCTCTCTAGTGTGTAAAGGTGGGACTCGTGACTGCTGGTATGAGTCCCGATTAAATTTGTCGTGTTGTGGTGCCACTTTACAATGGGTGGTAGTCAAGCCTGGCGCTGTAGTGCCAAGGACAATGCCTTGAGTGGCGCTGCGGCGCCGGCTCTGAGGTATAGAAAAATTTGACTAAAAATTTTCTTAAATGAAATTCCCGGGCTAGTAACTTCTTCATTATAAGTTCGAATTGGCTCGTTAAAAATCCATTAGCTCAAAAATCACATACTCTACATGTTCATATAAGAATTTTACATTTTCGACTTTGTTAACTCAAAATTCACCTATGAGTTCATTTTTAATGAAAATGATAAACGTTCGTGAACGTTCAACGTTCGTTTCTTCATTCTAAGTCAGAATTCGATCATATTCGAGTCCACAACTCTATAATGCCAAATAAGACTTGTCTCCATCGAAAACTAACGTTTCAAAGCTCAATATCAAAATTTATCTTCAAATCCGAGAATTTCACGAATTCGACGATTATCGTCAAATCGTGTGAATTCCGACATAACTTCGTTACTTATGATTTGTTCATCATTTCAAATGGATTCTATCCATCATACTATCATCTTAACATACATATTACATCAACTTATTTACATGATAAGTTAATACTTGTTCTTCATGAGTTTATAACTTATAAAAGTATAAACTACTTATGATTCCATTTCATACGACTTATGATAGATTAAGTCTTCTAACCATCATCCTTACATCCTTTTATCATACAAACTTCATTCATGTAAACATGTTACAAGTCTTACAAGTTCTTCCTTAGTTTATAACTTATCTATGAATAAAGTGCTTATTCACGGCTTATTAAGACTTAAGTCCTTAGATTTTTTATTCTTATCATTTCTTAGCATACATGTCTATCAATTAATACTTCTCTTATCAACCTACAATTGTAGAGATGGAAGATTAATAACATAGGATCATTACCTTTGATGATCAAGCTTGTCTTCTTCTTTTCTACTTAATGCAAGTCTAACTTATTCTTACTTATTCTCTCTAACAATTAAGTTGAAAGTTGTTGGATGAAAATTAACAAACAACAATGAAATCCAAGCTTTCTTATTTATAGAAAAAACCAAGGTTAGGGTATATTAGTAAATACACCAATCTCACCTCTTTACTATTCATTACCTATGCACTAAGTTAACTTGCTCATCAAATTAATTACTTGGCCATTACACTCTTTTCTTGGTCACCAAGATTAACCATATGATCACGGGTTGCCCCATAGGTCACCCTAACCCATTGAATTAATAGTTTGGGCCTTAGGTTTAATTAACTTATCCTACACATGGGCTTGTATTAACAAACTTAATTGGACTTTACCATTACTTACACTTGGGCTTGCACATTAACTTCTATTGGACTTTAAAAATTGCCACACAATCCTACAATTCCATTTCATTTGGCTTAAAGCCTTATAACATATTGTTTATGTATTATTCTCATATTCTAACTCGTATACTCATTCATAATATACGATATACCATCATTCATACACACACATATAATACTTCGTAATATACTCGTATTAATTTCTTCGTACAATACCTATATATTATACGATCAACACTTTAGCTCCTTAACGTTTTATTTTCCCTAACGTTCTCGAATTAAGTCCGCATAGGAAAAACTACATTTTTCATACATAAATTATTATTACATAATCCATCTTACCTCAATACTCTATTGTTACGTATTTCTAGGAAGTTCAAAAATAATTCCCGAGCAAAGATCAATAAATAGTGTTTTTTAGAAAATTTCTCAGAAAACTTTTATTTTCGTCTTTGAAATTCAAACACTTTAATTCCTTCACGTAGTCGAAATACTATGACATTTTGACGTTTCTAGGTTATAGAACAACATTCATCTTACTAACACATAATAATAACAAATAATATAATTTTATTCATTATTTAATTGAATAAAATTATTTTACAATAAATCCGAATTTTTCAGTCGTTACAAAAACAAAACTGAGATAACTTCTACCGACAGTTTTGAAAATGGGTAAATGGGGGGTCCATATAATAAGAAAAATTTACAACAAATACTTCATAAAGATCCCCTCAATATTTTTAACAACTTTTATTCATCAATAATATAACTTGTAGTATTAACAACCAGATCATTCCCGGGAATGAGGGGCTTTCCGATATGAATTTCTCCCTATTGGTGCGCAATTAGGTGACCAAACCCCTTTCCTCGACAGAACTTTCTAAACATTGTTAATAATGCAAATTATAATATGAATAACTTATCATCTCAATTAATGATTTTATAATATAAAATATTATGACAATAATTGAATCAATAACGTGAGATACTATGCAGCAATTACTATAACAATAATTGAGTAAAACTAATTGACTTCTCATGTAAGCACCAATAATCAATACGATTATTACTACTCTATGCAACCGTCGTATTATTGTACTTTTATCCTTTGGGTATTTCAACGATTAACGGTAAAACTTTCGGCGTTATTTTTTATAAAAGATATTTACATTGTTTTCTAACAAACAATAATTAAGATTCTTGGGGTTCACAATGATTGTCTTTGTCGTATGAATATTCACTGTTAAAATGAATATTCTGAGCCAATCGAATATTTTATAACAACTTGCTTACTTTGCAAATTTTATAAATATTACCATAACTATAGCATTATATCAAATTCACACCATAATATTCAAAATATATTTTGAGAAAAATTTATCTTTATTTATAAAAGTTGAGGTCTTTACAACCTCCTCTTCTTATGAAATTTTGTTGTAAGACCCCAACTTTTATGAATAAAGAATATTTTTGTTGAAATATATTTTTAAATATTATGGTGTGGATATGATATAATGTTATAGTTAATGGGTAATATTTATAAATTTTGCAAAGTAAGCAAGTTATAAAATATTCGATTGGCTCTGGGAATATTCGCTTTAATAAGGAATATTCAGATAACCAAGACAATCATGGTGGACCCCACAACTAAGTATTGTCATAGTTAGAAAACAAAAGAATTATCTTTTATAAAAATAATAAATAAAGTTTTACCATTAAATCATTGAACTACCCGATGGTAAAAGTATAGTAATACGTGGTTGCATAAGAGTAGACACTGTGATTGATTATTGATGCTTACGTGAGAAGTCACTCAGTTATACTCAATTATTGCTATAGTAATTGCTACATAATTGTCGACGTCGGGATTTTTAAGTGTCCCTTTTCGTTACTTGTCTTTTGGTGTTCTCATATTAATGTGAGATTTGTTTGAAAAAACAAGTGAAAAAGGTCCGACATGTATAATGTCGACGATTGACTTTAAGAGTCGCCAGTTGGTGTATTTAACTGGTTGCACCAATGCAACCGAAAAGGTTTGCACATTGACCTAGTGTTTTGACACTGCTAAACGGGTCTTTGAAACCGAGATTCATTAAGGGTTCGGGGTCTTGATTATGCGGAGGGAAGGTGTTAGGCACCCCCCGACATCCGTGTTACCACAATGACCGCCACTATTCAAAAAAATTGTTATATGAATGTTTGTGTGTGTGGATCAATGTGCAATTATTTGAAAGTAGTGCGAGGCCTCATTCACACCTATATATAAGGGTTTGAATTTTATTAGAAAAATTCAGTTTTAACCACAATATAGCAATGACGTTTTGTAAAAAAGAATTTTTCAAACCCTGTGCTCAATAGGAATTGAGACCTTTTTATACTTCCATTTTATTACTAAATGTCCAGCTTGTTTGCTTTTATTTTCGAGATGCGAAGCATCCTCGAGAAAATAATATACAGCAGTGCCAAACTCCTTATAGGCATGACAGTCATCCAAGGAAACTCAGACACTGTAAAATAATGTACAAGCTGCTTATAGCCAGAAAATGTCCATCACGGGAACCGAATCTAGATTCAGTAGACTGAACCTATGATCACATGATTTCTAGGCTCACATGATACTACAATTTGTATAGAAAACAGTAAGCAGTTATATATATATATATAAAAGCTATATATATATATATATATATATATATATATGAACATGATCAACCGCCACGAAGTGAACTCCAGGCGGGACAAAAAGTAAATAAAGCTTTAAAAACGATCAACTGCCACGAAGTGAACTCCAGGTAGGACGGAATATAAATAAAGTCATAAATGGCCAATGAGTAAACTCAAGCTGTGAAATGTAAATATATATATATGTACAAATATATATATATAAAAGCGAAATGCATACTTTGGATGTGAATCCGGGCTCATCGGATATGTCCGAAATAACAATATATATATATATATATATATATATATATATATATAAGCGAGTAAATGCACGGATGTAAAATTCGGGCTCATCAGATATGTCTGACAACAATTATATATATATAAATATATATATATATATATACAAAAGCAATTAAATGCTCCAGATGTGAAATCTAGGCTCATCAGACAGAGTCTGACCACAGTTTATATATATATATATATATATATATATATATATATATAAGCAAATAAACGCTCCAGACCAAAGTCTAGGCTCAATCGAGGCATAACTCGATAATGTTAGTCCATATATACGAAATATATACATATATTAGTATATATAAACAGACAAAAATAAAAACCACGGACCGATGTCCGGGCAAACACACTCACATGACTATCAACGTGTACAACAGTGTGTGATAATAGGAGAAATAGGCTTTATAGAATGTAAGAAGGCTTACAGTGGGCTACCAAAGTAGACTTCTTTAACTTTAAATGGATAAACACTCAGCTCCCGCTGGATAAAAAGTAGCTATATGTGAGTTAACTAGTGTTTAAAGAAGAGGAAACACTCGAAAGATGTGTATGCAGAGTAAAATGGACAGGGCTTCCTCGCCTTTTTCCTTCTCTCTCTCTCTCTTCAAATGGCTGACCCTGACCTTGTATATATAGGCCGATGGGCGTGGTGGTGTACTGCGGCGTACTGATTCCACTACTTGGTGGTCGTGGTGGGCCCAGGTTTCGCGGGTCCCGTTGTCTCGTAGTACGTGCACTCATGCACTGTAATGTCCGTTCAAACTTGTAGAACTTCAATCCGAGCATCCAAATGAAGTATATATGTACCACTTGTTATCGCCGGTTTGAGTTGAAAGTAGACATTGCTCAGGGTTATAGCTGAGATTGGACCACTTGTTAGTATGTTGTGATATCATCTTGTTGAGACAGTAAGATGACATGTTGACTCCTCACCGGGGTTATCGCCGGTTTAAGCGGAAGCGAGGCGTTGCTTTCGGGTTACATTTAAGATTAGGATCGCTTATTTGTATGCCTCGTTCATCATCTGAAGGTATTGAAGCTGATCACATGTGTTTGAAACAAGCATATCTGGGGTTATCGTCGGAACTGCAATGGCATTCCTCGGGGCTATCACCAAGGATGGGGTTCTTACTCGATGTTGTCTGGGGATGGGCCCGAATGTCGCGGTGTTATCGTAGAGATAGAGCCCCATCTCTCCGATGTTGTTGTCGGTCTTTTGATATGCATATCTCGGGGTTATCTCCGAGATTGGAAACGACATTCCCGGTGTGTGTTCCGGGTTTAGAGCCGATGTTCTCAGTTTCTGTTTCGGGTTGGAGTTGAACTTCCAGTTGTATCCGGTATGGTTGTAGGCTATCTTTTAGGGTTATCTCCAAAAGACGAATCTACCCTCCTGTAATGTCAATAATAGGAGTGCAAAAAAATTCGAGTGTCTATAGATGCCCCTCTTTATCATATTCATGCAATGCAAGGCATAGATAGGATAAAGAATCCTAGACACTTGAAATGCAAGCAAGATAAACATGATGCTATATGCAGCAACATGATGCAAGTGCATGTAGAATGCATGGATGATTATGAAGTAATCCTGTTGGGATGACAATCAGTAATGGCTTGAACATGCGATCCAAGTCTTCAAGGATGTTGACGTTGGGACTACCACCAAAGTCTTGAGTCATAGACACTGACTTATATTCCATAGAGGTACCTCTTGTGTGGAAGAGATCTGTGGGAATAAAGCTTTGTTTGTTTGAGGATGTGTATAACATGTTCCTCTCATCTTGTGAAAGATTCGCCAACAGTTGGTTGTTATCGGTTGTTTCGATCTTGACGATATGTGTATCACCGGATAATCCTTACTAGGTGCATTGTCAAGGCTGCTTGATCTTCATTGATGTATGTGTCAATGTTAGCATTGCATTGTAACCCCCGCCGGGGAGACGTAGACGCTTGAAGGATGTGCGTTATGACCCTCGCTAGGGAGACGTAGATATTTGATAACTTCGGCATTATAACCCCCGCCGGGGAGGTTTAGATGTTTGATAATTTTGTGGTTTTGCGTTGTAACCCCTACCGGGGAGGTTTAGGGTTATAACCTTGCAAATGACGGCATTGGACCTTTGTGGGGTATTGCCGAGCATGGTTTATGAAAGTTGAGCTCATTGGTATAGTATACCCTGCATTCAGGTGAATACCATTGAGGCGACCAGAGTTTAACTCGGCCAAGCAAGAAACCGTGATTTGGTAGTCGTTCCACTCAATCGCGTAGCATTTTATTCTGATTTGGCCTTTTTCGATTTGTGAGACCTCCTTTGTAACTCTAAGCTGGAGCGAGCCGGAGGTGTGGGGGACATCTAGGGGGTATGCAGTGTGTACTGCAGGAGGAGCATGAGTTGACTTCTGACTAGCCAGGTGCCTATGTATAGGTGGTTGGTTGCTTTCATAAGTCATTTTCAAGTTGCGCATCGAAGGAAATCTAAGAGCTCTTCTGCAGATATGCTGAGTTTGGACAACTTTCTGCATATTCTATCATCGTACAAGCGTTCTTCATTGTCCTGGTAACACATGCATGTATTTTTTTCCAATTTCTATCCGTTGGAAAATGACTTATCGCATGAAATGCATTTAGACACATAGTAGTGAATATGCATGCTGATATGACTTGATAAAAAATATTCAACATAGTAAATGCGAGTATTAAACCATGCTGAACATAATGATGTGGAAAAATTTGACTTTTGAAGCAGTCAAATTGGCACCTTTTACTGTCATTTCTTATCCTATCTGAGGACAAATGAGTAAAGGCATAAAGTAAAATAATCCTGGTAATTAGAGTACACTTACGGATTTTTACTGTGATGTGATAAATGCATTCGGGATGTATATGATCGTGCATGGTGTAACTCTTGAATGGCCACCTAGTCATGCCTATGTGCATGTGGATAGTACCATTTACAAAGGGGGCTATGGCAAAATTTTCCCAAAATGTAGGCATTGGGTAGTTATGCATTTTTAACTCTATAGTAGATATATGTTAAAACAATGCATGTATGCATGTAATCATAGAATACATTTTGGAAAAGACTCCAGGTACGAAATTACCACACCCTTTCTAAGGTGATTTGGAGACTTGCTGTCCAGATATTATGGATCCAGATAAGCTGAGCAGTTCCCGCAGGACCACTTTTGGTGTATATAGAAAGGCTTTTGAAGAGCCTCGGCGTGGAATTCTATGAGACGACCTAAATCGTTTTGGCGGCGGCGGTGGTACGTTCTATTCGAGGTTGAGGTGCCGAATGTTGAGGACGAGGAGGAGGATGTATCGTTCGAGGTTCCTGCTCCTGTTGTACGTGTTCCCTGTAGGGAGTTGCCAGGTATTCAAGTGGCGAACCCAGATTTTCTGGGTGACTTGAGTAGGCATCCTTCAGTATACCTACACGCAAATGAGGTATGAAGTTAGATCTTTAATCTTCCGTATTTCCTATTGATGAGGAGTCAAGGAGTCTGATGTTTGATCTGCATTTGATGTAGGTTCCCGGCTTCACACAGCCTCGAGGGAATTGGTTAAGCATCCACACTATGTATCAGGCCTTGCATGATGACTATAGAGCGATTGTCCATGGTTGGGTATTCGGGAGGTTCTTCTCCATTCTACCACATCACTGTCCCTGGGGTTACCTCAAGGCATTGTCTGAGCGGTGGTTCCACCAGACTCAGTCACTCCATTTGCTGGATTGCGAGGTGATGATGACGTCGATGGATTGGCGGTTTATCACATGTATGGAGTTTGGAGGGGAGCTAGTGCCTTGCACGGCAGATATCACCCCTACTGCCGTCAGATCCTTGTTGGGAGTTCAGGCGGAGGCGCTCAAAGGCAGGACTATTCGTACCAATCCTTTGAGCGTAGATGTTATGAGTAGGCTGTTGAGTAAGCCCATACCCGATGATATGAGAATCAGGGATCGTATTATTCGACGATTATTCTAGATGATCATTAGGGGTTGCTTCATAGCAGATAATTCCTCTACGGTGTCCTTCACTTTGATTTTCGCCACTTGACATGTGGACCGTATAGGAGAGTATGATTGGGGTTCCTACACCTTTTCCTACTTCCTTAGGGGAATGTGCATGCGATCGCAGGGCTTGATCGAGGCGTGGTTAGGATTCTACCCATTTCTGCGTTGGTGAGTGTTTCTCTTGTCTTTTCCCATGTATAGGTTAAGAGTGTTGACTAACAGGAGATGTTTGCCTTTGTGTTGGCAGTTTGGGCCTATGAGAGGCTTCCTTGTTTGTGTCATGTGAGCGTGTTAGGTTTAGATACCTATCCGCGAGGACGGAGATGGCATCACTCCATACTGGTGGAGGTCCTTGTTGCTGAGGGTTTCACTCATTGTCGCCTACAGCTGGAGCTATTGACAGCTGATGTCATCACGTGGATTCCCTACTCTAGAGAATATTTGGGAGTTAGCTTTTAGGATGGGTATCTAACTGGATTAGAGTACGTCATATCCACTCACAGGATTCCTCTCTTCACGGATGGAGGATGGGAGCTCTATTTTGGAGAGCGTGCTATCAGGAGCACTATTGGAGAGATCCGTATGGTGATCTTGCCTCCTGCTAGGCGTTATTGGCCTGTTTCACAGTCACCCATCACTAACATCCCATTGATGGGGATTGACAGTTTTACATTGTCAGAGGGTCCATGTTCTCAGTAGATGTTCCAGCATTGGTGGATCCCTCGCACGATTGGGGCTGAGACCCGCACCACACAGTTTATGGGGGATATGGTTCCAGGATCCGTGATGATGATGGATTGGCTAGCCTGTGTCAAAGATCCGACTCATGTGACACAGATTGAGAGATTGACTCGGCAGCTGGACAGGTGACATCTTTTCATTCAGCATTTGGGCAGAGATCCTGCAGAGGTAGATACTTTTGATCCTTCCAGCTCTGGTGCTGATCCCTCGGATGACCCATTTGGTTTTGTTGGCACAAATCCTCTTTTGTATTGGCCTGACATCCCTGTAGATAGAGATCCAGTGACTCAGGAGGAGTTATATCAGGTCAACAGCATCGATGATGTAGATATCGACCCTATTGAATTTTTCTGATGTATTTCTTTTGATAGGCCTTTGTTAGCTGCTGGGTAGCTTCGCCCCATTCTCGCTATATCTTTTGATAGGCCTCTGTTAGATGTTGGGTAGCTTCACCCCATTTCCACGTATTTTTAATTTGTCTAAAGATGTATTAGATGATGATATACTTAGTAATGTATATCTGAGTTTTCCATTCCCTATATCATATTGCCATCTATTGTATCATGCATGTTATTGTGTTATGCATATGTATGTATGTCCAAAGATATTCAGCATTGACCCCTGGATGGTCTTATAACACGACTCGTACAGATGTCTTCTTCGACAGTTAGTCGTATTGATCATACCCCACCATTTGTGGTGGTAGCTGGTATGCGATCATGGTATGATAGTATATCACCATCATACATGGTGATCGCAAATGATTTACTGCAGCATACTATGACCCTACTGATGTTTCAGGTTCCTCTAGGATTTGTAGATGGCATACTAGAGCACTGGGCACCGGACAGATAGGTATTCTGCTTTGGGACCCGAGAGTTGACTCCTACTTTGGAGGAGTATGCACGATTGACGATGCTGCCATTGGACAGACCTTGCGCGCACATGGTGACGGGAGACATGAGTAGACAGTTCATGACTCTCACAGGATTGAGGCGAAGAGTAGTGCAGGATGAGATTACATCCGGCCATGTGATATCCCAGTGTTTCTTGATTGATAGGTTCACCACACCGGAGGATCGTTGGCGATCAGCCAGAGTAGATGTACTGCTTCTGTGCGTATTGTCATACGTATACATGCCACGGTACATGGATGAGCTGGATATCGGCGTCATTACGGTGGTGAGAGCTCTCAGGGAGGGTCACACCATCATTCTGATGATCATTGCAGAGACCTTGAGGTCGGCTACATACCGTTGTACCTATCCGGCAGGAGTGTTCACAGGTAGCTCGTTCACGTTGTATGTGTGGTTCATGTCACACTTGAGACCGATTGGCACATTTAGACATCATGGATTTTGTTTCACCCATGAGATAGCCATGTCGTACTCCTTTTCGATTATCTGGGGTGTCTGAGATGTTGCATCTTGGTCCGCTTTCTTGGCAGAGATTGGAGATCCTTTTGATATATTACCGTGTTCAGGGCTTAGCTCACCCTACAACTTCATTACTCATGCTTCGGTCATGGATTACCTCCCTCTATCTGGTTTAAGGGGCATGATTACTTACCACCCACTAACCTTGATGTGTCAGTTTGACCAGTTTCAGGACTTCCATTCATATGAGGGGGTAGTGATTCAACGCTTCGCATCACATCATTTGTCAGCGGAGGACAGATCCAAGTTGTATGCCTATTGGGATCAGCGAGAGTTAGCTAAGTTTTTTGTCAGTCATCCAGGTTGTTCTGCAGAGTATTCCGCATGGATGGAGACAGAGACTTCATTGGTTGTGGTAGTATCCATAGTGTAGAGAGACCGATTACGGCGATGATGAGGTTGTCATTATTCCACCGATGACTTGGCTTCATTGGGAATTTGCCGACATTTGTGATGGATTCTCCCCCCCGAAAAGTGCATTTGTTACTCGAGATTCGACACTGACATTTGGAGGCGAGCTTACATCGATGACCTATGATAGAGATCGAGGCTAGTGCTTGCGATGTTGTGACTCTTGATGAGAGAGATACCGCTCTTTTAGAGAGGATGAGGCTAGATCGACCGAGGATGCATTGATAGTGGAGGCGGGATGCCTTATCTCTGCCGAGGATGTGGCCATTGTGAAATGACTTCAGTGAGATCCCAGATGACGGTCAGTCTTCTTGACATGAGTGCCTACATTGATGAGCATTCCGCCACCATGCAGTTAGCCTCTGATCTGCTAGCTCATGTAGATACCCTTAGGTAGGAGCTTCCAGCGTTACCTCCGTCTTCAGAGAGGGATGCTATGTTAGATCTGATAGTCCGCATATATACAGATCTGTAGATAGCTTTGTATTTTCCTGCACAGACTAGCTTAGCCATTTTTGTCATGTACAACACATATGTATATATCAAACAGTATTATGTATGGCAGGGAAATATATTTTAATTCACTTCCCTTTTAGTCATGCCTTGATACTTGCTTGATGTTTTCCTGTTTCTCCAGGGCCTTTGATCTTGATGCATTCTGAACCTATCCTTGATAGATGGACATTGAGACATCGTAAGGTCCCTCAGAACGGATTATTGATTACTGAAAATCCCTACCATCTTTGGTGTCTTGGGACTGGTATCCGTATGGAAAAAGTGGAGAGGATGGTAGTTTCTTCCTCACTGAGATTGATCGCACCATAGATGGTCGCCAGTACTTCTATTTGTGAGAAGTCTAGTTAATCCCATCTCTTATGGGTTGGTATTTCTCTTTGAGGCACGATCGCAGCTTAGTTGGTCACCGAATCTTCTATTTGTGAGAAGAGGTTGGATAATTCCATCCCTTTGATCTGAAACCGATGAAGTGGGGCAAATTGAAGATTGATCCCAGTACCATGTGACAAGTATGTTTGTTCTGGTAGGGGTTAGAGTGCACCATGAATGGATGCCTACGTACTCCTGTTGAAGAGGAGATCAAGTCTGCGTAGTTCGAACCTAGTGTAGGAGGTTCAATGCTGAATGTGAAAGGCAGAAGGGTGTAGAAGTATTTTTGTTGTTTTTGTTGTTTTTGTGAAGAAAGAGTAGAAATGATTTTGTTGTTTTTTGTTGTTGCGACCGAGCCATATAGAATATGGTTTCCTACGTACCCCCGGGTATAGGGAGATCAGGTCGACGTAGTTCACCCCTTAGGATGAATCGCAGCTAAAGAGAAGCGTAGATCCCATGTGCAGGCTATACTGCGGGGAGAAGAAAGTTTAATCCCATAATGGGGATAAACTGCTAGTGTGGAAAAAGTTTGATCCCGTCTTCAGGAAAAACTACAAGCGTAGAAAAGTTTAATCCCGTCTTCAGGAGAAGTGTGAAAAGTTTAGTCTCGTCTTCAGGAGAAGTGTGAAAAGTTTAGTCTCGTCTTCAGGAGAAGTGTGAAAAGATTAGTCTCGTCTTCAGGAGAAATGTGAAAAGTTTAGTCTCGTCTTCAGAAGAAGCGTGAAAAGTTTGAAATGAAAGGAAACCAGACTGCTGGTTTGAAGTGAAAGGAAACTAGGCTGCTGGTTTGAAGTGTATGGAAACTAGGCTGCTGGTTTGAAGTGTATGTTTCCCTGAGGGGGCCGAAGAGTTTGTAAAAAGGAGAGGGGGTTCAAAACCAGAATGACTGGTGATTTGAGGATCAAAACCAAGATGTTTGTTTGATGGTAACTTCAGATATAGTACTGTTTCACGGTGTCCGAGTTGATAAACTGTGGAAATTCATCGCCATCCATTTCCTGCAACCTGAGAGCACCTCCTGTCAATACTTCCTTGACAATAAATGGGCCTTCCCAGTTAGGAGCAAATTTTCCCTTATATTGATCTTGGTTGTCGATGATCTTCTTCAAAACCAAGTCATGTTGTTTGAATCGCCGTTTTCGGACTTTTCTGTTATAGGATCGTTCGATCCTTTGCTGATATAATTGAACATGGAAGATAGATGCGGTTCGCCTTTCGTCTATTAGAGACAATTGGTGATACCTGTCTTGTACCCATTGATCTTCATCCAACTGAGCATCCATCAATACTCCGAGGGATTCCATTTCCACTTCTATGGGGAGCACTGCTTCCATCCCATAGACTAGAGAGTAGGGGGTTGCCCCAGTGGAAACACGCATTGAAGTTCTGTAGGCTAATAAAGTTAGGGGCAAGAGGTTAGGCCATCCTTTGTGATTGGAGGGCACTTTTCTGCATGATCTTCTTGATGTTTTTATTAGCTAATTCAACAACACCATTCATCTTTGGTCGGTAGATGACAGAGTTGAGATGTTTGATGTGGAATTTTCTGCATAATTCCTCCATCATTTGGTTGTTGAGGTTCTTAGCATTGTCTGACACAATGACCTTGGGTTATCCGTATCGACAAATAACATTGTTTCTGATGAACGCAATGATGACTTCTTTAGTAACCATGGGGAAGGAAGCTGCTTCAACCCATTTGGTGAAGTAGTCGATCATGGTGAATATGAATCGATGTCTATTACAGGCTTTGGGCTCAATGGGCCCGATCACGTCCATTCCCAACATTGAGAAGGGCCATGGCGAACTCATATTGTGGAATTCCCTTGGAGGGGCATGGATAGCATTCCCATGGATCTGACATTGAAAGCATCTCTTGACGTGATCATCACAGTCAGCTTTGAGTGTAAGCCAATAATGTCCCGTTGTGAGAATTTTCTTGACAAGTAGGGGTCCACTCATATGAGGGCCACATACTCTACCATGGATCTCATCCATAAGTCTCTGAACTTGGTCTTTGTCCAGACATCTGAGGAGACCTAATCCTGCATCTCTCTTGTCGAGTGCATCTCCGCTCAGGTAGAATTTCATAGCAAGTCGATGAATCCGCCTCTTCTCAGTTAGGCTCGCCTCAGTGGGTGTAGATCCATCTCGTAGATACTCCTTGATATGCTGATACCAAGGGTTATGGATGGGAGGCAATTCATCTGATACTTCTCCAATGTAATTCCTGTAGACTGGGGCTTTCTGCATAGTAATCGTGATGTTTGGCATGTTTTCCTTGTCAGGTATGTAAACCAAGGAGGCCAGCATTGCTAATGCGTCTGTAAAGTCATTCTTATTACGAGGAATGTATTGAAAGGAGATTTCTTCGAACCCCAAAGCCATCTGTAGCACTTGTCAATGGTAAGGCAGCCAATGTAATTCTTTGGTTTGATAAATTCATGTGGATTGCTTGATTACCAATTCGGAATCCCAAAGACAGTTAACCACTTGATGCCCATTGAACGGGCAAGTTTGAGTCCCGTGATACAGCCTTCATACTCAGCTGTGTTGTTGGTACTGACAAACTTTAATTTGACGACGACGGGATACTGCTCCCCCGTATAGGATATTAAAGCGCTTTCGGCTCGAGCCTTACGAGTTAATGACTCCATCAAAATACATTTTCCACGAACGTATATTATCTTGATGATGTAGTAATTGAATTGTCATTACCCCTTCATCGGGAAAGTATGCTTCTAAGGGTTTATAATCCCTTGTAGGGGCGGCGGCCAGTTGATCCGCAATTCCTTGACCTTTGACAAACTTTTGCGTCACGTAAACGATGTCAAATTGTTATAGGATCAACTGCCATCTAGACAGTCGACAATTCAGTATCGGTTTGCTGAACACATAATTAAGAGGATCCACACGGGATATGAGATGGGTTGTGTGACCATGGAGATAATGCTGTAATCTTATGGAAGCCCATGCTAAAGCATAATAAGTCTTCTCGATCAGAGTGTACTTGTGTTCACTGATGCTGAATCTTTTGCTAAGGTAATAGATAGCTCGCTTTTGTCCTCTATTGTCTTTCTGCCCCAGCATACAACCCATGGCATTGTCATTTATGGATAGGTACATGAATAGGGGAACATCATCCCTAGGAGGTACCAAAACAGGAGCGTTGACCAATTGCTCCTTGATTGTAAGGAAGGCTTTTTGACACTCATCATTCCATTTCATGGAGGAGTTCTTCCTTAACAATTTGAAGATTAGCTCACAGGTTGCTGTGAGTTGAGAAATGAATCGGCTAATGAAATTGATCCTTCCCAAAAATCCCCGTATTTCCTTCTGCATCGAGGAATGGGCATTTCCTTGATGGCCCGGATTTTGGTAGGATCGATTCAATCCTTTGTGGCTAACTAGGAAGCTCAGCAGCAACTCTCGACTTAACACCAAATGCGCACTTGGCGGGATTCAACTTCAAGTTGTACTTACATGACTGTTGAGCGACTTTTTGAGATGGTCTAAATGGTCATCCTCTTTTGGATTTGACAATGATGTCATCCATAGATCTCTATCTCCTTGTGCATTAAATCGTGGAAAAGAGCCATCATGGCTTGCTGGTAGGTTGCCCCGACGTTGATGAGGCCAAATGACAACTGTCTGTATCAAAAGGTTCCCTAAGGTGTGATAAAAGCGGTTTTCTCACGATCTTCGTCAGCGACCATAATTTGATGGTACCCCGCAAAGCAATCAGCAAAGGAGTACATGTTATACTGAATAGTATTAACAATAAGAATGTGGATAAATGACACGGGAAAGCTATCTTTAAGGCAAGCTTTGTTCAAATCTTGATAATCCACGCAGACTCGTACCTTTCCCCCTGGTTTAGGCACGGGAACAATGTTGGATATCCACTCCGGATATGTAGACACCATGATGATGCCAGCTTGAAATTGTTTCACAATTTCTTCTTTAACTTTTAAACACCATTCATGTTTCAATCGCCTGAGCTTTTTCCTAACTGGCTTGAATCCTTCTTTAATGGGAAGGCGATGAAGAACGATGTCCCACCATGTCTTCATGAGACCATGCAAATACATCCTGGAATTAGGTAAACAGTACAACCATGTCATTCCGTTGATTTGTGGTAAGGTCTGAACCAATCTGGATTAACTTAGGGTTGTCTAAGGTTCCATGATTGAAAGGAGTGGTTTGATCAAGATTAGGTTTGGGTTTATTGGTGACCCATTCCTTAATCTCTTGAGGTGTATCAATGTCTTCTTAGATGTCCATCATGTTTGAGTCCAACTTTGCATCAAATTACAGCCCTTGTGGAGAGAAGGCATCTCATCAGCAAGTATAGGCACATCTAAATTCAGAGTCCTGAAACAAAATATTCTTTCACTTAATATATGCAATTGTTCAATCATACAAAAGTGTTAGCATGTACGTGATAAAATAACTGCTAGTGCTGTAAAGGAAAGCAAGCAATTAAAGTTATCTACAAGGCAGAGGGATTTTCTGCCCATTTTACCCTCGTCGACCAATGCATGGAGTGCTGCTCCAATTATCGAGGGCAAAGTCCTGAAGGACTACAGTGATGGAGGGATCGTCAGTGTACTCCTTCTCCCGAATGATAACCATGACATCTGGGCAATCATCGTCTAGGGTGTATCTGTTTGTATGTTCATCATGAACAATGACGTCAATGCCTGCCATCATCAAGGCAAGGTCATGTTTACATTTTCGTTCCTTTTCTTCCGCCTCGGGATAAGTAATCAGCACCTCTTTAGCTTTGATTGGCACTGGCTTCGGAAACAACATAGCCACCACATGGGCTGGTACCTTTACTGGAGACTGTATCAACTCATGCGGTAAAGGTGTAGAGAATCATCGTGTAACAGAAGTTTAAGGAACCTACTTGTGCTTATGAGGGTTCCTGTGCTTGGAACTAGCAGAATAGCCTAGCTCGGCTGTCCCAATTTGACTGGACATTTGGATAGGGTGATTAATACCATGTTGATCCTTACCAAGCCCATGTCCAGGTTGATAACCCAATAACATCATTTCTTGAGTTGCTGACATAACCTCATCAGAAATCTTGGGTACAGGAAGTGGCGCTCCAATAGAATGGTATTGCGTGTTACTCACTTCCAGTATGGAAGCGGGTATGGCTCAAGTTCGAAATGAAGGCGATAATTGGTAGAGTGCACGGTCTAGGACATTAGGTTCGATGAGTAGCGGTGACTAGACTGTTATTGATGATGTATTTGAGTTATTGATGTAAGGTGGAGGGAACAACTCCAGCCATGTGTATCCATGGTCTCCCCAATAGCAGGTTGTATCCTGAATCTATCTTGAGGACGTGGAAGGATACGTTGAATGTATTAGGACCAATCTCAATTGGCAATTCAATCTTTCCAAATGAATTTTGCCAAGATCCATCAAAATCTCTGATGATCGTATGGCTACTTTGGATTCGTTTGAGATTGATATTCATCTTCACCAAGGTGGCATAAGGACAGATATTGAGAGATGAGCCTCTATCTATCAAAACTCCTGCTAGCATATACCCAGATGATAACACTATGATGTGCAATGGCTTGCAATGACCGGTCCCTTCGGGAGGTATGTCATCATCAGTGAAGGATATCACATTGTTATTGAAAATGTGATTAACTAAGTGTTGAAATTTTTCCACATCCACTGATTTCGGCAAATAGGCTTCTTTTAAAACCTTCAATAAGACCTTCCGATGATCTTCGGAAGAGAAAACCAAGTCCAGAATTAAAATCTGGTGTGGAGCTTCTTGCAAGCTTAAAACCACTTTGGCTTCATTGTGACCCATAGTACGGAGGAATTTTTTAATCTTCTCCATGGGCAATTTCCCCTTTGTTTTTCAAGCAGGCTTGATAACCCGTTGAGGAAGGTACAGTGGAATCTCTTTCGACACTGTAGCAGTACAATGAGACGTGGATCCTTCAGCTTCTCCATAATTCCATGGAACTTTGTGTAAGCTGACAACAGGATGTTGTAGTCTGTAAGGTAAAGGAATTGGCTCTAGTGCGGCCACTTTCAAAGGATTGTCAGCTTCTTTGAGTTGAATAGGTTATATGGGAAATACTTTGACTGTTTCATCATCCACCTCGGATATAACTGCTACTGATCCCTTCCATTGGGTAGGGCATGCATTCCCACCCTTAAGTTACACAGTGTAATCATCTGCTACTTGCAGGATACCGCTATCAATAAGATTCTGAATGACATGGCGAAGTGCTCAACATTCTTCTGTGTTGTGACCGCGAGAATGGAAATGATATTGACACATTTCATCAGGATTAAACCGCCCTGAGCGGGGATTGATTGGAGGGAGAAGGAATGTGATTCTTCCTTCGTTGATCAACATTTGAAGTATCTCCTCCATAGATTGGCCCAGATAGGTGAATTCCCTTTGATTGGCGAAATCCCGACGAGCTTTAGCACTTGCTCGCTTTGCAACCTTATCCTCCGTAGCTTCGCTTTCTGAAGGTGTTGATGAAGCATTCATAACAAATGGAAGGAGATAGGCATGCTCCTGCCTGATTAATTGGCGTGTGACTTGGTGTTGGTGGGTCACCAGTTCTGCCAATTGCTTAATTTGTTTGCAAAGAGCTTTCATTTTTTGTTCCATGGAAAATTGGAACTTTGCATAATCCCATTTGTCAACACCGTCTTTGATGGGTTGGGATGATTCGCCATTGGAACCTTGTACAGTGCTCTAACTGATCATGTTGACATCTTCTTCTTTGTGTTGAGGAAGAGGGTTGTCTTGCACATGAGGTTGATCTGGTTTGGTGACCACGATCTCACCGTTGTCTATCAGATCTTGGATCTTATGTTTCAAGGCCTAACAATCTTGAGTATCATGTCTGGGTGGCCCGGCATGGTAAGCACACTTCTAAGTAACATTAAAACCCTTCCCATTAGGGTTGGCTGGTGGAAGAAGATACGTAATTTTCTTCTAGGCAATCAGAAGAGCAAGAATGTTCTCAAGCGAGTCCCCTAAGGGTGTGAACGTTCGAGGTCGCTTTACTTCTCCACTTTTAGGCAATGGACGGTTTGAAGATTGTGTTGGAAAAGGGGAGTAATTTCTCCTCTGCATAGGCATGCTTGGATTGTCTTTTTGTCCTTGTAGTATCAAGGAAACATCCTCCTCTTTCTTTTTATGGACCCTCCGGAGGTTATTTCCATAAGATCCGGACTGGATGTGCTCAGCAACAGCTTTAAGAGTGGCTAGGTCTTGAATTGTACCGGACTTCAATCCCATTTCAGCCATCTCGTCGTGTTTGATCATTTCAGAAAATGGTTTGCCAATACCAGCTAGAACTCTTTCATAGAAAGGAGCTTCCTGTATATCTATGAAAGTCATGACCATTTCTGATTCTATCATGGAAGGAATAACTTGAGCAGCAAGGCACCTCCACCTTTGAGCATACTCTCTGAATGACTCATTAGACTGTTTCTTGACCTTGGTAATTTGGTACCGGTCAGGAGCCATCTGAGATTGAAAACTGTATTGAGTGAGGAAGGCATGGGCCAGCTCTTCCCAACTATGGATCTTAGAGTTATTTAATCTGGTCTATGAACGGGCTTCTCCAGTTAGACTTTTCTAGAACAGCTGCATTCGGAGCTTTTCATTCTCAGCATAAGATCCGAGTTCTCCAATGAACATCTTTAAATGTGTATAAGGATCCCCTAATCCATCATATTTCTCAAAATCAGGGGTTTTAAATTTTTCTGGATAATGAACACCAGGGAATATGCAAAGGTTTGTATATGAAACACTGCCATGAGTTCCAATCCCTTTGAGAACACGGATGGTTTCTCCCATTTGAAGGACCTTCTTCCTAATGTCACCGGTGTCTGGATCTCCTTTGAGATGGGTGCCTTCATGGTCTTTGTTAGTTGTATCCAACTGATGTTTTGGAATTGTTTTTTCCAGACCTTGAACTCCTTGTGTAGAGGATTCTGTATGTGTAGGTATCTTCATACCCTGAGTAAACTGGTGTAATTCTTTTAGTAGAACAGCCAAGTCTGTGATTTGCTTACTCAATCCGTCAAATTCTTCTCGGGAAACAGGATTAGACTGTTCGAAAGAAGACATGATTGGCTGGAGGCTTGTTGCCTTTTTGGATTTTGAACGGGTAACAGGCCCAATTGCTTCCCTACAAAAGACTTATGTAGTTTAGTCTTAGGCTAATGTAAATGTTCTCATAACATGTCCATTTTAGGAATTTATCCTGCAAAACCGGTTTGTTAATTGATAACATGTCATGCACATGTATTCTTCATATTTTACATTACATATGGATGAACATGGAATAAAATTACAAGTAAATGCTTTTACAAGTAATTGAAAATGGAGAGCATGAAGAGACTTTCCTCCGCCCTTGGTTTATCAGAGGTTGACCTATCTTAGGGTTACTCTCGTGGCTTTTCGGCATGAAGGTTCCCAGATCATCGCAATCTACTCGACGGGAAGTTAATACAGTCTTTCAACTGGAGCGAATCTGAGTGGTGCCTTTCCCGAGCCCCGGGGAATTATTCTTCCCACGGGTCCAGTAATCAAACACCGACAGGATAGCCTCCTGGTGGAGGGACCACACAACATACATTCACATATAACATGTCTCACCGTTTATGCAAAATGATGACATGTGCGAAGCACTAATATCACAGATAGATATTTAGCAGTGCAGTAAGTAAGATGCATTCATACACATTTATCAGAAATGTTAAATGAAACAATCACACACAAGCATGTAACAATTTTGAAAAGCTTGTAATAGCATCTTAAACCCTCTTAGTGGAGTCCCCAGCAGAGTCGCCACCTGTCGACGTCGGGATTTTTGAGTGTCCCTTTTCGTTACTTATCTTTTGGTGTTCTCATGTTAATGTGAGATTTATTTGAAAAAACAAGTGAAAAAGGTCCAACATGTATAATGTTGAGGATTGACTTTAAGATTCGCCAATTGGTGTATTTAACTGGTTTCACCAACGCAACCGAAAAGGTTTGCACATTGACACAGTGTTTTGACACTGCTAAATGGGTCTATGAAACCGAGATTCATTAAGGGTTCAGGGGCTTGATTATGCGGAGGGAAGGTGTTAGGCACCCCCCGACATCCGTGTTACCACGGTGACCGCCACTCTTCAAAGAAATTGTTATATGAATGTGTGTGTGTGTGTGTGTGGGTCAATGTACAATTATTTGAACGTAGTACGAGGCCTCGTTCACACCTATATACAAGGGTTTGAATTTTATTAGAAAAATTCAGTTTTAACCACAATATAGCAATGACGTTTTGTAAAAAAGGATTTTTCAAACCCTGTGTTCAATAGGAATTGAGACCTTTTCATACTTCCATTTTATTACTAAATGTCCCGCTTGTTTGTTTTTATTTTCGAGATGCGAAACATCCTCGAGAAAATAATATACAGCAGTGCCAAACTCCTTATAGGCATGACACCCATCCAAGAAACTCAGACACTATAAAATAATGTACAAGCTGCTTACAACCAGAAAATGTCCATCATGGGAACCGAATCTAGATTCAGTAGACTGAACCTGTGATCACATGATTCCTAGGTTCACATGATACTGCAATTTGTATGGAAAACAGTAAGCAGTTATATATATATAAAAGCTGTAAATATATATATATGAACATGATCAACCGCTACGAAGTGAACTCCAGGGTGGAAAAAAAGTAAATAAAGCATTAAAAACGATCAACTGCCATGAAGTGAAATCCAGGCAGGACGGAATATAAATAAAGCTATAAATGGCCACGGAGTAAACTCCATGCTTGACAAAAATGTAAATATATATATATGTACAAATATATATATATAAAAGCAGTAAACGCACTGGATGTGAATCCAGACTCATCGGATATGTCCGACAGCAATTATATATATGTATATATATATATATAAAAGCGAGTAAATGCACCGGATGAAAAATCCAGGCTCATCAGATATGTCTGACAAAAATATATATATATATATATATATACAAAAGCAATTAAACGCTCCGGATGTGAAATCCAAGCTCATCAGACAGAGTCTGACCACAATTTATATATAAATATATATATATATATATATATAAGTAAATAAACACTCCAGACCCAAGCCTAGGCTCAATCGAGGCATAACTTGATAATGTTAGTCCATATATATGAAATATATACATATATTAGTATATATATACAGACAGAAATGAAAATCACGGATCGAAGTCTTGGGAAAACACACTCACACGACTATCAACGTGTACAACAGTGTGTGACAATAGGAGAAAGAGGCTTTATAGAATGTAAGAAGGCTTATAGTGGGCTGCCAAAGTTGACTTCTTTGAATTTAAATGGATAAACACTCAGCTCATGCCAGATAAAAAGTAGTTATATGTGAGCTAACTAGTGTTTAAAGAAGAGGAAACACTCAAAAGATGTGTATGCAGAGTAAAATGGACAGGGCATCCTCGCCTTTTTCCTTCTCTCTCTCTCTTCAAATGGCTGACCCCCAGCCTTGTATATAAAGACTGATGGCCACAGGTGTACCTGCGGCAGCCGCAGTTCCACCTACGGCTGGTCGTGGAGGGCCCTGGCTTCGTGGGTCCCATCATCTCGTAGTACGTGCACTCATGCATTGTAATGTTCGGTCGAACTTGCAGAACTTCAATTCGAGCATCCAAATGAAGTATATATGTACTTCTTCGGATCGCTTGTGTCGAGAGTTACGTAATGACATGGATTAGAGGTTGTACGAAGTCAGGAAGAGGGGTCTATGCCCATGGTCTTCAAGCTTGAAATTTTATCCAAAGTACTGTCACACATAATAGTCACTCAGGATTGTCAATCATCGGTTCTTGTGGGACATTGTTGGATGTATGTATGTATGGAGTGTTGAGACAACGTTCCATTTGTCGAAGGAACAAGATGATGTGTGACTCCTCGCCGGGGTTATCGCCGGTTTGAGTTGATAGTAGACGTTGCTCAGGGTTATAGCTGAGATTGGACCACTTGTTGGTATGCTTTGATATCATCTTTTTGAGACAGTAAGATGACGTGTTAAATCCTCATCGGGATTATCGCCAATTTAAGCGAAAACCAGACGTTGCTCAAGGTTACATCTGTGATTCGACTGCTTGTTTGTATGCCTCACTGTAATCTGAAGGTATTGAAGCTGATTGCATATGTTTGAAACAAGCATTTCTGGGGTTATCGTCGGAACTGCAATGGCATTCCTCGGGGCTATCACCAAGGATGGGGTTGTTACTCCCAGTGTTGTCTCTAGGACTGGAACTGAACATCGCGGTGTTATCACCGAGACGGAACTGTCCTCTCCGGTGTTGTTGCTGGTCTTTTGATCTGCATATCTCAGGGTTATCTCCGAGATTGGAAACGACATTCCCGGTGTGTGTTTCGGGTTTGGAGCCGATGTTCCCGGTTTGTGTTCCGTGTTGGAGTTGAACTTCCGGTAGTATCCGGTATGGTTGTAGGCTGTCTTTCACGGTTATCTCCAAAAGATGAATCTACCCTCCTGCAATGTCAGTAATAGGAGTGCAGAAAATTTTGAGTGTCTACAATAATATCTCTCGTATTATTGATTCAATTATTGTCATAGTATGAATATTTTATATTATTAAAGTAATAATTGAAATGAAAAAGTTATTCATATTATTATTTACAATATTGACGATGTCTAGAAAGTTCTGTCGAGGAGAGATTTGGTCACCTAATTGCGCGCCAATAGGGAGAAATCCTTATCAGAAAGCCCCCTCTTTCTTGGAAATGATCTGGTTGTTAAATATTCTGAGTTATAAATAATGAATAATTCTTAATAGATTAAAAAATGTGTTTATTAAAGATAAATGATTTTTGGAAAATATATGACGCCCCTAAAATAGGTATACATCACCCATCTTGGGTCGCCGAATACTTTGTACTGAATACAAATACAAACTTAATTATACAACATGAGCTTAGAGTTTTTATACGAATATTGTCTTTTAGACAATATCCAAACTCAAATGGAGTCCTCGTTACATTTATTGTCACACTATTTTATAGAATAGTGAGGACTACTATAACACCATCTCGGACCATCACTCCGTTCCCCGACTAGTTCCGGCTACGTTCTCATTTCCTAAAGAGAACAATGGAAGTAAATGGGTGAGCTCAACTAGCCCAGTAAGAAATATTATGACTAAGATAATGAAAAATAAGTTATCATTAGCCTTCAACAATGTTAAACTGATAGAATATAATAGACAACAAATTTAACTGCAGCGGAACAAGCAATCCATTAGAAGAGTCAAGTAGAGCATGATATCTACAATCTTCTATGATTTAAAAAGTTTATCAATAACTTTATCGCTGGGACTCAGCTTAATAAATAAATCACATTATCGAATCATCCCTGCACTACGGGCTAAGGATACTCATTAGTATCACGTCCATAAATTATTCCTGCACTACGGGCCAAGAATATTCATGTAATCATCAATGGTCATTATCATACCGAATTATCCCTGGTCATAAGAATACCAATCAATAGTCCATCTATGCACGTAAGCCAAAGATGACTTTCATCACAATATAAGCATGAGGATGATGACAATGATATAAGAATTCAACTAAAAGAAAACAAAGGATAAAGTTTTAAAGAATTATAATTTAATTCATCTAGAATTCAATAATGTCCAAATTGTCAACATGATACTGCTTTATTGAGTAAAATTCAAGAATAATATCCATGTATCAAAAATAATTTGGACAGAAAGGCAATAAATTTTTTGGTGAATAGTACCCCGACATGAAAAGTGTCTTGAATACCCGAGTGAATAATATTCTAGTTAATAGTAACGGGATGAATAGAAACCCATGAATAGTACTCCGGGTGAAAATATTGATATTTAATAAGAAAGTTCAAATCAATATTTCAATGGAACGATACTGGATGGAGTGCAAAACTCAAGGATATTCTACTAATTTCAAGGATTATAGAAGCAATACTTACCATAGTAAGTTTGGATTTACGAATATGAAAAGAAATAATATGAAAGCTATGAATGGATTTTCACGTCATACGATGCGTAATCCGCGTGAGACAAAGTTATTCAGCATATTAAAGGATGAATAAGAAAAATAGTATTCCTTATGAATACGAAAGAAATAATACTCCTTACCTTAGTAGAAGGCTGGATACTACAATAGTGAAGTAGCAGAATACTCTTCTTCTTACTCTCTATAGTTTCTCTCTCTATAGTGTCTCTTGTGAATCTTAGTGAATTGGTGAGAATAAAATAAGAATTAAGCTTCTATTTATATGAGAATGGACTAAATAGTAACTGATTCATGAATGGTTCAGATTGATATGCTATTAGAACGGACAGTTTATATTGATTACTATTGAAATCACAACTGACGGTCCAAATTAATTACCTTTTAAAACTACCACCGACGGTCCAAATTGATTTACTTTTAAAACCCCCACCGACAGTCTAGATTGATTTACTTTTAAAACCATCAATGACGGTCCAGATTGATTTACTACTAAAACCACCACCGATGGTCCAGATTGATTTACTATTAAAACCACCATCAATGGTCCAGATTGATTATCTATTAAACCCACCATCGACGGTCCATAAAATTAGTAAATCTTCCTATGGAATACTAAGTCAAGCTTACAACAAATGCCTCATAACAATCCCTATATTTATATTAAAAATTGAATAAATATTTACCACAAATTATTTATCGTTAATAAACACATTTTTAATCTATTAACAATTATTCATCATTAATATTATAACTCACAATATTTAACAACTAGATCATTCATAAGAAAGAGGGGGCTTTCCGATAAAGATTTCTCCCTATTGACGCACAATTAGGTGACCAAAGCTCTCCTCGATAGAACTTTTTAGACATCGTCAATATTGTAAATAATAATATGAATAACTTTGTCTTCTCAATTATTGATTTAATAATATAAAATATTAATATTGTGACAATAATTGAATCAATAATATGAGAGATATTATGCAGCAATTACTGTAGCAATAATTGAGTATAACTGAGTGACTTCTCACGTAAGCATTAATAATCAATATCGTGTGCTACTATGCAACCACGCGTATTACTGTACTTTTACCACCGGGTAGTTAAACGGTAAGACTTTCTCCGTTATTTTTATAAAAAGATAATTCTGTCATTTTCTAACTACGATAATACTTCCGTTGTGGGGTCCACCAATGATTGTGTTGTCGTACGAATATTTTCTATTAAAACGAATATTCCCCGACCAATCGAATATTCCCTGACACAACGAATATTTTATATCAACTTGCCTACTTTGCAAAATTTTCAAATATTACCCACAACTATAACATTATATCACATCCACACCATAATATTCAAAAATATATTTTGAGAAAAATTATTTTTTATTCATAAAAGTTGGGGTCTTACAACCTCCTTTTCTTATGGAATTTCATCCTCGAAATTAGGGTACGTACCTGATATGTCAAATAGGTGAGGATACCTTGATTTCATTTCAGATTATAACTCCCAGGTTATTTCCTCCACATCATGGTTCCTCCACAAAACTTTAACTTGAGGTGTAACCTTGGAGCGTAGAATATGATCCTTCTTATCTAAGATTTTAACAAGTACCTCTTAATACGTTAAATCTTCCGCTATCTCGTCCGGTTCTAATTCAATAATATGGTTCGGGTCTTTCACATATTTACGTAACATTGATATGTGAAAAACGTTATGAACACGAGACATATTTGGCGGTAAAGCGAGTCTATAGGCCACAGTTCCTACTCGATCGAGGATTAAAAATGGACCGATGAATCGAGGATTAAGTTTTCCTCTCTTTCCAAATATTGTAACTCCTTTCCATGGAGCAACTCTTAACAACACATGATCTCCTATATCGAATTCCACGTCCTTTCGATGAAGATCGACATAACTCTTTTGTCGATCTTGTGTGGTTTTTATACGTTGTCGAATCGTTTGAATCTTTTCCATAGTCATACGTACCAACTCCGATCCCAACAACGTTCCTTCACCCACATAATCCCAACATACTAGAGAATGACACTTTCTTCCATACAATGCCTCAAATGGAGCCATGCCAATAATTGCTTGATAATTATTGTTGTAGGAAAACTCCACCAATGGTAAGAACTTGTCCCAAATTCCTTTGAAGTCAAGGACACAGAGTCTTAATAAATCCTCAAGAGTTTGAATAGTCCTCTTCGATTGCCCATCCGTTTGAGGATGATATGCCGAACTGAATCGTAAATCTGTGCCCATAGCTTTTTGTAAACTAACCCAAAATCATGAAGTAAATCTTGGGTCTCGATCAGAAACTATGGATAATGGCATACCATGAAATCTTACAATTTCATTTATGTATATACGAGAAAGACGTTCAAGTGTATAAGTTTCTCATATCAGTAAGAAATGAGCAAACTTGGTCAATCTATCAACAATGACCCAAATCGCATCTATACCTTGAGAAACCTTGGGAAGACCAGTAATGAAATCCATGGTAATGTGCTCCCACTTCCATTCTAGAATTTCAAGTGGTTGCAATAGACCTTTTGGCACTTGATGCTCCGCCTTGACTGTAATGCCTAAGAAAATTGGATTTATATGAGAATTAAATTTTTATTTGATTATGTGAATTAAATGAATTTAATTCATTATTTATGTGAGTAAGATATGTGAAGGTCGTTCTATGACCTAGAATGTGCAGATGTGGTTAGGATTCTAGCTATGTGCTAGAATTAATTATTTTAAATTTCCAAGACGAAAATAAAAGTTTTTCGAGAAATTTTTATAAAAACACTATTCATACATTTCTGCTCGGGAATTAAGTTTGAAATTATGAGAAACGCGTAATGATAGAATACGAAGATGAGATGGAATATCCAATAATATTTTAGTTATGGCAAACAAAGTTTTTGCCTGCGGACTTAAAACCTAAGGGTTAGGAAAAAAATGATTTCCAAGAAGGAAATGAAATACGTATAATGATTAAGATTATTATACGTACGATATACGAGTATGATACTATTTAGTATACGAGTATAGTATGAAGATTTAATATGATGTACAATGCAAATATCGTACAAATACTATACGAAGAGAATACGTGAGTTATACGTGTAGAATACGATTGGTTCTTAATGGACCTTGAGTTTAAGGACTTTGTATAATCCAACTGGACTTGGATTATATCAAGCCCAATAAATTATGTAATCAAGCCCAAGTTAAGGCCCGATGTTAAGATTAATCAAGTTCGATCCATGAAACCGAACTGCGGATCGAACCGATAGGTCATGTGATGGGTAACACCCATGGGGAAACCCATGGTTATTGTTAGTTCCCGAAGGCACAATAGTTATCTACAAGGGGGGGTTGAATAGATTTTTAAAAATCTATTCATTTTACTTTGTCAATTTTGATAATGATTTAAACATATCGGAATTAATGTTTCTATGATCTCCCTTTTAGATATAGTGAGTTAATGAGAGTGAGACAGTTATAACAGTTATAGCAGTTATAGCAAGAATGCAATAGACACATCAGTTTTAAGTGGTTCAGAGCACTTAAAGCTCCTAGTCCACTCTTCTACTCCTCGAGTAGGAAATCCACTAAGGATGTCTTTTACACTTTCTAAATCTTACAGATTCCTTCTAGACTAGCAGTCTAGGAACTTCTTAGTTCACTCTTGAACTCTTCAAGTTCAGCAGACGTGACTCTTCACAGTTCACTTAGAACTCTTCAAGTCCTTCTGACTTGGAACTTTTACTTCAGTTGATTAGTAGTTGTTGTGTTCTTGGTTGGTGCTACTTAGTTATCGTTAGGCTCTTGTTCGAAACAACTGAGTAACTGTGCAAGCTTTCTCTTTTTCTCAAATCATAGAGTTGAGCGTTGAGTATTCTTTCTTTTTGTTCAATTATTTGCTTGCTACTATCATCTGCAGATATCTTGCATATATGTGATCTTTGAAATATTCCCGTTGAATCCATCCGTTGAAGCATTTAATGCATTTGATGTTTCTAAACTTTGATGGAGACTTTTCTGCATATCTTCTTAAATGCATTCTGGCCCACTGACATAGTAGACTGCTTTCTCACCTAACACTTGAAAAGGTGTTTTCCTCTGTCCCATGGTCCTTTCTTTAGCTTCTTCAATACGTCTTTTAAATCATGTTCTTTCTTCCAGCTTCTATTAAATCATGTTCTTTCTTTCATCTACTCCTTTTTATTGAGGAGTTCATGGAGCTAAGAAGTTATGACTAATGCCATTGTCTGTGAAGAATCGGTCCATTTCTGAGAAGTCGAATTCTCTGCCATGATCACTCCTTATGGCCTTAATTTTCTCCCCTTTCTCGTTCATCACTAGTCTGAATATCTTGATTAGTTGGGAGCTTGTTTCATCCTTTGAGGTTAAAAAGAATACCCATGTGAATCTGCTGTAATCGTCGACTATGACCAGTGAGTATCTCTTTCCTCTGAGGCTCGTTGTTGGAATTGGCCCAAATAAATCCATGTGGAGCAACTGCAGGGGCTTGTCAATTGAGTTAGCAGTTTTGCTTTTGAATGAGCTTCTGGTCTGCTTTCCAAGCTGACAGGCATTGTATGACATTTCTTTAACGAAGCTGAACTTAGGTAAGCTGCAACTAGATCTTTTGAGGCTAGTTTGGGCATGCTCTTGAAGTTGAGATGAGACAGTCTTCGATGCCATAACCAGGTCATTTCTTTAGATGCTTTAGCCAGAAGGCATATTGTCTCGTCTGAGCTTAGTTGACCAAGATTTACTGTGTAGAAATTTCCTTCTCTTGTTCCGGTTAACTTTACAGCAGATGTCTTTAGGTCTCGAACTTGACATTAATTGTAAAGGAATGTTACTTGATGACCCTTGTCGCAGAGTTGCCTTTTGCTTAGAAGATTATGTTGTAGTCCTTCCACATAGGCCATTTTACTGAAGGATACTACACCATTTCCAGCTGAGCCATATCCTCTTGTCTTGACAGAGCCATTTTCTCCAAAGATGATTGAGGGACCCTCCTTCTCTATATAGTTAGACAAAAGGGCTTTGTTCCCAGTCATGTGCCTTGAGCATCCACTGTCCAGATACCAGGTTGTGATCGTAGAGCTCTTTTCCTGTGGTAACATTAAACCTTCATTTTGGTACCCATACTTACATGGGTCCAACTTTGTTAGGACCCTTGGGGACCCAAATCTGCTTGATTTTGGGTCTCATATGCATGGAATTAAAATGGAACTTTGCAGTCTTGTGGCAAACTTTATAGCACACAAAACATCTAATATAATGCATGTTTATGTGTTTGTGAGAATTCTTCCTCCATTTGGACTATTGTGGATCTTTAGTCATTCTTCTAGTAAGCTGATTTTCCTTCTTCCATGTGTCCTTGTGTTTCATGATTTGTGAGGAGTGTACCTTACCTCTACTGTACCTTCCCAGTTGGTTCGTAGAGTTGGTCTTACTTGACTCTACAATCCTTCGAGGTTGGTGAGTAGTGGCTGGGTTACACCTCTCTTTTCTGAAACCCAGGCCATCATGGGATCCCTTACTTCTTGGAATATGGATTGAATCAGTAGAGCAGAGTTTGACTGGCTCATTCTTTTGTGAGGATTTCATAAATATAATGCCTCTACTAAAACTTGAAGCATTACTAGTGCTAGTTTTCTTTACTTTTTCCGCACATGGCTTTGAGGCAGATTACCCAAAGCCCAAACATGTTTTGTTAGAGATACTTCTCTGGCTAAAGATTAGGGAGTCCATGAATGAAGAGGATTTATTCAATGTAGAGATTGTCTTTTCTAGTTCCTCAATTTTAGATGTTAGACTTGACTCCCTTTTTGCATTGAGCTCATTGGTCTATTTTAAGAGCTTATTCCAGCTTCAAACTTGGAGAGAGAATCAGTACTTAGAAGGGTTATTTCTAGTTCTTCTTGAACTTTTTCTTTCTCCTTTTAAAGAAGTGAATAGTCCTTAGTCAGAACTCTAAACCATTTCATATATTGATGCAGATCAGATGTTATGCCATGCAGTGCAGTTCTTAAGTCATCAATGTCTACATCAGCAGAGTTGAAGTCAAATACCTCATCTATACTTACTTCATGTATGTTGGAGTTATGTTTGTCCTTTACGTTCTTGGTCATCAGGCAAAGATTTGCCATTTGAGGATCTTCATCATCTCCAGATTTCGGAGTTGAATCATTGTCTGAAGTCACTCCACGATCCTCCAGCTACAAGGTCTTTGTCTTTCTTCTGAGGCCTTTTGTTTCCTTCTTTGAATGTGATTTCTTCTTTTGTTCTTCTTTGAGAGGTTTGTTGCAGTTAGCAATGAAGTGGCCAGGTTTCTTGCAATTATAGCATAGATCATTCATTTGTTTCCTGGCTACTGTAGTTGCTGACTTTCTTTGGCTTGCTGGTTTTGCCTTGATGCATGAACCTTCTGAGTCTCTTCACCAGCATTGTAAAGTCCTCATCATCATCTTCATCTTCATCATAGTCAGAGTTAACTTCAGTGTTGACTTTGGAGGTGTTTTCAGTTGCTTTGAGAGCAACACATTTATCCTTCTTTCTTCCTTCAGATAGAGTTTCTGCTCGTTGAGTCAGCTCCAGTTCGTATATAAGAAGGTTGCCATATAACTGTTGAACAGTCATTTCATGTAGATTCTTCAACTCTCTAATGGCAGTGGTTTTGGCATCTCACTTGCTTGGTAAGGCTCTCATGAACTTTATGATTAGATCTTTGTTTGGATAGATCTTTCCATAGGCTCGTAGAGAGTTGAGCAGAACATTAAATCTCTCATAGGTGGTAGTGACGTTTTCTCCTTGAACGTGTGCAAACATCTCATATTGTTGAGTCAAGAGGGATTGTTTGTTTTCTCTGACTACTTCTGTTCCCTCATGCATGATGAGCAATGCTTCCCAAAACTCCTTTGCTCTTTTGCTATTGAACACATTTTTGAACAGATCATCAACTAAGGATTGGAATAAGATGTTCTTTGCCTTTTTATCGAGTTAAACAGATCTCTTCTCGTTTTCTGTCCATTCTCCTTTGACTTTGATCTATATTCTGTTTGGATCGTATGTAGTTGGTGTAAGATTTGTAGGAACGTAGGACCCATTCTGAACAGTTTCAAATAGATCTTTGTCTATTGAATCCATGTATGCTTGCATCCGAACTTTCCAGTTGGAGAACTTGTCTTTGTTTCACATATGTGGCTTGCTGCCTCCTTAAGTCTTTGATTCGCTTGGTAAGTGTGTCATTGGATCTACTTAAGCTTTGTAGGCTATAGAATAGAACCTGATCTGATACCAATTGTTAGTTCCCGGAGGCACAATAGTTATCTAGAAGGGGGGGGGGGGGGTTGAATAGATATTTAAAAATCTTTTCATTTTACTTTGTCAATTTTGATAATGATTTAAACACATCGGAATTAATGTTTGTTTGATCTCCCTTTTAGATATAGTGAGTTAATGAGAGTGAGACAGTTATAACAGTTATAACAAGAATGCAATAGACATGGCAATTTTAAGTGGTTCAGAGCACTTAAAGCTCCTAGTCCACTCTTCTACTCCTCGATTAGGAAATCCACTAAGGATGTCTTTTACACTTTCTGAATCTTATAGATTCCTTCTAGACCAGTAGTTTAGGTACTTCTTAGTTCACTCTTGAACTCTTCAAGTCCAGCAGACTTGGCTCTTCATAGTTCACTTAGAACTCTTCAAGTCCTTCTGACTTAGAACTCTTACTTAAGTTGATTGGTAGTTGTTGTGTTCTTGGTTGGTGCTACTCAGTTGTCATTAAGCTCTTGTTCGAAAGAATTGAGTAACTGTGCAAGCTTTCTCTTTTTCACAGATCGTAGAGTTGAGCATTGAGTATTCTTTCTTTTTATTCAATTGCTTGCTTGCTACTATCATCTACAGTTGTCTTGCATATATGTGATCTTTGAAATCTGCCCGTTGAATCCATCTGTTGAAGCATTTAATGCATTTGACGTTTCTGAACTTTGATGGAGACTTTTCTGCCTATCTTCTGAAATGCATTCTGGCCCACTGACATAGCAGACTGCTTTCTCACCTAACACCGAAAAGGTGTTTTCCTCCAATCCGTGGTCCTTTCCTTAGCTTCTTCAATACGCTTTTTTTGTTGCATACTAAGGATATTTTCATGCCATTGGGATTTGGTGATTACTTCAACATCGTAATTCCATTCCACATTTGTTAAGATTTTATCTTTGAACAAATGATCGGGGGCCCACAACTTCCGATTACGCCGGATGATTCTCTACGATTCTTATCATGGTGTTTTGCCACCTTGGTGCTGAATGCAACCAAACGAGAACACTACGATTTCTCTTAAGGGCTGGCACACTACGATCTTCACTTTCTTGTCTTACAGACTCTACATTTTTGAGAGCACACCAGGATCTCTGAGTTGGCTTCGGCAACCGTCTGGACCACATTATGATCTCTGAGTTGGCTTCGGCAAACGTCTGGACCACACTACGATCTCTGGAGAGGCCCTTCAAGACAGACATACTACGATCCTCTATACTCTATGATTCTGCCTTAGCTTCTGTAAGTTCTTGATCAGCTCAATAGACTGCGATTGTATTGAAGCCTATCTATTACATTTTATAGATCATCCTAACATCTTTAATCTCTTTATCTATACATTCATTTACAGAATGATAAACATTAAAAGCTTAGATCAACCTAACAATTTGATCTATCACTAAGTCCTTGTACATACATTCTTAGAAGGACTTTACTTATAATTATGAGCATTTACTTTAAACATCAAATCACAATATGCACTCTTCCAACAGGGATAACCCATGGACCTTGTGGGTCGGCCACTTGTCCACCAAGTAAAGTGATTACTTTTTGGCTAAGCTATGAATAGTAAGGAGGTTGGGGAGGATAACCATTATGCCCTCCATTTGATTTTCCTATAAATACAAGCTTGGCTAGTTCATTTGAGGTTTTACAATTATAAGCCAACTTATATTGAGAGAGAGAGAGAGCTAGAAATAAGTAATCATCCTACTTTGAAGCAAAATATAAGGAGTTTTATCAAGAATGTGAAGAACGAAAAGGTAAAATTTCGTAAACGTTAGCTTTTAATCTTTTCGATTTCTTTTTCATAGAGAATGGTAGATTGGTGGATCATGCCTCTTATGGAGGAATAAGAATGGCTTTTAATGATTAAAACATTTGTAAGTCATGTTTAAGTAGAAATCGTAAGGGTTTACGTAAATTTAAACCGTCGAAACCATTGAACGTTAACTTGAATGTTGATGGACAAATTGAAAACCATCATTGATAGAGTATGTTCATCTTGCTTGGTTAGGATATAGATGACTAATCAATGGAATTGTTCTATTTGATTTGGCATAAAGAACACGAGTAATGAAGTTATGGCGAATTTTACAGAATTAGACGTTAAACGTCAAAAATGTAGAAATCTCGGATTAGTAGTCAAAAGTTGTTGTGTGACTTGGAAACGTTGGTTTTCAATGTCAACACGTGAGATAAGGTATTTAATAGTTGTGGACTCAAGAATCGTTGAATTCTAACTTAGAACAAAGAAAACGAGTATTGAACGCTCACGAACGATAAACGAAAGCTCGATAATGAACTTAAAAGTGAATTTTGAGTTAACAGATTCAAAAATGTAAGATTCTTGCATGAACACTTAGAGTATGTAAATTGTGAGCTAAGAGCTTTTGAACGATCCAATTCGGACTTATAACAAAGAAGTTATGAGCCTGGAAGTTCATAGAAAAGTTAACTGTCAAACGTTTTATGGGACTGAGGTCTGGCGCCGCAGCGCTAGACAGAGTTATATAAGTCGCGTCGCAGCGCCGGGGCGAAGGGAGTGGCCACTGTAAACTCGCGTTGTAGTTCCACTCGAAGGCATAATACTCGCGTGCAGCGCCATGCACAGTAAATGTGACAACCCGAGAATTTAGAAAATTTTTAAAACTATAATTGATTGATTTAAGGTTCAATATTAAAACCTAGACTGAAAATAAGTGTATGGGTTTGTCAGTTTTGTAAAGAAATTTTAAGAATTTCAAAAATTTTGGACAAGACTTGAATAATTTGGTAGACTATAAGTAATAGTCTAGTAATCAGGGATAACATTTTGGTGGATTTAAAATTCTTGTGAAGAATTATCAAGGTTAAGTATCTAAGTATATACGAGTCGGTATATGTGATTTTATATGTGAACAGTAAATTTTTATGTGTTCAGAATGTGGTTAAGAATCAAGGGTTGACTAGATAAACTATATCGGTGACAAACCCTAAGTATATATTTAGAACGTCAACGTTCAGTTATTAAACCCCAATCAGAGATTTTATGTGAACAGTTGTGATTTAAAATCAAGGAATTAATTGGATAAGTTATAACTTTAGTAAACCCTAAAGTTAGGTTAAAAACGTCATGTTTAAGTTAAAAAACTCTAACTAACTGTTAGAAACCCTAACGATACGTTCGAAAACCCTAATTTTAGTTCCGGGAATTCAAAACCCTAATTCGAATATACAAAACCCTAATTTGGGAATTCAAAAGTTAAGTTTAAATGCTTAAGTGTTAAATGGTGTGGGATATATGGGAAAAGTCCAAAATACCCTTCAAGTTATAGGGGAAAAGACAAAAATACCCTTAGTGGGTGCGAAATGACCAAAATATCCTTTTCTTAAAATTTAAGTAAGAGATCACACTAAATCTTGGTGACTCATCAAGCTAGCTTATCCCATGTGCTCAAAATCTATCTAATATATCTGATATGTTGTACCCATGGTTATTCACATGGCCTAAATATTTTAATTAGAGAAGCCCAATAGGGATTTAATTTAGTAGCCTAAAATAATGGGATATGTACTAGTAGAATAACTATGGTTAGAAACTAATCATACTTGAGTTAAAGGTAGCAAATTGTGGGAAAGAACTATATTCGTCATAAGAGAGGGAGGAGAGATTGAGCATGTGTGGTAATTATTTGTTTACTTTAGTTGTTCAACAACTCCTACTAACTCCCCATCTGTCATTCTTTTATTAAACCACTTATTGTAGCCAAAAGTGCAAGAAACCTCAAGGAGATGAGTAAGAGAAAGAAGGGGAGAAGTATTGGACAAATAATATAATTACATATCTTATATCTATACATTTTCCCCAACAAAAATTAAAAATATATATTACCTTTCTATTTCATTTCTTACTTTTAAATTTGCTAACAAAAAGAAAGAGAGAGGCAAGAGAGAGAGTGAGAGAGTTCGGTGAAGAGGAAGGAAGAAAGAAGAGAGTTTTGATCATCCATGTCATCCAAGATCCATCACATAGTATGGAAGAAAAAGATATGTCAAGAAATCAAAGGTATAAAACCAAACCTAAGTTACCCTTTTATTTAAGTTATTTAGATGGAATAAAGATCTAAGGTTTCAAAACTCAAAAATCTTAGATCTACATGATTTATAATGAGTTATGTGTGGATCTATCCATCTTGTGTGTTAGAAGTTAGATCTAAAGTATAAAATGGAAACTAGGTTTTTCAAAATGTAGAGAACCTAATTTTTCATAGGCTTGATTGTGTTTAATCTTGTGTTTGATGCTAGTTTGATGAAATAGATCATGTATTATGGTAGATTCATGGGTATATGAAGTATTAGTAGGTATTATGATGAGTTATATTGGTTATTATGTGAGAACATAGAAGTTTTCATAGAAATTAACAAGAGTTAAAAATTAGATTTTTGTAAAAACGAAACATGAAATTCAAATAACCATATCTCCTATTATATTGCAAATTTTTGAGTGTGGTCAAGTCCTAGAGTTAGATCTATGCGTTTTCTAACTTATCCAAGTGGAATCACTGGAAAAAGTGTTGTAGAATTTTATGTGGACTGATTTTAGCACAGGAGTCAAAAATAGAAAATTGACAAAAGTAAACTGCCAAGAACTTTCCAAGGGCTGTTTCGACAGCTTAATTTGTTAGAAAACTTCTGGCATTTTGGGACATGAAAATATATGGTATAAAGTACCTACTTTTCAAAAATGAGCTCATTCTGACTTAAAATGACCAAGTAATGACCATTTCAATATTTGGGTTTTTCGTACAAAAATCGCTATAACCGGAGTTCTATAACTCCGATGGCCACGAAATTTAAACTGGAGGCTCACGTTAACATGTACAAGATTGTGTCAAGAGATGGGAATTTATGGAGTTAAGCATGATAGGGCTAATTTCTTAAGCTACACACTAAAAATAATTTTTGAAAAAATACTAAAGGAAGTTAGAAAATTATGGAAAAATACTTTTTGTGTATGAAATATATGTATATGTGTTTGGACAAAGGATAGAAAAATAATAAGTTGATTTTGTGTTTTTGTAAAAAGGATTTGATATCCAGTTTGCTGGATTGAAAAATCAGATGAATCCAGCTGACTAGATTGAAAAACAGTTTACTGAATTGAAAATATGTTGAATCCAGTTTGCTGGATTGCAGTTTAGTTTGCTGGATTGGCCATCTAGATATTGGATTTTGAATCCAACTTCTTTGGATTCCAAATGGGTTCTTTGGATTGGTATTTGACTTATATGTTCAAGAAAAACTTATAATATATGAGATTAAAGTATTTAAATCATATAAATATAATATTAATGATTGAAAATTCATGATAAATGATAATAATTATCTGAAAATTATTACGAGCTTATGAAAAATTATTTTGACTGATAATAAAACTATCTAAGATAATTTTTAAGTGTTTAGGCAGAGTTTAATTGAACTTAAACTCGATAATTGTCTGAGTAGACCGTTAGGATGTTAGAATTGAGTCGGGTTCAACTCAGACTGCAATAGTTTGACTTGATACCGAGTCTTAAGTAGTTTGTGGACTGATAATGTTATGTGTTTAGGATTATTTTAATATATATATAACAATATTATATTGTGATGATATTATTCTAATATTGGAGATCTATATTACTAATATTAGGTCATCGGATAAAGCGATATAAACTGTGTAGCAGTAGTCGATGATACAGGCAAGTTCCTAAACTTGAACTCCTAATTATTGTGCAAGTGTTCTCTCAACTCGACCTCGAGTAGATCTTTCTTTAAATTATAATTATGGCTAATCATTTCTGATTACCATGTCTATGAATTATTGAATAGCTTTCTGTGCAAATAATGCATGTGTTCATCAGGTATGAAAGGCTGATCACCTTCATTAACATTCGGTCCAGATATAATTGCTATATTCATGTTTTTTTTTCTTGACCATTCAATTCCTATTGACTTGGTCATTCAGTTATAAAATTTGTTCATGCTCATTCACAACCATATTGTTGAATGTTAGCCAGCTGTTATTCAAATTCTTTCAATCATGATATATCCTTAAATAAACTTATACTTGTTGGGCAAACTTATGTTCACCCTTGTTATATCATGATAAACATTGCAGATTAAGACGAATACGTCGGATACAGGAAAGGACAAAGCCAAGTTCAGCTTCAGATAATATGTGCGGCTAAATTATAATAGTATATTATGAGAACAATGTTTGTTAGATAGGATATTGATTCAGGTATTATGTGAAGGTTTTCGACCTTGGGGTAATGTGTAAAGTGTATTGTATAAACAATTTATGTTTATATCTTCCGCAATAGTTATAGAATTAGTATACCAGATCCGTGGTGATTTGGGACCCGGATTTGGGGATGTCAAAGTAAAGGTAGTCACTGAAGAGTGGCACCGTAGCACCACTCATACATAAAGTCTCGCATCGCAATTGGCCGAGACGAGGGTTTTCATCATTATCACTGAACCGGTGCTTATAACGCCATGCAGTAAAGGATGGTCGTGGCCACGCGCCACAACAATAGGAATTAGTTGACCAAGTTTGGTTTGATAATTCCAATGGACTGGGAATGAATAGTAAAATATATATGTACTTAATATACATGTAAAAGAATAATCTTAAATCACTTATATAGTGATAATGTTAGAAAATTAAGTATGGTTTAATAGGAATTAAACGAAGAGCGCGTAGTATAATTAAGTAAACCGTAAATGGTATTCAATATTTGTACTTCACCAATAATAATCGAGTCTCGGTTAGTAATGTAAGAACCTTAACAAGTCGTGATGAAGGGGTAGTAAGTCGAATTGATATTATTAATGAAATAATTTCAATTAAGACATAAAAGAGAAAGACGTTTGTAATAACAATGTGATGAGATTGTTGAAAGTAGTATGCACACAAGCCAATCATGTTTGATGATAAAGCATATACTTTGTAACAATCTTATTCATTTATTAATAAAAAGTATTAATTTATTAAAGGCTTTTAATTATCTACATGATGTGTTTTTTATAATATGTGATAAACCCATAGTTTTAAGCAATGCTTTTAGAATAATGATGATGATCATTCTAATGAGATCTAAATTCTTAGAAAGCTTAAAACTAAAATAGTTCCCAATCGTTGGATTACTAAATTGGGGATTAGTGAATCCGGATAGATTGGTACATACGTTGCTTGCTCATTGGATGAGGATGATTGATCTCATGATCATTTGTGTAGAGACACTAAAGCAAGTATGTAGGTGCTTATTAGAGAATAAGTTCACTGAACGTGGCTCGCTAAGAAATACCTAATGGAGTTTTATTTGCCTGTCAATAGGAATTCCTGTAGTGATAGTAGTACAAGTGATCCTTGGACTTGAGATCATCATAGTATCTTGTGTATGATGAGTTATACTTTGACTTATTCCTTAAGACCCTTAGGGTATATCAAAGGGTATGCTTGGGTATAATAAGTTGTACATGGAGATAATGTATGATCAATAAAGAATCTACCACTTCTAATAAAAGAAGAGAAATGTCCTATGTGATTCGATAAATGACAACCCAAAGTAGTCCTTGGCGAAAGGCGTAATGAAATTAGAAAGAAGTTTCTAATTTGCATTATTTGGAGTTGTGCATTTAAAGATCGAAATACATATAATTAAATAAAATAAGACTTGACAAAGAATTCCATGTCTTATATTTAATTGGGACATTGTATGGTGGAAGGATTGAATTATGCGGTAACTATTTACTCAAAGGTTCTTTAATGATTAATGTTGAAATCTATATTATCCGGAAAGTCGTTGATCGCTAGGGAGGCTTATCCCTATTGTAGAATAAATATTATTTAAATAAATTAATTATTTAATTTATTTATTTAAATAAGATTAGAATTGTTCTAATTGATTTATTCACAATAGGTTTAATATGGAGAACCTAAAGGGTCACACACCATAAAAGGAAGAATAATTATTTAAGAAGTTAATGGCATAATCGTAATAATATGTTAAGTATATTTAATTTAATCTATGGTGATAGAATAAATTAAATAGCTTAATATTTATTATTTAATATTTTAGAAATATTAAATATAAATTAATAAGAGGAGTCTTATTAATATTATTACAATTATTATTATTTTAATTTCTAAAAGAGTTTAGGAATTAATTTAATATAAGTACTCTCATTTATTCCTAATTGGATTAGGAAGGAAAATTAATTAAAGGAGTTTAATTAATTATCTCTAATAAGATTAGGGAGCTTAATTAATTAAAAGAATTTAATTAATTAAATAAAACCCAATTCCTTAATTGTTAAGATGGGTTGCCCACATCTATAAATAAGAGGAGTCTTATTATGGGTGTTTAATGAGTTGTTGATTTTTCAACATCGTAATAATTCCAATTGTTGGGAGAGTACACCTTTCTATAGAGATAGAAAACTAGGGTTTAGCCAACCACCCTTCTTCTTGAATTTTCTTCTTCCTCGTGGATCACCTCAGAGGCCAAACATTTGGGTGGCTAACGTTGATCAAAGGAAGGAACCAAACGGTGAATTCAAGTTGAACGCGAAAAGGATTGGACGTGAACTTACACGAGGAAGCTCGATCTTCAAGGGTATGATTTTATTCTTTATCTTTTCGTTTAATTAATAATAATTATGCATAAAGGATGATCCGGGTATATGGTTTGTAAATTTTTAAACTCTAATTTTACCACGCTCGCACTTTTATGCAATTTGATTGCGTTATGAATATTACAAACCTACAGTGACATCAGAGCCAAACCTTTATGCGAATTATTAATTGTTCAGATTTGATATGTATATTGATATGTGTTTAGAACAATTTAATTGGGCATAATTTTATTGTATAAAATTTAAATAAAAAAAAAAAAAAATATCGAAAATAGATTTTGCAAAAAAAGTGAACTCCTGTTGCCTTTTAACATTGCCTCGAAATCCGTGCAGCATTTAAAAAAAAACATGAAAACCGGCAGCACAAAATCAAAAGGCCACGGTTTTATTTTTTTTATGAAAAGCACGGAAATCGAGGAATCTTTTAGATCAATGTGGTATTTTTTTTTTTTAAATAGTTAATGTGTATTCAAAAACTGCAGCATGGTTCTCTTATACATGTAATACCATAAAACTCACGGAAATAATGCACGGTTTTAAAAAAAAAAAAAAAAAAATCAAAAGGAATGGTTATATATATATATATATATATATATATATATATATATATATATTACGAATATATATATATATATATATTCTTAATTATTATATAATTAAAATAAAAAAGTTTATTTTAATTTTAAAATAAAAGGTTTATTTTAATATTAAAATAAGAGGTTTATTTTAATTTTAAAATTAAATTTCATGCTAACTAATTAGAGTTGGAATTGGATTCCATGATATCTAATTGGAGTTGAAATTGGATTACATATTTCCTTAAATAAAGGAGTTTATTTAGATATGAAATAAGATTTCATATTATTCAAAATAAAAGAGTTTATTTGTGAATAGGAAAGAGAATCCTAATTTCCTTAAATAAAGGAGTTTATTTAGATATGAAATAAGATTTCATATTATTCAAAATAAAGGAGTTTATTTGTGAATAGGAAAGAATATCCGTGTTTCCTTTAAATAAAAGATTTTTTTTTTACATGGAATTGGATTCCATAATTAATTAAAATAAAAGAGTTTATTTTAATTAAAGATTTTTATATATATATACATGGAATTGGATTCCATAATTAATTAAAATAAAGAAGTTTATTTTGATTAAAGATTTTGATTAAAATAAAATAGTTTATTTTATTCAAAATAGGATAAATTAAAATAAAATAGTTTTATTTTGATTTAAATTTGGATTTAAATAAAGGAGTTTATTTTTATTCAAAATTAGATTTTATACTAACTAATTTTGCCCATTAAATGATATCAATATATATATTAAATGTTTATTATTCATGAGATGAATGTTATTTATTGATGCATATGGTGATGTGTATGATAATAAATGGGATTGATTATGGACTATTGACAATATGATTGGATTTTATTTTAGTTGGATGCATGAATGTATGGGTTTTATTAAATGGGGTCTCACAGAGCCTCGCCTTCTCTAATTTTTTCTTAATGTAAATTCTATCTCTCTCCTATGTACTTCCCTCGATCAGCGATCAAGGTTTCTATTTATTTTAAATAGTTTTGTAATAGGAATATTTAGAATTAATTTTGAAAAATTAGAGATCAAGGAGCAAGGAGCGTGAAGACCCAGATTTGTAATGGAGCAGGGTTTAAATGTAATAGTTATATTTAAATATTATTTCTTGCACCCCTAGGGTTTGACCTTTTGGTTCACTTGGTGGCTCTAGTGAACCAAACTAGAATAAAAGTCCATAATCAATCAAAGGAGTAGAATATAGTATTCTATATGTGCATGCTTATATTATATATATTATATATTATGCAAACATGCTTCAGCATGTTCATTAATATGACGCGTATTTTATATATATATGTAAATGCATGCTAAACAAGATGAGACAAATTAATAACAAACCCTCAATTTTTATATTAAGTCCTAAGCGTTCAAAGATATTTGGAATATCGAGCATTAAGCTTTCTAGCATGATAAAATTAATAGAGTATTAAATATTTAATATGAGTTTGTTGTGTCACCACAAGGCAAGTATTAAGTATTTAAGATGTTAATTTATCACATTTGATGCTTATAAAGAAAATTGAACAATATTGTTTTGTTGTGTCACCACAAGGATGATATTTTTCTTTTTGAATATATGGAGTGCTAGGTTGGACTTAACTTAGATAATTTTGATTAGGATGTGCCACCACTTGATCAAAATAATCTAAGAGGCAAAAATACAAGGAGTCAGATAGTTGATGTAATTGACAAAAGTTGTCTACCTATTTATTTATATATAGTTTGTTGTGTCACCACAAGGCTATATACATTTGAAATGGGATCCTTATTCTCACTAGCAAATCTTTAATTAGATTTTTCGAACTATATATATTGAGGGTAATATAGTTTGAAGAAAATAGTGGGAGATACCAATTTAAAACAAGACCTAAATTATTTTGGTAATTAATAAAAGAATGTATGTTAAAATGTTGTTAAATACAAATTCATTTACAAAATTTTACAATGCCTTAATTACTATCACTACGAAGCATATAAAATGCTAAATTAACTAAACCGAATTAAACAGATTGGTTAAGGAATTTGAGAATAGTTCTCATATTCGAAAAAGCTATCTTATATCCTTATCGCCTATCCTCGCAATGGTTGCGCATAATGCCTCCGAGGAAGAGATTACTACTTTTAGAAAGTGGCAAGATGATGCACGATTGGCTCAATGCATCATGCTCGTATCCACGAGTAACGAGCTTCACGTCGACGTATGAAACTATGGATACTTCTACTATACCCCGCACGTCAAGTAGTTGATGGTGAGGAAAGTAGGACCGATAGATATCGATATCTAAGGAGCTCTTCCGATCTAGAATGGCCAATGGCACTATATAGATGCATAAAAAGGTTCTTAACATAATCAATTTGATTGATCAATTAGGACAACGGGTTTTGTCATGGATGGAGAGTTGAGCCATGATTTGATCTTGCACTCACTCCGGACTCCTTTCACAATTGTTGTGAATTTTTCATATAAACAAGTTAGATATCGCCTTATTTGATTTGCTTAACATGTTGAAAAATGTTGAGAGTCACTTTCCAACCAAGAAAGACCATGTCTTCTTGGTAGGGGCCAAAAGGATCTTACGAAAAGAAGAACGATTCAAAGAAGGTAAATAGAAAGGCAAAATAAAGGATAATAAGAACAAAAGCGATATGGATAGCAAAGGAGTTTGCTTCCACCGCTATAAGCTTTGGACAATTGGAAAGAAATCATGAGAAGCATCTTGCGAGGCTAACTAAAGAAGCTTAATGAAGTTTTGTTACAAATACAATTTTGTTCAAGATTTAAAATAATTTTTTTTAAGTCAAGGTTCTACTTGGATATTGGATATCGACTTTGGTTATCATAAATATAGATTTATGAAAGGACAAATGAAGTAGTAAGCTAAACAAATATAAGTAATCCTATGTGTGGAAAATGAAGCAAAAGGTTCTTTGCATTAGCCATAGGAACTTATAGTTTAGCAATGCCTACGGGCAAATCTATTAAGTCAATAAGTTGTTATTGTATTCCAGTTCTTGTTAAAAATATTATTTCCATTTTATTGTTGGACAATGAAATCTTTGGTATTATAATTAAGAACAATTGTTGTTCTATTTATAATAATAATGTTTTGTATAGAACTGGAATATTACTTAATGGATTTTGTATACTTGACTTACGTGAAAAATTATTTTGCATATTGAACAAACTAGTATAAGAAAAGGAGATGATCATTCAAAGAGTTGAATGTATGTATTTGATGAAATACAAGTGTGAATTATTTGAAAGGTTCAAAGAATTCAAAAGTGAAACAAATTGGCAAAGTATTAGGATTCTTTGATCGGATCAAGGAAGGAATACTTGTGCAATAAGTTTCTAGATCATCTCAAATGGTTTTCTCATATTGGACGCCTCTCGATACATAATAATTGATTGATGTATCTGAAAGGAAAATTCATACCTTGTTGGACATGGTGCGGTCCATAATGATTTTACCGACATTCCAGTATCCCTCTAGGGTCAATGTCCTAGAAATGGCGTGATATCTCACTAAAAAAGGTAACCTCAAAATCCGCCCCAAGACTCCATAAAAGTTATGGATGAGGAGGATTCTAATCTTAAATATGTTAAGATAAGGGTTGTCCAAACTTATGTGAAAAGATTTCAAAGGATAAGCTTGGGACAAAATTTGACATGTACAGATTTGTGGGACATCCTAAAGTAAGTTTAGGGCATGTGTTCTATAATCCTACTTAGCAAAAGGTGTTTGTTGCGAAACACGCTGCCTTCTAAGATAAAAGTGTTTATCATTGAAAGGGCTAGTAGGAGGATTATAGATCTTGAAAAGTTCATGATCCACAAAACACTATAAGTCAAATAAGAGGAACCTGTAGATAGACCTATTGTACCACAATAGAATCGTAAATCTGAATAGTACCAAAGATACCTAGGAGGTATGGATTCATATGGATGATGATGATGAGGTACACATCATAGAAGATGATGATCCAGAGTTACATTCGATGAGGTAAGACTTCTAGTGTGTACAAAAGGGTCAGTGGGAGCGTCGTGAAATTTCTAGTATTATATGTTGATATACTACGGATAAGGAATGACATATTAATGCTACAATCAGTAAAGATAAAGTTGTCTAAACATTCCTCCATGAATGATTTGGGAAGAGTATCTTAATTGGGGATATAAATCTATATAGATAGATTTAAGAGGATGCTCGAATTAACCCAAGGAACGTATATTCATTTGATGCTAAAGTCGTTTAGCATGGCAAACTCCAAGAGATGTCTCATGTTGATGAGCTATGGAGTGTATCTCTCTTTATAGTCCCCACAGACTCCTGAAAAGAGAGGTCGCATGAGTGACTATCATGTATGCAATGAAATATACGAGACCTGATGTTGATCGGTCATATTCTGGAGAAGATCACTGTAAGACAGTGAAAAACATCTTAAAGTTCTTAACCGGCACTAAGGATGTGAACAAACATGGTGGGTCTGAATTAAAACTAGAGGGCTTTACAGACTCAAGTTTTTCGCATGAGCCAAGACGATCGAAAATCCACTTTAAGGTAAAGTGTTACCTTGAGCAAGTGGTGCGTTGAATTGGAAAGGTTCCAAAACAGCAAAAAGTTCTTTGGTTTAGTGATAAAGACAAAGTATATAGCTATAAATGAAGCTACAAGTTGATTGTTTGGATTAAAAGTTCATTACAGAACTAGGAATAGTTCCTAAGTCTCATCTTGGATCTAAACATGTCTTGTGGCACTTTCATTTGATTATTAGAATCATTGAAAGATGGGAAATCACTATAAAGATAGTGGACTCTCATGAACAACATTACATATCCATTAACTAAAGCTTATCCAACAAACCGGGATAATCGTCACTTAGAGAAGAAGAGTATAAGATACCATGACGATTGGCTTTAGTGCAAGTGGGAGATTGAAAGTAGTATGCACACGCAAGCCAATCATGTTTGATGATAAAGCATATACTTTGTAACAATCTTATTCATTTATTAATAAAAAGTATTAATTTATTAAAGGCTTTTAATTATCTACATGATGTCGCTTTTATAATATGTGATAAACCCATAGTTTTAAGCAATGCTTTTAGAATAATGATGATGATCATTCTAATGAGATCTAAATTCTTAGAAAGCTTAAAACTAAAATAGTTCCCAATCGTTGGATTACTAAATTGGGGATTAGTGAATCCGGATAGATTGGTACATACGTTGCTTGCTCATTGGATGAGGATGATTGATCTCATGATCATTTTTTGTGGAGACGCTAAAGCAAGTATGTAGGTGCTTATTAGAGAATAAGTTCTTTGAGAACGTGGCTCGCTAAGGAATACCTAATGGAGTTTTATTTGCTGTCAATAGGAATTCAGTAGTGATAGTAGTACAAGTGATCCTTGGACTTGAGATCATCATAGTATCTTGTGTATGATGAGTTATACTTTGACTTATTCCTTAAGACCCTTAGGGTATATCAAAGGGTATGCTTGGGTATAATAAGTTGTACATGGAGATAATGTATGATCAATAAAGAATCTACCACTTCTAATAAAGAAGAGAAATGTCCTATGTGATTCGATAAATGACAACCCAAAGAGTCCTTGGTTAAGGCGTAATGAAATTAGAAAGAAGTTTCTAATTTGCATTATTTGGAGTTGTGCATTTAAAGATCGAAATACATATAATTAAATAAAATAAGACTTGACAAGAATTCCATGTCTTATATTTAATTGGGACATTGTATGGTGGAAGGATTGAATCAGCATACGGTAACTATTTACTCAAAGGTTCTTTAATGATTAATGTTGAAATCTATATTATCCGGAAAGTCGTTGATCGCTAGGGAGGCTTATCCCTATTGTAGAATAAATATTATTTAAATAAATTAAATATTTAATTTATTTATTTAAATAAGATTAGAATTGTTCTAATTGATTTATTCACATAGGTTTAATATGGAGAACCTAAAGGGTCACACCATAAAAGGAAGAATAATTATTTAAGAAGTTAATGGCATAATCGTAATAATATGTTAAGTATATTTAATTTAATCTATGGTGATAGAATAAATTAAATAGCTTAATATTTATTATTTAATATTTTAGAAATATTAAATATAAATTAATAAGAGGAGTCTTATTAATATTATTACAATTATTATTATTTTAATTTCTAAAAGAGTTTAGGAATTAATTTAATATAAGTACTCTCATTTATTCCTAATTGGATTAGGAAGGAAAATTAATTAAAGGAGTTTAATTAATTATCCCTAATAAGATTAGGGAGCTTAATTAATTAAAAGAATTTAATTAATTAAATAAAACACAATTTCTTAATTGTTAAGATGGGTTGCCCACATCTATAAATAAGAGGAGTCTTATTATGGGTGTTTAATGAGTTGTTGATTTTTCAACATACGTAATAATTCCAATTGTTGGGAGAGTACACCCTTTCTATAGAGATAGAAAACTAGGGTTTAGCCAACCACCCTTCTTCTTGAATTTTCTTCTTCCTTGGTGGATCACCTCTAGAGGCCAAACATTTGGGTGGCTAACGTTGATCAAAGGAAGGAACCAAACCCGGTGAATTCAAGTTGAACGCGAAAAGGATTGGAGGTGAACTTGTACCTGAGGAAGCTCGATCTTCAAGGGTATGATTTTATTCTTTATCTTTTCGTTTAATTAATAATTATGCATAAAGGATGATCCGGGTATATGGTTTGTAAATTTTTTAAACTCTGATTTTACCACGCTTCCGTACTTTTATGCAATTTGATTGCGTTATGAATATTACAAACCTACAATTGTTTAGTAGCTAATTACAGTGTGCAAAGCGAATATATCATATAGATACTGTAAAGACTGAGAACTGTTGAATATTTTATTCGAAGATGCTTAAAGGCAAGTTTTCTTAACGCTTGTCTAACCTTCGTGTTAGCCAAGTTTTCTGTGATTCATGAATGGTTTTAAAGAAAGGGTCAATGCCAGTTTTAACTCGGCTTGACTATTCTTAAGAGTTAGATTAATTTAGGTACAAGTCTTTCTATATAGAAATGATAACGCTGTCATATGCCAAATATTTGATACAGATTCAAAGGTAAGTTTGTCTATGAACAAACACAAGTATTTTTCATTGTTTATTTGATGGGCAAGCGAGTTTGCCAAATCTTAAACGTAAATACGTTTAACAGATGAATGTTGATCAACATAGAGTACTATAGGTTGATCACCTAGAAGTGCTCGTAAGAAATGACGAATGTACGGCCTTAGTGTCGTGATGTCCTTTTCATGTATGAAAACGGAAAGAGTATGTTCATGGTCTTTTGAGCGGTTCAGAATTCCTAAGTTATTATATACTTTAGAATTGATGTTATGAATTGAGAAATGCTAGTCAATGTTTCGTAGTACTTCATGACTATATGTTCAGTTATGGAAGATAATCATATAATTCACAAATATGGTATTGATATTATCCTTTGTTAAACTTGTTGAGCTAGTTATGCTCACTTCTTGCTTGAATTATATGATTGCAGCTAAGGCCGAACGAACTGAGAGTTCTAAGAGAGATAAAGGCAAGGCTAAGATGGATAGTTAAATATTCTGTAATAGACTAGTATGGTTGTATGTATTATACTTATGAACAATAAATGATGTATTCGGTTTATGAACCTGGGAAAGGATTTTACTATGATTATAATAAGAATATAGATAATACATTCATTGTGTTGTGGTTTCAATGGAATGAATGTATGATTATGAGTACCGTGTAGCACACTATGTCGGGTTGGAAGATGCCCAAATTTAGGGGCATCACATTGACTCGTTGACAAGTTAGACACCTTGATATAAACCACGCTATCTCTCTCTTCATATTGCTCCACTAAAATTTATGTCGAAGATCACGATACATTTTGGTACTCCCAGGATGGATTGCAAAAGGTATGTTGTGCGCTTCCATCATGATTTTATACTTGAAATCAGAATCGTTAGGAACACAAAGTCTAGAGTTAACTCGAAGTATTCCTTCTTCATCGATTCTTGCTTCCAAAATAGCACCTTCTTGCACTTTCTTCCTGATACGCATCAGCTCCAGGTAAGTAGCTTGAGCAACTTTAACTTTATCGATTAAAGACGGTTCTACTCATATATTTTCCATCATCACATAGGTCCTTGGAGTCTTTAACTCTATCTCCATCCTTTGTAAGTCATACAAAATGGGTCTTTGTGTTGACAATATCGCACTCATACCCACATATGATCTTCTACTCAATGCGTCAGCTACCACATTCCCTTTTCTAAAATGGTATTGAATGGTATAATCGTAATCTTTCAACAGCTCAAGCCATCGACTTTGCCGCATGTTGAGTTCCTTTTGAATGAAAAAATATTTGAGGCTTTTATGATCCGTATAGATCTCAACCTTCTCTTCATATAGGTAATGCCTCCAAATCTTAAGCACAAAAACGACAACTGTCAACTCTAGATCATGAGTAGGATAATTCCTCTCATATTCTTTGAGTTGTCGTGAGGCATAGGCTATGACTTTCCCATGTTACATGAGAACACATCCTAAACCTTTGCCTGAAGCATCACTGTAGATGACAAATCCCTCCGAACCAGATGGTATTGTCAGAACAGGTACTGAAATGAGTCTCCTCTTGAGTTCTTGAAAACTCTTCCCACAATCCTCGCTCCAACCGAATTTTATATCTTTTCGAGTCAACTGAGTTAATGGAGTAGTGATTCGAGAAAACCCTTCTATGAATCTCCGATAATAACCAGCTAATCCGAGAAAGCTACGTACTTCGGTCACTGACTTAAGTTACTCCTAGATTTGAATTGCTTTAATATTTGTCGAGTCAACAGATATTCCATGATTTGATATTACATACCTAAGGAATGTTACTTCCTCAAGCCAGAACTCGCATTTCTTCAACTTGGCATATAACTTGTTCTCACGAAGCTTTTAGAGTATCAGCCTTAAGTGTTGCTCATGATCTTTATGGCTTTTGGAGTAAATAAGGATGTCATCAATAAAGACGACCACAAAGTGATCCAAATATTCCTTAAATACTCAGATCATCATATCTATGAAGGCAGTAGGAGTATTAGTCAATCCAAAAGACATAACTGGGAATTTGTAATGCACGTACCGAGTTTTGAAAGCAGTCTTTGGGATGTCATCGATTTTAATCTTTAACTGATGATATCTGGAACGAAGATCGATCTTTGAAAAGAATTTGGCACCTTCTAACTGGTCAAATAGGTCATTAATATGAGGTAACATGTACCTATTTTTGATGGTGACATGATTCAACTCCCGATAATCAATACAAAGTCGCATACTTTCATCTTTCTTCTTCACGGATAGAACAGGAGCACCCCAACGAGACGTACTAAAACGAATGAAACCGATGTCTAACAATTCCTATAGTTGGGTTTTTAACTCCTGAAGTTCAATAAGAGTCATTCGATATGGGGCTTTGGAAATGGGTTTTGTACCGGATTCAAGGTCGATACAAAATTCAATTTCACGCTTTTGGGGTAGGCTGGGAAGTTTTTCAGGGAATACATCTGGAAATTTATTAACAATAGAAATATCATTCAAGACTAACGTATTTTTGTTTAATTCTGTGACATGAGCTAAGAATGCTTAACATCCATTTTTGAATAAATGAATAGCTTTATGGCTTGAGATGACAGTGATTGACTTTAATAGTTTGGTTTCTTGAATTCGCATAATAGGTCGGTTAGGAATATGAAAGCTAACAACCTTACAAAAATAATCAATTTTAGCATGATGAGTAGTCAACCAATAAATTCCTAAAATCACATCGAATACAAGTATTTTTAAAGAGATAAGATCGACAGGTAACGTGCGATTACCAATTTGAATCAAACAAGACTTATAAATAGTGGATATAATGAAGGTTTCTCCCAATGGAGTTTCAACAGATAAATCAAAGTCTAATTTCTCCAGAGTTAAATTTAAACGTTGAGCGCAAGTAGGAGAAATAAAAGAATGAGTAGTCTAATGTGATTCATTGTACTGAATTGCAAGACTGATTTTAAAAAAGGGTCAATGCCAAATTTATTTCGGTTCGACTGCTCGTAAGATATAGATTGATTGATATTCATATCTTTCTATATAGAAATGTTAACGCTCTCCTATGCTAAGTAATTGGTACGGATGTGAAGGTAAGGTTTGTCGGTGAATAAACAAAAGTATTTTTCATCGATATTTCGATGGGCACGCGAGTTTGCCAAATATTAAACGTAAATACGTTTAATGAATGAGTGTTGATCAACATAGAGTACTATAGGCTGATCACCTAGAAGTGCTCGTAAGTAATGCGGATGTACAGCCTTAGTGCTGTGATGTCCTTTTCAAGTATGAAAACTGAAAGCTACTGTTCATGGTCTATCAACCGGTTCAGAATTCCTAATCTACTCTATACATTGGGAATTGATGTTATGAACTGTTAAAGTATTGTTGTTTCATGATACTTCATAACAATTTATTCAGTTATGTATGAATTGTTATATAATTCACGAATGTGGTATTACTGTTATCCTTTGTTAAAACTTGTTGAGTTGTCATGCTCACTTCTTGCGTGAATTATATAACTGCAGTTAAGGATGAACGTGCTGAGAATTCCAAACGAGATAAGGGCAATGCTAAGATGGATACTTAACCATCGTGTAATAGACTAGTATGTTTGTATGTATTATACATTATGAACAACGAATGATGTAATCGGTTTATGAACCTGGGAAGGATTATACTTTGATTGTAATAAGAAGATAGTAATTACATTCATTTTGTTGTATTTCAATGGAATGATTGAATGGATATTAGTACAGTGGAGCACCATATGTCGGGTTGGAAGATACCCGAATTTGGGGGCGTCACAAGTTGGTATCAAAGCTATAGGTTATAAAACTTAAGGGGGGAAGAACCTTAGGCTAATAACCTCGTAAGGAAGGTAAAGTCAGAAGAATGAAATTCAAGTCCATGGAATTATTAAGGTATTGAGATAACTCAGTATCAAAAGAATTAAAAAATGGAAATTAATCTTAAATAAATTAAATGTGATTTGTGCCTATACTATTGTGTATTATGTACTAATCAATTTGTTATGTGTTATTGTAGATGTCAATGGATTGCATGATGTATAGAGACATTCACGTTGTGAGTGAAGAGTCAATAAACCAAGTGGAGATAGTACCAATGCCATTGGCGGAGGTACCAATAGTGGTCCTAGAAGACTCCGACATAGAGGAGTACATCTCTGAGGATGAATACTCTGAGGAGACGATGGGGTTAGCATCATATCTGAATGAGATGCTAGATTTGGAGGAGGAAATGGAGGTGACATCGATTAACAGGGTGGTACCTACTCAGAAGCCAACACCTCCGGATGCAATGAGATCATTGTATCTGGTAGTGTTGGATAGGAATATGCATCTGCGCACTGTGGTAGAGGCACAGAATGAGGAGATAACCGCCCTATATGAGGCGAAGGAATCTGCAGAGGCGGATTTTGAGTCGGAGCACAATGAGAAGGTGCTTATGACAGATAAGGCACGTGACTATAAGGAAGAGGCCGTAGAGCTTCGAAAGAAATAGGTTGAAAAAGACCAGAAGATAGCTAGGATGTCATACATCCACGGATGTGCTCATGAGGATTTCAAGCTGAAAATTGCTTGTTATTCTATTGATTCCGGGCAGACTCGACATACCATAAGTCGAGATATAGTGTCGATTCTGGTAAAGAAATATGAAAATGTCGTTCGACAATGTTAGTAGATCATTAGATCTTTTTGTATGTACTAGTGACGTAAAGCCCACTTTTGTGTAATTAAAGGGTAGTCTTTTTGTAAATCCCAATTTTTGTAAAAGTCAATCGCGAGATAGTATGTAATAGCTTTTTGCTAAGGGAACATGATGTAAATAGTTTTGACTATGAAAGCATATTTATATAATGAAGTTTTTATTTAATGTGCTTGTTGTGGTATGAGTGGTTGTTGTTTATTGAGAATGATAACCAAGTAGTTAAATAGATAATAACCAAGCTTTATTTAATTAATTAGAACTATGCCGCCAAGAAGGAGACAACGTAACCAAGAGGTCGAGTCTCATAATGAGAATCAGGGGGGTCCTAATAACCCTATGCAATAGTTCGTTAATTTATTAACGACTACATTTAACCAAGTGGGGGGTGGTATTCCTATAGCTCCTGGGGTAGTAAGAACATCTACCTTTAAGGAATTTAAGAGTGTGGGTCCTCCTGAGTTCCGAGGAACGATGGACCCATTAGAAGCCCAGCCATGGGTTAAAGAGATTGAAAAGGCGTTTGTGATAACAAACATAAGTGAGGTGCAGAAGACTTCTTTTGCAACTTACATGATGAAGGGGGAAGCCAACTACTTGTGGGAAGCTAACTAGGGTGGGGCTAGAACAGAAGTTGTTACATGAGAACAGTTTAAGAAGGTCTTCTTCGGAAACTATTTCCCTACTAGCATGCACGGTAGGATGGAAATTAAGTTCCTAGAACTTAAGCAAGGGGATATGACAGTTCCCCAGTATACCGCCAAGTTCAATGAATTGGCGAGATTTGCTCCACACTAGGTGGATACAGAGGAGAGGAAGGTGCACAGGTTTGAGCAGGGCTTAAAACCCTGGCTCTATAGTAGGATATTGGTTTTTTAGAGTGCTTCCTACGGGACCATTCTGGAAAAGGCAATTATAGCAGAATGGTGGTGAGGCATTGTCTCAGTACCACAAAGAGAGAAAGAACAAGAATAAGTTAGAAGGAGGTAGTATGGCTGAAGTTGCCAGCGGAAGCGGCAACTTGCCAAAGAGGAAGAGTTTTAACCTTGGGAATACTGGGGTAAAGCAGGTAGAACCCAAGAGAAGGACGGAAGCATGTTAGTCAGGCGGAAAGACTCATATGGGAGTCTGTTTAAATGGGAAAGTAGTCTGCTACAACTGTGGGCAGGAAGGGCATTTGTCACCCAACTGTCCTAACCCTAAGAAGAACTATAGGTGTTTTGTCTGTGGATCATTGGACCACATGGCAAGAAATTGCCCGAAGAAAGGGTTAGAGGGAAATAAGGGTTCTGGTAGTGGTAAGTTAGTCATTACTGGACCAACACCATCAGTGGGTAGACCCTCAGCTCGTACGTTTAATATGACTGTCCAAGATGCGGTTGCATCAATAGATGTTGTAGCAAGTATCATTCCGGTCAATGAGATAAATGTTTATGTGCTATTTGACTCGGGTGCTACTTGTTCTTTAATAGCATGTGAATTTGCTAAGCGATTAGGTTTAATCCCTGAGAAGTTACCAATACCTTTAGACGTTAAGGTAGCAAACGAAGAGATAATCCCCATTGAACATATTCATAAGGGTTGTTGCGTAGATATTAGAGGGAATAAGTTGTCGGTAGATTTGGTACCGATAAGGTTAAAAGAATTCGATGTAATTCTTGGTATGGATTGGTTGGTTAACCAGAAGGCGATAATAGATTGCCATATGAAAAGTGTGAATCTTTGGCTTTTTAAGAAAACCAAGGTAGTGTTCTTCGGTAGTAAATCACCGAGACGCTCTTGTTGTTTGTCGATGACACAAGCTAGGAAGATGTTGAGAAAAGGGTGTGTAGGTTATTTGTGCCATGTTGTGGATACCCAAAGAGTGGGAACATCCTTGGACCAGATACCTATAGTGCAGGAGTTTGTGGATGTATTTTCGGAGGAGTTACAGGGTATTCCACCGGATAGAGAGATTGAGTTTGTAATTGATCTGTTGCTGGGAACGGCACCAGTTTCAAGGGCACCATATCGGATGGCACCAGTTGGGATGAAGGAGTTAATAGTTCAATTACAATAATTATTAGATAGGAAGTACATTCAACCAAGTGTGTCTCCTTGGGGAGCACCGGTGTTGTTTGTAAAGAAGAAGGATGGGTCGTTAAGACTTTGTATCGACTATCGAGAGTTGAACAAGTTAACGATTAAGAATAATACCCTTTGGCCAGGATCGATGATCAATTTGATCAGTTGAAAGGGGCAAAGTAATTTTCTAAGATAGATTTACGCATGGGGTATCATCAGTTAAAGGTGAGGAAGGAAGATGTACCTAAGACGGCGTTCTGAACTCATTATGGTAATTACGAGTTTCTGGTGATGTCGTTTGGGTTGACTAATGCGCCAGTCGCATTTAAGGATATAATGAATAGAGTGTTCAAACAATATTTGGAAAAGTTTGTCGTAGTGTTAATTGATGATATTCTAGTCTATTCAAAGACGTCAGAAGATCATGCAGAATATTTAAGAATAGTGTTAGAAACACTAAGAAAGGAGAAGTTGTATGCGAAATTCACAAAGTGTGAATTTTGGCTTGAGAGAGTGAAGTTTCTAGGGCATGTTAATGATAAGGATGGCATTTCCGTAGATCCGGAAAAAGTAGAAGCAGTTAATGAGTGGGAGCAACCGAAAACGCCAACTGAGGTTCAGAGTTTTTTGGGGTTAGCAAGATACTATAGAATGTTCATTCTGGACTTTTCTAAAATAGCTACTCCGTTGACAAATCTGACAAGAAAGTCGGTGAAGTATGTGTGGACTGAAAAATATGAGGACAGTTTTCAGGAGTTAAAGAAGAGGTTAAGTGAGGCACCTGTATTGTCCTTACCAGACGATACAGGAAATTCTGTAGTGTATAGCGATGCTTCGCATAAAGGACTGGGTTGTGTGCTCATGCAACATGGCAAGGTCATTGATTATGCGTCACGTCAATTAAAGGATTATGAGAAGGTCTATCCTACTCATGATCTGGAATTGGCAGCTGTAGTTTTTGCCTTAAAGATTTGGAGGCATTATCTATATGGTGAGAAGTGTTAGATATACACAGACCACAAAAGTCTAAAATATATCTTCACACAGAAGGAGTTAAATATGAGACAGAGAAGGTGGTTAAAGTTAATAAAAGATTATGACTGTGATATTTTATATCATCCGGGAAAAGCAAATGTAGTAGCCGATGCGCTAAATAGGAAGGGTAGAGAGAAACTATTAATGTTAACGACTCAGAATGAGTTGGTAACAGCGATGGCAAGAATGGAGTTGGAAGTTAAGTTACCGGAGGAAGCAGTGGAAATGTTATTTTCCATGGGAACCTAACCGACCATAGTGGAACGGGTTAGAGGAGTACAATTGAGCAACGAGGAATGCAACCAGATTAAGAAAAGGATAGAAGATGAAGAAAAGAGTAAGTATAACCTCGATAAGGAGGGATTACTTCGTTTTGAAGGAAGAATTTGGGTTCCCAATGATCCTGAATTAAAGGAAGAAATTATGATGGAGGCCCATAGTTCGAGGTACTCGATACATCCCGATAGTACGAAGATGTATCAAGACCTTTGTCAGAACTTTTGGTGGTCGAACATGAAGAGGGAGATAGCAGAATACGTTAGTAGGTGCTTAACTTGTCAAAAGTTAAGGCTAAACATCAACGACTGAGGGGGTTGTTACAACCGTTAGAAATTTCAGAGTGGAAGTGGGAGCACATCATGATGGACTTTATGGTGGGACTTCTAACAACAAGAAAAGGATACGATGCTATTTGGGTGATAGTGGATCGATTGACGAAATCGGCTCATTTTCTACCAATAGGAGTTAGGTATAACCTAGATCAGTTAGCTAAGCTGTATGTCAAGGAAATTATTTCCAGACATGGAGTACCTGTTTCGATTATGTCAAATCGTGATCCACGATTCACATCAAACTTTTGGTATAGTTTGCAAGAGAAAATGGGAACGCAGTTAAGATTGAGTACGACGTATCATCCCCAGACGGATGGTCAGAGTGAGAAGACAATTCAAATGTTTAAAGATATGTTAAGATCTTGCGTTATGGATTTCAAAGGGAGTTGGGACGAATATCTACCGTTGGTGGAATTTTTGTACAACAATAGTTTCCACGCTAGTACAGGCATGCCACCTTATGAAGCGTTGTATGGAAGGAAGTATCAAACTCCATTGTGTTGGGATGAGGTGGTTGAACGTCGAATGTTAGGACCTGAGATGGTACAGCAAACGGCGAACATGGTGAAGATAATACGTACTCGTTTAGTTGCGGCTCAAGACCGGCAAAGGAAGTATGCAGATCCTCACAGAGAGAATAGAGAATTCGATGTAGGATCTTTTGTTTTTCTAAAAGTATCGCCTTGGAAGGGGAAGATACATTTTGGAAAGAAAGAGAAGTTAAGTCCAAGGTTTGTAGGACCTTTTGAGATTTTAAGAAGGGTAGGAGAGGTGGCTTATAAAGTAGCCTTACCTCAATTAATGGAACGCATTCATAATGTGTTTCACGTGTCTGTGTTGCGTCCTTATAAACCAAACTATAAACACGTAATAGAATATGAATCTATCCAGGTAGAGAAAGATTTATCCTATGAGGAACATCCAATTCAGATTATTGATAGGAAGGAACAAGTATTAAAATAAGGTCATACCTTCAGTGAAGGTGTTATGGAGAAACCACAATGTGAAGAAGAAACGGGAACTCGAGAGTAAAATAAAGGAAGATTTTCCTCATTTGTTCATGTAATTATAAGCTAAGATTCTGGGGACAGAATCCTTATAAGGGGGAGAGAATGTAACGCCCGAGAAAATCAGATTTTTATGACAATTAAATTTTTATTTGATTATGTGAATTAAATGAATTTAATTGATTTATGTTGTGAGTAAGCTATGTGAAGGTCGTTCTATGACCTAGAATGTGGATATGTGGTTAGTAATCTGGCTACGTGCTAGAATTAATTGTTTAGAATTTCCGAGACAAAAATAAATGTTTTCCGAGAAATTTCTGTAAAAACACTATTCATCCGTTTCTATTCGGGGAATATTTTGAAATTCTGAGAAACGCGTATTGATAGAATATCGAGATAAGATAAAATATCTAAAAATATTTCATTTATGGCAAATGAAGTTTTTGCCTGCGGACTTAAAACCTAAGGGTTGAGTTTATTGATTTCCGAGAAGGAAATGATATGCGTAGAAGGAATTGCGTTATGGTTAAAGCGAGTGTTATACAATTGTGATACTATTTAGTATCTAGGTATAATACAAAGAGTTAATACGGGGTACAATACGATTATTATACGAGTATTATACGGGGAGAATACGTGAATTATACGTATAGAATACGATTCGTATTGTAGAATTAAGTTAAGACTTCATGTCAATTCATTTGAGTTGGATTATGTTTAGTCCAATCATTTGAATGAGCAAGCCCAAGGGATTATTGTGTTAAGCCCAAGTCAAGGCCCAATGATAAATTACTTAAGCCCAATGCATGAAAATCGAACCGTGGATCGAACCGGTGGGTCACCGAATGGGCAAAACCCATGGAGCAACCTATAGGGATGACCCATGGGCAAGGGTGGGTCGGCCTCTTGGTGTGCAAGCCAAGCTAAATGCTTGGTCACCAAGCATTTTACTTGGTGACCAAGTGTGAATAGTAAGGAGGTGGAGAGTGTATTGTCTAGATTGCCCTCCATTTCATTTGCTTATAAATAGGAAACTAGAGTTGGCCATTTGATGTTTTTCCAAGGCTCAACCTATATTTTGAGAGAGAAAGAGAGCTAGACTTAAACCTTTCTTCTACCTTGAATCTTTTTCATTAGAAGTTCATCAAGAACACTAAGAGTTCTTAAAGGTAATATTCCTTACTTCTACTTTCATCTCTTTTGGTTTTCTTTTAATGGAGAATCATAGATGGGTGGGGTATGGTTTGTATGGTGGAATAAGAGTGACTTACCATAGATTTAAACTCTATAAGTCATGAATTCATAGAAATCATAAGGTTCGATATAGTTTCAAACCATAAAAATATTGATTGTTGAGATTGATTGTTGATGAACAATTGAAGTCCATCAATATGTTAATATACGCATCTTTCTTGGTTAGGATGTAGATATGAAATCCATGGAGTATTCCATGTGATTTGGGTTAGAGAACATTAGTAACGAAGTTATGGCGAATTTTACAGAAATAGACGTTAAACGTCGAAAAAGTTGAAATTTCGGATAGATAGTCAAAAGTTGTCGTGAGAAATGCCGCTATGATCAATAAAACAAAGGAACAGATATTGCTAAATGTCACATGATGCCCTTCGTTAGTATAGAGTCTCGCATTACAGTCAACGAAATCGGAAACTAAGGCCTCGCTAAGCTCGGCCGCCTGGCAATGATCTAGTAGTAGGAAGCTTGCATGCAGCGCGAAAAGTGTGGTTTTTGATAGTGACTTAGGTTTTGAACTTCAACTGTTCAAGGACCTAAAGGAGTAATGTTTGTACACTTCATAAGTGTATTAAAACTATTCCTATACTAAGGTATATGGTATTGAACTTTGGAATTGAATATATGTTAATAAGTTATTAATGATGAACAAAGTTGGTACTTTATCAACAATGTTAGAGCCTGGTTAATGACATAAGTTGGTTATAAGCTGGGATGATAGGTAATAAGTCGAGTTGACTTTATTAATGATATTATGTTAACAAAGACATAGAAGAGAAAGAAGTTTGTAGGAATAATGTGAATAGTTGTTTGATAGCTAATTACAGTGTGCTATGTGAATATATCATTTAGATTCTATAAAGGTTGTGGTCAATCGATTAAGTTATTTGAAGATGCTGAAAGACAAGTTTTCTTAACGCTTGTCTGACTTTCAAGTTAGCCAAGTTTTATGTGATTCATTGTACTAAATTGCAAGACTGATTTTAAAGAAAGGGTCAATGCCAAATTTATTTCGGCTAGACTGCTCGTAAGATATAGATTGATTGATATTCATATCTTTCTATATAGAAATGTTAACGCTATCATATACCAAGTAATTTGTACGGATGTGCAGGTAAGGTTTGTCAATGAACAAACAAAAGTATTTTTCATCGATATTTCGATGGGCACGCGAGTTTGCCAAATATTAAACGTAAATAAGTTTAATGAATGAGTGTTGATCAACATAGAGTACTATAGGCTGATCACCTAGAAGTGCTCGTAAGTAATGCGGATGTACAACCTTAGTGTTGTGATGTCCTTTTCAAGTATGAAAACTGAAAGCTACTGTTCATGGTCTATCGACAGGTTCAGAATTCCTAATCTACTCTATACATTGGGAATTGATGTTATGAATTGTTAAAGTATTGTTGTTTCATGATACTTCATAACTATTTGTTCAGTTATGTATGAATTGTTATATAATTCACGAATGTGGTATTACTGTTATCCTTTGTTAAAACTTGATGAGTTGTCATGCTCACTTCTTGCGTGAATTATATAACTGCAGTTAAGGATGAACGTACTGAGAATGCCAAATGAGATAAGGGCAAAGCTAAGATGGATACTTAACCATCGTGTAATAGATTGGTATGTTTGTATGTATTATACATTATGAACAACGAATGATGTAATCGGTTTATGAACCTGGGAAGGATTATACTTTGATTGTAATAAAAAGATAGTAATTACATTCATTTTGATGTATTTCAATGGAATGATTGAATGGATATTAGTACAGTGGAGCACCATATGTCGGGTTGGAAGATACCCAAATTTGGGAGCGTCACAAGTATAATACATACAATCATACTAATCTATTACAAGATGGTTAGCTATCCATCTTAGCCTTGCCCTTATTTCTCTTAGCATTCTCAGTATGCTTGGCTTTAACTACAATCATATAATTAACGCAAGAAGTGAGCATAACAAGCTTAGCAAGTCTAACAAAGAACAATACCAATACCACATCCATGAATTATATAAAGAAATCTTTCATAACTGAACAAGTAGTCATGAAGTATTACGAAACATCAATACTCAACAATTCATAATTTCAATTCCCAAAGTATATAATAGTTTAGGAATTCTGAATCGGTCGAAAGACCATGAATAGTATCTTTCTATTTTCATACTTGAAAAGGACATAACAACACTAAGGCTGTACATCCGACATTTTTTACGAGCACTTCTAGGTGATCAGCCTATAGTACTCTATGTTGATTAACATTCATCTGTTAAATGTATTTACGTTTAAGTTTTGGCAAAATCGCGTGCCCATCGAATAATCGATGAAAAATACTTTTGTTTGTTCATAGACAAACTTACCTTCAAATACGTACCAAATACTTGGCATAGGATAACGTTATCATTTCTATATAGAAAGATATGTATACAAATCAATCTATCTCTTACAAATAGTCTAGCCGAGTTAAAACTGGCATTGACCCTTTCTTTAAAATCATTCATGCAACTCAGTATAATGAATCAAAAAAAACTCGACTAACTCAAAAGTTAGTCAAGCGTTAAGAAAACTTGCCTTCAAGCATCTTCAAATAATTTATTCGACTATTCTCAGCCTTTACAAAATCTACATGGTATATTCACATAGCACACTGTAATTAGCTACTAAACAATCAATTAATCACATTATTTCTACCAACTTCTTTCTCTTCTATGTCTTAGTTTACTTTATTTCATTATTAATGTCAATTCAACTTACTACCCTTCATACCGGCTTGTTAACGTTCTTACGTTACTAACCGAACTCAATCATCATTGGTGAAGTACCAATGTCGATTACCGTTCACGGTTTATTATTAACACTTTGTGTTCTTCGTTACCATACTAACAACTCGTGTTCAATTTCAAAATTCCTCACCATATACACTAGTATATGTAACATAGGAATAGTTTTAGTTTGTTCATTAAGTATATAAACTCATCTCATGTTGGTCTTGAAATAATTAAATTTAAAACCTAACTTGTCTAACAATTCCCTTGCCTCGGCGTCATGGCGTGGGCTATTCTATCTAACAACATCTTGGCCACTGGTGGCGCCATTCACATGATATCTAAGCTCTCGCCCGCTACATTTGTGGTATAACACTCCCTTATATGAATGGCACTGCGGTGCCACTCTTTAGTAGATCAATACACTGTGCATAGTGCTGCGGCATGGCACAACAAGCCTTGTTTGGTGCCGCGGTGCCAAACCTCAGCACCAAAAATTTTTTACAGATAAATTTTTTAGTGAACTTCCCGGCTTCATAACTTCTTCGTTATAAGTCCAATTTGGTCCGTTCAAAAGCCTCCAACTCATAAATTACATAATCTACGCGTTCATATAAGAATTTTTCAATTTCAAATCCAATAACACAAAATTCACCTCTAAGTTCATTATCGAGCTTTCGTTAAACGCGAGCGTTCAATACTCGTTTTCTTCGATTTAAGTCAAAATCCAACGATTCTTGAGCCCACGACTCTTAAATACCCTATCTCATGTGTTGACATTAAAAACCAACATTTTTAAGTCTCAGGACAACTTTTGACTACTAATCCGGAATTTCTACATTTTTGACGTTTAACGTCTAATTTCGTAAAATTCGCCATAACTTCGTTACTAGTGTTCTAAATGCCAAATCAAATGGAACACTCTATTGATTTCATATCTGTAAGACCTCAAATTTTTTTTTTTAATAAAATAGAATTTCCTCTATTTATTATTTTGAAATAGTAAGGGTTGATTTGATTAATGTGGTTAGTTATGGGTTGTGAGACCCCAGATTTTATCAATAAAGATTTAAATTTTGTTGAAATAATTTTTTAATATTATGGTGTGAATTTGAGATAATATTATAGTTGTGGGTAGTATTTATAAATTTTGCAAAGTATGCAAGTGTTTATATTATATTCGATTGGCTCTGGGAATATCTTCGGTTTAGCAGGAATATTCGCATAACTACTCAATCATTGGTGGACCCCACAATGTAATTATTGTTTGATCGAGAAAACGACAAAAAATATTTTATTGAAATAACGGCGGAAGTTTTACCGTGGTTACTTGTTGAACTACCTTAGTAGTAAAAGTATAAAGAATAAGTGTGGTCAGTATAGTAGCACTACAGTATTGATTATCGATGCTTATGTGAGAAGTCACCACTTTGATTCCATTATTGTCGATTAATAATATGAATTATTATATGATAATGACGCTTTTGTTTTATTCGTATTATTAACGTAATAAAACAAAACATCTTTTTATATAAAATAGAATACTTTATTAAAGTTATTCTATAAATAGAATATATTATATTTTATTATGATATAGTGTTGCATAGTGTTTGCATATAGTATTGCATAGTGTTTGTATAGTAAAATGTTTTTATATAAATAGAATATATTATATTTTATTTAAAAGATTTTTCTTTAAATATGGACCGTCGATTAAAGTAAATCAACTGGACCGCTCATGGATTAGTTATTATGCATTCCATTTTCCTATAAATAGAAGCTCATTCCTTCATTATTTTCTTACTTAATTCATTCAAACTCTGTAGAGAGAAATTATATAGAGAAGCTATAGAGAAAATTATAGAAAGAAGAAGTATATTCTCGCTACTTCACTACTTCTATATTCAGCCTTTTACTAGTAAGGGTGTTATTCTTTCTTCTTCAAGAGAACTTCGTTATTCCATTCACTATTATTCTCATTGGAATAACTCGTAAAAGTGGCATACCCTATACATAACCTCAGATACGCCAGATACCCTATACTTGGTGAAATCCTTATGTTATTCCATTGCTTATTATTCATTGGAATGACTCAGTGATACGCTGGTTTACCCTATACTTGGTGACATTCTTCTATTATTCTGTTGGAACATCCTCGTCTGCGTGTGTTTTACACCGGACCGGTTCCATTTTTATTATTCTCGTTGGAACATCCTGCTCAGGTGTTTTACACCGGACCGGTTCCGCCTTTTATCATTCCGCTGAATATCCTATCTGTGTGTTTTACAGGATCCGGTTCCATCTTTATTATTCGTTGGAACATCCCGCTTGTGAATTTCACCGACCGTTCCGTTATTATTATTCGTTGAATAACCTCGTCATGCGGGCACCGCATGCATGGTGATTTCTTTTGTTATTCCATTCTTTATTATACCCAAATTGGTTAAAACTTTGACTTCTATACTCCATGAAATTAGTAGAATATCCTTGATATTTGCGCTTCATCCAAAGATCTTTTCACGGAAATATTCTTCCCGATCATTCTTGAATTTTACTCTACGTAAACAAAGATTATGTTGACAATTTGGACGTTAATAATTCATGGATTAAATAATTTTGAACTTGTTTTATTGAATTATTATGTCATTGTCATCATCCTCATGTTATATTATGTTATCTTTCGCTTACGCATAGATGAACTTAGTATGATTATGACTGTGGATCATTCTAAGATAATCACGACTTGATATAAATGATGTGACAAAAGTCCTCAGTATTCTGTAATGCAGTGATGGATAGTTTTTGGTATGATTATGACCAGGGGTGATTCTAAGATAGTCATGACCATTGATAATTTGATGAAAATCCTCGACCGTGGTATGTGGATGATTAGATGTGGTGGTTTATTTATTGTCGAGTCTCAAACGATAAAAATTGATGAAAACCTTTAAAACCCAAAAGATAGTAGACTTTATTCTCTACTTGACTCTTTTAATGGATTGCTTATTCCGCCGCAGCTTAAACCGGTTGTCTATTGTATTTTATCGTTTAACATCGTTGAAGGCTAATGATAATTTATTCTCGCATTATCTTAGTCATAATATTTTTATCGGGCTAGTTGAGCTCACCCTTTCTTTCACCGTTCTCTTCTGTGAAATGAGAACATAGCCGGGACGAGCCGGGAACGTAAGTAATGGTCCAGAGGATAAGATTAGTAGTCCTCACTATTCTCGTGAAATAGTGTGATAATAGTTGTAATGAGGACTCCTTTTGAGTTTGTATAATATCTAGTAGACAATATTTGTATTCAAACTCACGCTTTATGTCGTATTGCATACCACGGCATGCTTAGGTTAGTAAGTTGTATTTGAATTTATGTACCATGTAAGTGGCGACCCAAGATGGGTGACGATACCTAATTTTGGGGCGCCACGGTTGGTATCGAGCCATAAGTGTGAAGAGCCCGAGCCTCTCATTTGGTGACTTCTGATGATGGGGAATGCACCGCTTTATCCCAAGATGGCAAGTCGATAGGATTAATGTGAGGTGTCTTCACACAAGTTGGTGTCCAGAGTCACATTAGTATCGAGCTAGGATATGATCCTGGCCGAGATGTGAGATAAGAACTAGAGAGGAGAGACGGGAATTCTTCGCTAGTATGACCTACCTAAATTTTTGGTATTTAATTGGCTCACGAGTATAGGATAATATGTGATATGTTAATTAACCCTTGTTTTGTGATGTTGTTCGAGAATGACATCTCAAAATGTTGAGATAAGCAATGAAGCATACATGAGAGTGTTGGTTCATTTCAAACAAAAGGTAACGACCAACAACACGATAATAATCATATCGGTGGCAACGGCTATCGTAACAATGATAACCATCGGGGAAATTATCATGCTAAGAATGGTAACCACTTTGTGGTAATCATGGAAATGATAATAGAAGTGGAAATTGCAAGAAGAGAAGGTCATTTAGCTCAATTTTGTTGTGCACCAAAGTCAAGTCTAGCTGGGACGGTGGCACCAAAGGCGGATACTGGACAAAACAAAGTCTGGTGGTTTCAGGAAGAGCGTTTTTGACTTCTCAAAAAGTGGGTAACCCGAACGGTTAGCACAAAGTTAGTTAATTATAAATCATGCTAAGTCTATACCTTATAAGATACCGGTTTTACCCATTATTTTATCTCTCTCGTCAATGCTCAACGCTTAAATTGACCGGAGAAGTTAGACTTTGATTTATCGTTGAAACTTCGTTAGTAGGAGCCTTCGCTATCGCTTACTATTTTTAAATCTTGTTTAATTCAAATAAACATTTTCACGCTAATTCGTCGATCTTATCTTTTTGAAAATATTTGCCTTTGATGTGATTTTAGGAATCAATTGGTTAACTACTCATCATGCTTTTCGTAAGGTTGTTAGCTTTTATATTTATAACCAACCTCGTTATACTAATTCAAAGTAACCAAACCCTAAAGTTAATCATCGTTATATCAAGCCATAAGTAAAGAGCCCCGAACCTTTCGTTGTTGACTTCCTTGTGTGGAATGCACCAAGCCACACTTCTTCAGAGGGCAACATCGTGAATGAAGATGGCAAGTTTATAGATATCATTGTGAGGTGCTATTCAGGTTAAGGGATGAAGTCACAGTTGGTATCAATGTGACGTACTATCCAAGTCTTGGATGAGAGTAATGCTTTTGAATGATATTTCTATCATTAATAAATTTCTTGGCGTATTCTTGAAGACTTCCTAGCCTACCCTAGAGCGTGAAATCGAATTTTGTATTGATTTCAAAGACAAAAACCCATTTCTTAAACCTCAAATATTTCTTCAACTAAAAGGATGCATTTTACGTGGATTATGATGAAAGTCATAATAAAAGCATTGGACTAATGAAAATCATGGGTATACGTGGTATTAGTAAGTGTTATAATGAGTTATGTTGGTTAGTATGTGAAAACATGAAAGTTTCTTAGAAATCACAAAGAGTTGAAAATCGATTTTGGTGAAAAACGTAATATGAAATTCAATTGACCATATCTCCTATTATATTTTGAATTTTTGAGTGTGGTCAAGTCCTAGAGTTAGATCTATGAGTTACCTAACTAATACAAGTGGAATTACTGAAAAGGTGTTGTAGATTTTGTGTGGACTGATTTTAGCAAAGGAGTGCAAAGCTACAAAACCGAAAAATGCTATCGCCATGATTTTAGAGGGCTGTTTTGGCCACTTAAATTATGAGAAAAATTCTGGCCTTTTGGGACATGAAATTATATGGTATAAAGTACCTCCTGTCCAAAAATGAGCTCATTCTCGACTTAAAATGAGCAAGTTATGACTATTTCAATATTTAGGTTTTTCCGACAAAAAAATGCTATAACCCGAGTTCTATAACTCCGATGACCATGAAATTTAAACTAGAAGCTCACGTTAACATGTGTAAGGTCCTGCCAAGATTTGGGAATTTTGGAGTTAAACTTGAGGTAGCTAATTTCTTAAGGAATTAATTAGAAATTGATTTTGAAAAATAGTAAATGAATTTTAAAAATTCTAGAAAAATATATTTTCATTATGGGACTATATTATGCTAAATCCCAGAAAAAAAATATTTTTGGGACTAATTTGGTATTTTTCATGAAAATAGTTTAGTTACTTAACATATGAGTTAAATATGTTATGTGAAGTAACAAAGTTGAAAATATGATTTTATGGCTAGAGAATCCTATATAGTAGTATATGCATATTTTTTATGAGGATTTGATAATTGGTGATGATATTTTATGAGTATGGCATTTTGAATGATTAAATGCATTATATGGTAAAAGCGTAAACAATTGAGAAAAATTGTTTATAAATTTAAGAAGTGATTAAAATATTGTTATAATATTAATGTTATTAGATTATGAGATTATTAATGATTGATAACATGGGGATATTTTTGAATCCTGGATAAATTATATTATAAATGTTTAATATTTATCCTTTATCTCATTTGATTGATTCTTTATATCATTATCCTCATGTTTATATTATGTTGAAAGTCATCTCGTGGCCTCAGTAGTGCATAGATGGACTTGGTATGATTATGACTGTGGATTGATGATTCTAGATAATCATAACCGTAATTGAAAACACAATTATCTTTCGTCAGAAAGTGCATGGATAATTTGTGGTCGTGATACTAATGAATACACAATTATCTTCGGCAGTAGTGCATGGATAATTTGTGGTCGGATATTAATGAATACACAATTATCTTTCGTCGTAGTGCATGGATAATTTGTGGTCGTGATACTAATGAATACACAATTATCTTTGGGTTGTAGTGCATGGATAATTTGTGGTCGTGATACTAATGAATACACAATTATCTTCGTCAGTAGTAATGGATAATTTATGGTCGTGATACTAATGAATACACAATTATCTTCGTCGAAAGTGCATGGATAATTTTTGGTCGGATATTAATGAATACACAATTATCTTCGTAGTAGTGCATGGATAATTTGTGGTCGTGATACTAATGAATACACAATTATCTTTCGCCGTAGTGCATGGATAATTTGTGGTCGTGGATACTAATGAATACACAATTATCTTTGGGTCAGAAGTGTATGGATAATTTGTGGTCGGATACTAATGAATACACGATTATCTTTCGTCAGTGGCGTGCGATAATTCGTGGTCGTGATACTAATGAATATCCTTGGCCTCAGAGTGGTGGATGATTCGATGATATGGATTAATTATTTAAATGAGTCTCAAAGAATGAAATATTAATTCATGGATGTGGTAAAAGTCATCTTTCGTCAGTAGTAGCATTGATAGATTTGGTATGATTATGACCACGGATTATTCTAAGATAATCATAATCAGTAATTGAAAACACGAATATCCTTAGCTAGTAGTGCATGAATAATTCATGGTTGTGATACTATTAAGTCGAGTCTCAAAGATTATTGGTTTTCAGCTTGTATATCTTTAGCCCAGTAGCAAAGATGAATTGTTAATGAATATCTTCGCCGGATTGCAAAGATGAACTTAATATTTTCAACGATAAAGGTATTCAAGGTATCCTCACCTCTTTATCATACTGTGTATCGCACTCTAATTTCGAGGGGCTAAATTCCATAAGGAAGGGAGATCAGGAGACCCCAGATTTTATCAATAAAGATTTAAATTTTGTTGAAATAATTTTTAATATTATGGTGTGAATTTGAGATAATATTATAGTTGTGGGTAGTATTTATAAATTTTGCAAAAGTATGCAAGTGTTTATATTATATTCGATTGGTCTGGGAATATTCGGTTTAGCAGGAATATTCGCATAACTACCAATCATGGTGGACCCTATATAATGTAATTATCATTTGATCGAGAAAACGACAAAAATATTTTATTGAAATAACTATGAAGTTTTACCGTGGTTTACCGCTGAACTACCTTTAGTAAAAGTACAAAGAATAAGTGTGGTTGTATAAGAAGACACCAGATTGATTATCGATGCTTATGTGAGAAGTCACCTATTGATTCCATTATCACGATTAATAATATGAATTATTATAATGATAATGACGCTTTTGTTTTATTCAGATTATTAACGTAATAAAATGTAAACATCTTTTTATATAAAATAGAATACTTTATTAAAGTTATTCTATAAATGTAATATATTATATTTTATTACGCATAGCGATAAGTGTTTCAGATAAAGGTTTTGCATAGTATTGCAGATATAGTGTTTGTATAGTAAAATGTTTTTATATAAATAGAATATATTATATTTTATTTAAAAGATTTTTCTTTAAATATGGACCGTCGATTAAAGTAAATCAATCTGGACCGCTTCATGGATTAGTTACTATGCATTCCATTTTCCTATAAATAAGCTCATTCCTTCATTATTTTCTTATTTAATTCATTGAAACTCTGTAGAGAGAAATTATAGAGAGAAGTTATATAGAGAAAATTATAGAAAGAAGAAGAGTATTCGCTACTTCACTACTTCTATATTCTCTTTTTTTACTAGTAGTGGGTGTTATTCTTTCTTCTTCAAGAGAACTTCGTTATTCCATTCATTATTATTCCGTTGAATAACTCGTAAAAGTGGCATACCCTATACATAACCTGAGATACGCAGCATACCCTATACTTGGTGAAATCCTTATGTTATTCCATTGCTTATTATTCTCATTGAATAACTCAGATAATGCTGGTTTACCCTATACTTGGTGACATTCTTCTATTATTCGTTGAACATCCCGTCAGGTGTTTTACACTGGACCGGGTTCCGCTTTTTATTATTCCGCTGGAACATCCTCGTCGTCAGGTTTTACACCGGACCGGTTCCGCCTCTTTATCATTCTCGTTGAATATCCTATCTCGTGTGTTTTACACCGGATCCGGTTCCATCTTTATTATTCTGTTGAACATCCCGCTTTGTGAATTTCACCGACCGTTCCGTTATTATTATTATTCTCGTTGAATAACCTCGCCTATGCGGGTACCGCATGCATGGTGATTTCTTTTGTTATTCCATTCTTTATTATACCCAAATTGGTTAAAACTTTGACTTCTATACTCCATGAAATTAGTAGAATATCCTCGATATTTGCGTTTCATCCAAAGATCTTTTCACGGAAATATTCTTCCGATCATTCTTGAATTTTACTCATTTAAACAAAGATTATGTCGACAATTTGGACGTTAATAATTCATGGATTAAATAATTCTTGAACTTGTTTTATTGAATTATTATGTCATTGTCATCATCCTCATGTTATATTATGTTATCTTCGCTTACGTGCATAGATGAACTTAGTATGATTATGACCAGGATCATTCTAAGATAATCACGACTTGATATAAATGATGTGACAAAAGTCCTCAAAGGCTTCTGTAATGCAGTTGATGGATAGTTTTTGGTATGATTATGACCGTGGGTGATTCTAAGATAGTCATGACCATTGATAATTTGATGAAAATCCTCGACCGTGGTATGTGGATGATTAGATGTGGTGGTTTATTTATTGTCGAGTCTCAAATGATAAAAATTGATGAAAACCTTTAAAACCTAAAAGATAGTAGATTTTATTCTCTACTGACTCTTTTAATGGATCGCTTATTCCACCGCAGCTTAAACTAGTTGTCTATTGTATTTTATCGCTTAACATCGTCAAGGCTAATGATAATTTATTTCGCATTATCTTAGTCATAATATTTTCATCGGGCTAGTTGAGCTCACCCTTTTCTTTCATCGTTCTCTTCGTGAAATGAGAACATAGCCGGGACCAGAGTCTGGGAACGTAAGTAATGGTCCAGAGGATAAGATTAGTAGTCCTCACTATTCGCGTGAAATAGTGTGATAATAGTTGTAATGAGGACCTTTCGAAGTTTGTATAATATCTAGTAGACAATATTTGTATTCAAACTCACGCTTATGTCGATTGTATAACGACACGCTTAGGTTTAGTAAGTTGTATTTGAATTTATGTACCATGTAAGTGGCGACCCAAGATGGGTGACGATACCTAATTTTGGGGGCGCCATACGGGTAAAATACGCAAATATTTCGAATAAGCAAGTGGTTATAAAATATTCATTATTGTTTCGGGAATATTCGTTTGGTCGTGGAATATTCGCTAATGGTTTCTTCAATATAAGACTGTCTTAGGGAATATTTGCGACGACGTATGCATCTTTTGTGGGCCCCATAACTTGAAAGCGATTGGATGAAGAAAATGACAAATATAAGTTGTTTATAAATAACAGCGTAGTTATTTGAATATCATCGTTGGAATACCAATGGTTAAAACACACTAATACGCGTTGTTGAACAAGAAGACACGGTGATTGCACCAATTATTGATTCTTACGTAAGAAGGCACTACTCAATAATTGTTACTAAAGAATTATTGTTCAAAGATTTTATTTTATTGATTCAATAATTCACGATTGATATTTTATATTATCGTTATTTCAATAAATTGTCATTACACAAGATTTTCCATTATCGAAGCAATAATTCATATTATCCGAATAATATTATTAGATAACATTATTGGCAATGTCTAGAAAGTTCTCGTCTAAGGAGAGGTTTGGTCACCTAATTGCGGCACAAGAAGGAGAAATTCTTATCGAAAGCCCCTCTTTCCTGAAACTTCACGGTTGTCAATATGTGATTTCAGAATATTATTTGTGAATAATTAATTATTGATTCATATGATGAGAAAAATATTGATTTTATGTGGATATAGATGGAGAAAAATTTTAATGTGACAATTGTTGAAAATTGAAATTTTATCTTTTTCTGATAAGATAATTCATTTAAATGTATTATTATATTTTAATAATATAATAATGGTGATATTTTTACAACGAATGTGGGATATATGAGTATACGAGGAGGAAGAGTATTTTTGTGGCATTAAATGTTTAACACATATTTTGTGTGTTGGTGGACACAATTATTGACCGAAATTTGATTATAGCCTGTAAAATCGCCCGTTTGAGGATTTAGGTTATATTTTGTTTGGAATTTAGAAAAACTTCCTTCTGCAAAGTTGTAGATAATGGAATTTCCTATGGAAAATCGCGAGTTTCAAATTTTTCTGATAAAAGAGCTATTTATTATGAATTATTGAAGTTCCAAAGTTCCGAAATAATTGATTTTTGGAAGTTTTAATTGTTTTAATTAACAAAAACATTTTTTAGATGTATGAGCCTCATTTTACATGTGTTAGGTTGCTGATTTCAGATTCTCAAAGGTTGGAGTAGACAAATTTTTATAAATATATTATATATTAAATTTTCTGCTTTAGTGTTCTAAGCATTTTCCTATAAATAGGGTGCTTAGGTTAGAATTGAAAATCACACCAGAAACTGAAGTTTTTCTCTCTATATTATCGAGTTTATTCTTGTGAGTATTTTGAGTATACTTTGAGTATTGCTATATCTGTAATGCAAGTTCAAGTCATAACCTATATCCTGTGTTTCAACTAGAATTCTTTTCTTTCGAGGTAAGGGATACTATTATTTTTTGTAATGATATTAGTTCTTCAATATCATTATGTGAAATATTGATCCAAGTTTTTATCAAATTTGGAACTTTTGGTGCTCTGAGTTACTATTCACGATACTGCAAGACTATTCACGATATCTGGACTATTCATTTAATACGGCACTATTCATCGAAAAATGAAAATTTTTCTTTCGCGTCTAAAATATCTATTCGGATACTAGCTTTGATTGTATCCATGTTTTGATCATTCTTGAATTTTACACCACTATGATTATTTTTGAGGTATTTTTGGACGTGGATAAAACAAAGTACTAATCCTTAATCCTTAATCCTTGTCATTTTGTTTCAATTGGATTCGTTTTTTAAAATATATTTTCATCATCCTTACCCTAAATGATGATATTATTGAATATCTTTGGCCCGTAGTGCAAAGATGAATGATTTCTTGATGAATATCTTTGGCCCAGAGTGCAAAGATGAATAGGTGTTGAGATGAACATGACTCATCGATTAATATCTTTGGCCCGTAGTGCAAAGATGAACAGTGTTTAAACGAATACATGACTAATCGATTAATATCTTTGGCCTCAGAAAAAAGATGAATATTTGATTCCAGATATATATTGATTGATGTTACAGGATAAAATATCGACGATGAACTTTTAAATTCATATATAGAAGATAGTAGTTTGTATTCTCTACTTAACTCTTCTAATGAATTGTTATTTCCGCCATGCTGATTGTTGATTTAAAATTTGTTGTCTATTGTATTCTATTAGAAAATTAGGTATACGCCACCCATCTTGGGTCGCCACTTACATGGTACATAAATTCAAATACAAACTTAATTATACATCCGTCGCAGTAACATACGACAATACATAAACCGAGAGTTCTAATAGAATATTGTCATTTAGACAATATCCATACTCAAGGAGTCCTCATTACATTTATTGTCACACTATTTAATGTAATAGTGAGGACTACTAATGCTATCTTTCGGACCATCACTCTTTTCCCCGACTCGTCCCCAAGCCTATATTCTCATTTTCAAGAGAATAAAGGAAAGAAAGGGTGAGCTCAACTAGCCCAAGAAGAAATATTATAACTAAGATAATGCGTAATAAATTATCAATAGTCTTCAACAATGTTAAACCGATAAAATACAATAGACAAACCGCTTTAATCGCAGCAATGAATATGCAATCCATTAAAAGAGTCAAGTAGAAAATAAAGTCTACTATCTTTTAGGTTTTAAAAGGTTTTCATCAATTTTTATCACTAAGACTCTTTAATGAATAAACCACAATATCTAATCATCCCGCATCACTGGCCAAGGATTTTCATCAAATTATCAATGGTCATGACTATACCGAATCACCCCCCGGTCATAATCATACCAAAACTATCCATCATCGCATTACAAAGCCATCGAGGACTTTTGTCACATCATTTATATCAAGCCATGATTATACCGAATGATCCTCGGTCATAATCATACTAAGTTCATCTATGCACGTAAGCCAAAGATAACATAATATAATATGAGGATGATGACAATGACATAATAATTCAATAAAACAAGTTCATTTAATTAATTTATTCAGAACTAATAACGCCCAAATTGTCAACATGATATCGCTTTCAGTAGAGTAAAATTCAAGAATGCTCGTAAAAATATTTTCATTAAAAATATCGGATGAAGCTTAAATATCAAGGATATTCCACTAAATTCATGGAGTATATAAGTCAAAATTTTAACCAACCGAGTATAATAAATAATGAAATAACAAAAGAAATCACCACGTACGCAGATTCAGATGTATAAAAGTTATTCCAATGTAATAATAAATACGTAATAATAAAAATTTAACCAGTCCGTAAAAAACACATGCATGTGATATTCCAATGTAATAATAAAGATGTAATAATAAAGATTTTAACTGTGTCCTACAAAACACATGTGATGTGATATTCCAATGTAATAATAAAGATTTTAACCAGTAATAAAAACACATGTATATGTGAATCAAAAATAATAAAAATAAGAATAATAAAGTCCCAAAAGCATACAGAAAGCATGTATGTGATGTTCCAACTAATAATAAAATAATAATAAGAATGTCACCAAGTATAGGGGATTCCATATATAAAAGTTATTCCAATGTAATAAATAAGAATGGAATAATATAAGGATTTCACCAAGTATAGGTATTCCAGATATATGTGTCATGTATAGGTATGCCACTTTTACAAAAGTTATTCCAATGTAATAATAAAGAATGGAATAATGTAAGTTCTCTTCATGAATAAAAAAAATAACACCCCTTACGAAAGTACAACAAATAATATTCCCTACCTTAGAAGAGTCAATATCGAAAAGTGAAGAAGCAAAATACTTTTCTTCTTTCTCTCTATAGTTTTCTCTCAGTAGTTTCAAAGTGAATTCGTAAGAAATAATGAAGGAATGAGCTTTCTATTTATAGAAAAACCGAGGGTGGCTCTTGGTCTTAACGAAGGGTCAAAATGACTCTTCGTAATATCAAGAGACAACAACTACTCATGAAGGGGTAATTAACCTCGAACAATCAAGAGGCGCTTAACTCTCGTAATATCAAGGACAACTACTATTCATGGAAGGGGTAATTACTATCGACGAAGGTAATTACTATCGACGAAGGTAATTTAAGGTATCTATTCATTAAGGTAATTACTATCGACAAAGGTAATTACTATCGACGAAGGTAATTACTATATTCACAAAGGTAATTACTATTCACAAAGGTAATTACTATTCACAAAGGTAATTAATTACTATCGATTTAAGGTAATTACTATCGACAAAGGTAATTACTATTCACAAAGGTAATTACTATTCACAAAGGTAATTACTATCGATTAAGGGACTCTTAGATGATGACATATGGGCCCCCCATAAAATAATCAAACTTACCACAAACGCCTCATCATAATGTACTCTTTTATATACATCAAGGATCGAATAAATATTACCACAAATCATTTTATTTTTAATCAACACATATTTAATCTTTCAACAATTATTAATCATTTATAACTTGTCGCCTCAATTAATAATTTAATACTATAACATATTATATGTATGATATCGTGACAATAATGAATCAATAATATAAGAGATATGATGCAAAGAATTATCAGAAGTAATAATCGAGCATACCGAGTGACTTTCACGTAAGCATCAATAATCAATATCGTGCTACTATACAACCACGCCAGACATCGCATTTTTTACTACCGGTAGTTCAACAGCTTTTGACAGAATACCTCTCCGCCGTTATTTTTATAGAAAAATAATTTTTGTTTTTAACTAACTACTTACAATACTTCCGCCAGGGGTCCACTAATGATCGAGCCGTCGCATTTAATATTCCCCGACAAAAAAGAATATTCCCCACCAAACTAATATTTTATAACAACTTGCTTACTTTTGCAAAATTTATAAATATTACCCACAACTATAACATTATATCAAATTTATTCCATAATATTCAAAAATAATATTTATAAAAAATTCATCTTTATTTATAAAAGTCGGGTCTTACAACCTCCCTTCTTATGAAAATTTCGCCTCAAATTAGGGGTACGACTGATATGATAAAGAGGTGAGGATACCTCAATACCTTTTATCGTTAAAAATATTAAATTCATCTTTCGCAATCCTACCAAAGATATTCATTAACAATTCATCTTTGCACTACAGCCAAAGATATACAAATCAGAAACCAATAATGCCGAGACGCAATTTTTAATAAGATCACCACCAATTAATTATCCATGCACCATCGCCAAGGATATTCGTGTTTTCAATTACGGCCATGATTATACCGAATAATCCTTGGTCATAATCATACCAAGTCTATCAATGCACTACTACCAAAGACGACTTTTACCACATCCATGAATTAATATTTCATCACGAGACTCATTTCAATAATTAATCCATATCATCGAATCATCCCCGCACTACGTGCCAAGGATATTCATTAAGATTATCACATTAATTATCCATCCATGCACTACTACCAAAGATAATCGTATTCATTAGTATCATACCACAAATTATCCATGCACTACTACCAAAGATAATCGTATTCATTAAGATCACGACCATTAAATTATCCATGCACTACTACCAAAGATAATCGTATTCATTAAGATCACGACCATAAATTATCCATGCACTACTACCAAAGATAATCGTAGTATTCAAAGATAATCACAAATTATCCATGCACTACTACCAAAGATAATCGTAGTTTTCAATTACTTACTATGATTATACCGAACAAATCCTCGGTCATAATCATACCAAGTCCATCTATTCACGTAAGCCACGTATTGACTTTCAACACAATATAGCATGAGGATAATGATATAAAGAATCAATCAAACGAGATAAAGGATAAATATTAAACATTTATAATATAATTTATCCAGATTCAAGAATATCCCCATGTTATCAATCACTTAATAATCTCATAATCTAATATCATTAATATTATAACAATATTTTAATCACTTCTTAAATTTATAAACAATTTATCTCAATTGTTTACGCTTTTACCATATAATGCATTTAATCATTCAAAATGCCATACTCATAAGATATCATCACCAATTATCAAATCCTCATCAAAAAAAAATATGCATATACTCTATATAGGATTCTAGCCATAAAATCCTATTTTCAACTTTGTTATTTCACATAACATATTTAACTCATATGTTCAGAATTAAACTATTTTCATGAAAAATACCAAATCAGTCCCAAAAAATATTTTTTTTCTGGGATTTAGTATAATATAGTCCCATGATGAAAATATATTTTCTCTAAATTTTAAAATTCATTTACTATTTTTCAAAAATCAATTTCTAATTAATTCCTTAAGAAATTAGCTACCTCAAGTTTAACTCCAAAATTCCCAAATCTTGGCAGGACCTTACACATGTTAATGTGAGCCTCCAGTTTAAATTTCATGGTCATCTGAGTTATAGAACTCCAGCTTATAGCATTTTTCGTCAAAAAACCTAAATATTGAAATGGTCATAACTTGTTCATTTTAAGTCGTAATGAGCTCATTTTTGGACAGGAGGTACTTTATAACATATATTTTCATGTCCCAAAAGGCCAGAATTTTTCACATAAATTTAGTGGCGAAACAGCCCCTTAAAGTTTTCGGGCAAGAGCTGATTTTTGTAATTTGCAGCTTTTTGGACTCTTTTGCTAAATTCAAACCACATTAAAAATCTACAAAGACCTTTTCCAGTTGATTCCACTTGGATAAGCTACAAAACTCATAGATCTAACTCTAGGACTTGACCACACTCAAAAATTCAAAATATAATAGAGATATGGTCAATTGAATTTCATGTTACGCTTTTTACAAAAATCGATTTTTCAACCCTTTGTGATTTCTAAGAAACTTTCATGTTTTCACATAATAACCACATAACTCATCATAACACTTACTAATACTTCATATACCCATGATTTTCATTAGTCCAATGCTTTTATTATGACTTTCATCATAATCCTCGTAAATGCATCCTTTTAGTCAAGAAATATTCGAGGGTTTAAGAAATGGTTTTCAGATCGGGGTCAATATAAAATTCGATTTCACGCCTAGGTAGGCTAGAAATCTTCAAGAATACGCCAAGAAATTTATTAATGATAGAAATATCATTCAAAATCGCTACTCTTATCCAAGACTGGATAAGACGTTACATCGATACCACTCGTGACTTCTATCCTTTAACCTAGATAAGACCTCACAATGATACCTATCAACTTGTCATCGCCATTCACGACGCCGCCTACGTAAAGTCCGCTTTTGCATTCCACACAAGGAAGTCAACAACGAAAGGATCGGGCTTTTACTTATGGCTTGATATAACAAAGTTGATTAACTTTTGTGGTTCGTTACTTTGAATTCAGATAACAAAGTTGGTTAGAATATGAAAGCTAACAACCTTACAAAAAGAATAATAAGTAGTTAATCAATCGCTTTCAAAAATTACCTCAAAGGCAAGTATTTTCAAAGAGATAAGATCGTGAAAGTGTTTATTTGAAACAACAAGATTAATAAAAAAAGGAGGTAACGAAGGTTTCTCCCAACGAAGTTTCAATAGATAAATCAAAGTCTAATTTTTCCTGAGTCAAATTTAAACATCGAACACAACTAGGTAGAATAAAAGAGTGGGTAGAACTTGTATTGAATAAAGTATAGACTTCGCAATAATTTATAATTAATTTACCCGTATAACTTCGCTCGCTCGTTTTTCGATAAACGCCTCGCTTAAATTACCGAAGTTCGACTTTTTACTATAGGTACATTCCACCCTTAAGTGCTTCTTCACATTCCCGATCCATGATTTGAATCATTATTCTCGATCCATATCGAATTCGGGTCGACCGCTATGCATGTGGTAATTCAATTCGATGTTGGGTTCTCCCAATTGTCGCCCAAAAAGCAAAGTCCATTTCATCTATTTCGCTTTATCGATCGGACGCCTTTTTTCTACACTATCAACGCTATTGCAGCGCCTTTTTACCCATGCATCGCCTATTCTCCTTCGCTCGCTTGTTTTTCTTTCAAATTGATCTTTGATTTTAAATTCTCGATTCCAACTTTAATATCTTACACCGCCAAAGCGTGATTTTGTTCGAGCATCACATATCGGGTAACCCAATTTTGAATTGTCAGATCCCTTTGTTCCACTAATCGCTTGTCGCTTTCTTCAACCTCGTTTCTTCTAGCTCACTTAACACGATTTTGTAATTCTAAGTTTTGATCATAAATTTCTTCTAACCAATTCTCCTCGTGTTCCTCTTCTTCTCTTCTTCTTCCTCACTCTCACCGCTACCACTCAAGAACTAGCTCTAAAAGTGCAACAATTAGTTCTTCATTCACTACGTGGATATCTCTAATTTGTTCCTCGTCCCGATAATCGCATTAACCCCGATTAGTGATTAAAGGTGTCACAACTGGCCACATTCACTCCATTGTGAATATTTTCACCGCCATTTCCAAACACCGCCACAACACAAGGGTTAATTAATATATCAAATATTATCCCTATACTCCGACCGACCAATTAAATAACAAATAAACTTAGTAGGTCATACTAGCTAAGGAATTTCGCCTCCCTCCTAGTTCTTATCTCAAGATCTTAGCTGTGGATCATATCCCTAAGCTCGATACCAACCGCGACGCCCCAAAATTAGGTATACGCCACCCATCTTGGGTCGCCACTTATACGGTACATAAATTCAAATACAAACTTAATTATACATCCGTCAGGTAACATAATGCACAATACATAAACCGAGAGTTCTAATAGAATATTGTCATTTAGACAATATCCATACTCAAGGAGTCCTCATTACATTTATGTCACACTATTTAATGTAATAGTGAGGACTACTAATGCTATCTTCGGACCATCACTCTTTTCCCCGACTCGTCCCAAGCCTATATTCTCATTCTCAAGAGAACAAAGGAAAGAAAGGGTGAGCTCAACTAGCCCAAAGAAGAAATATTATAACTAAGATAATGCGTAATAAATTATCAATAGTCTTCAACAATGTTAAACCGATAAAATACAATAGACAAACCAGCTTAATCGCAATGAATACGCAATCCATTAAAAGAGTCAAGTAGAAAATAAAGTCTACTATCTTTTAGGTTTTAAAAGGTTTTCATCAATTTTTATCACTAAGACTCGCTTTAATGAATAAACCACAATATCTAATCATCCTCGCACTACTGGCCAAGGATTTTCATCAAATTATCAATGGTCACGACTATACCGAATCACCCCCGGTCATAATCATACCAAAAACTATCCATCATCGCATTATGTGCCATCGAGGACTTTTGTCACATCATTTATATCAAGCCATGATTATACCGAATGATCCTCGGTCATAATCATACTAAGTTCATCTACGCACGTAAGCCAAAGATAACATAATATAATATGAGGATGATGACAATGACATAATAATTCAATAAAACAAGTTCACTAATTAATTTATTCAGAACTAATAACGCCCAAATTGTCAACATGATATCGCTTTGTAGAGTAAAATTCAAGAATGCTCGTAAAAATATTTTCATTAAAAATATCGGATGAAGTTTAAATATCAAGGATATTCCACTAAATTCATGGAGTATGTAAGTCAAAATTTTAACCAACCGAGTATAATAAAATAATGAAATAACAAAAGAAATCACCATGCGCGCGATTATCAGACAGATGTGTTATTCCAATGTAATAATAAATACGTAATAATAAAAATTTAACCAGTCCTGTAAAACACATGCATGTGATATTCCAAATGTAATAATAAAATGTAATAATAAAGATTTTAACTGTGTCCTGTAAAACACATGTATGTGATATTCCAATAGAATAATAAAGATGAATAATAATAAAGATTTTAACTGTGTCCTGTAAAAACACATGCATGTGATATTCCAATGTAATAATAAAGAGTAATAATAAAGATTTAAAACTGTGTCCCACAAAAAGCATATGTGATGTTCCAACTAATAATAAAATAATAGAAGAATGTCACCAAGTATAGGGGATTCCAGATATACAAAGTTATTCCAATGTAATAAATAAGAATGGAATAATATAAGGATTTCACCAAGTATATAGGTATTCCGCATATATAAATGTGTCATGTATAGGTATGCCACTTTTTACAAAGTTATTCCAATGTAATAATAAAGAATGGAATAATGTAAGTTCTCTTCATGAAAAAAAAAAATAACACCCCTTATTTAGTACAACAAATAATATTCCCTACCTTAGAAGAGTCAATATTCGAAAAGTGAAGTAAAAAAAATACTTTTTCTTCTTTCTCTCTATAGTTTTTCTCTGTAGTTTCAAAGTGAATTCGTAAGAAATAATGAAGGAACGAGCTTTCTATTTATAGAAAAACCGAGGGTGGCTTTGGTCTTAACGAAGGGTCAAAATGACTTCGTAATATCAAGAGACAACTACTATTTCATGAAAGGGTAATTAACCTCGAACAATCAAGAGGCGCTTAACTCTCGTAATATCAAGGACAACTACTATTCATGAAGGGGTAATTATTATCGATTTAAGGTAATTACTATCGATTTAAGGTAATTACTATCATCAAGGAAGGTAATTACTATCGACGAAGGTAATTACTATCGATTTATCGACAAAGGTAAGGTAATTACAAAGGTAACAAAGGCAAAGGTATTACTATTCACAAAGGTAATTACTATCGACAAAGGTAATTACTATCGACAAAGGTAATTATTATTCACAAAGGTAATTACTATTCACAAAGGTAATTACTATCGATTTAAGGGACTCTTAGATGATGACATATGGGCCCCCCCATAAAATAATCAAACTTACCACAAACGCCTCATAATGCACTTTTATATACATCAAGGATCGAATAAATATTACCACAAATCATTTTATTTTTAATCAACACATATTTAATCTTTCAACAATTATTAATCATTTATAACTTGTCGCCTCAATTAATAATTTAATACTATAAATATTATATGATGATATATCGTGACAATAATTGAATCAATAATATAAGAGATATGATGCAAAGAATTATCAGAAGTAATAATCGAGCATACCGAAAGTGACTTCTCACACGAAGATCAATAATCAATATATCGTAGTGCTACTATACAACCACGCCAGACATCGCATTTTTTTACTACGGTAGTAGTTCAACAATTTTTGACAGAAGAAACCTCCGCCGTTATTTTTATAGAAAATAATTTTGTCGCTTTTCTAACTACTTATAATACTTCCGCTAGGGGTCCACTAATGATCGAGCCGTCCGCATTTAATATTCCCCGACAAAAAGAATATTCCCCACCAAACTAATATTTTATAACAACTTGCTTACTTTTGCAAAATTTATAAATATTACCCACAACTATAACATTATATCAAATTTATTCCATAATATTCAAAAATAATATTTATAAAAAATTCATCTTTATTTATAAAAGCCATTTGCTACTTTTATGTTCTCAGAACGAGGCCGATTCATTGGTGGGAATCGTGAAGCGTACCCATCGGCCCTTCGCACTCTCGGCATGTCTTGGGAGATATTTCAAACTATTTAATGACAAATACTTTCACGAAAGTGTTCATTATATGAAGGAAGTGGAGTTCATCGATTAGAACAAAACAACATGGCGGTGTCTCGATGAGGCAAAGTTTGCAGAGTTATCCGAGTTTGCACCTCATTTGGTGGAGAATGAGGAACGTATGACGCGGATGTTTACGAGAGGTTTGAAACCCCGATATCGCACAATATCTCATTTCTCATAAATTTTCTCTCTATTCGGGATGTTGTTAATGTGGCTCAATTATTAGAGCGAGATAACGAGTATATTCAACCGAGGGACCATAACGAGGATCGTACCAGAGATAGCGGTCCAATGTAATAACGATAACCAACGGAGAAAGAAGAATACGGACAAAGGTAAGAACTACTGGTGGTAATCGTGGGCCATGAAAATAGAAGAAGCGAGTCGGGAGGAGATTTTAAAAGAGGAGATTCAACAACGACCATGTGAAGACGTCGGCCAAAGAAGAATCTGGTTCCAAGGAGGAGAAAGACCACCGGTCAGTATGTTACAAATGCGGAAAGAGGGACATATCATTTCAAACCGCCCACAACAGGTTTAAGGTATGCTATAATTGTGGAAAAGAAGGACATATCGCTTGAGATTATGCAGATCGAAACCCATCCAATGAGAATGGTGACTCAAAAGGATGTCCCGGAAAAGTCAAAGTCAACGGTTCTCGGAAGAGCGTTTGTCGTGGACCCATCAAAATGCGAGGAACGACGAAAGTTAGTAGCAGGTTAGTTAATTATAAATTCTTGCGAAGTTTATACCTTACTAGAATCTGGGTTCTACCCATTCTTTTATCTCTCTTGCTTGCGCTCAATGTTTGAACTTGACTACGAATAAATTAGACTTTGACCTATTTATGGAAACTCCGTTAGGAGAAACTTTCATTACATCCGTTGTTTAGAAATCTTGCTTGATTCAGGTTGGCACTATCACATTACCTGTTAACCTTATTTCTATAGAGATATTTGCTTTTGATGTGATTTTAAGGTTAACTACTCATCATGCCGAAATTGATTACTTTTGTAAGGTTGTTAGTTTTCATATTCCTAAGCAACCTATTATTCGAATTCAAGCAATCAAACCACTGTAGTCAAACATTTTCATATCAAGCCATTAAGTCATTCGTTTATTACGGATGTCAAGTTTTCTTAGTCCATGTTATAGATTTGAATAAAGACACGTCGATTTGAATAATATTCTTGTTGTTATTGATTTTTCCGGACGTATTTCTGAAGAATTTCTTGGCTTACTCCCAAAGCTTCGATATTAAATTTTGTATCGACTTTGAACCCCAGACAAAACTCATTTCTAAAATCTCATATCGAATGGCTCCTATTGAACTTGAGGAGTTAAAATTTAATTATAGAATTTGGTACTGAGCCTTTATCCGGTGACTTCCTTTGTGGAATGCAAAAGCCGGACTCTCGTAGGGGACACCATATTCGTGCGATAGTAAATCGATAGGTGTCATTGTAACGCATATCCAAGGTTGGGATATGAGTTACAATTGAGAACAACCTAAGTCGGTAATCAAAATACGTAGCTTTCTAGGCTTAGTTGGTTATTATCGGAGATTCGTTGAAGGATATTATCGAATCGTTATTCCCTTAACGCAGCTGACTCGTAGAGATAAAAAATTCGAATGGAGCAAGGAATGTGGGAAGAGCTTCGAAGAACTCAAGAGGAGACTCATTTTTTAGCACATGTTCTGACCATGCCATCTTGGAAAAGCGAACGTGGTAGCTGACGTGTTGAGTAGAAGATCGTATACAAGTACGAGTACGATATTGTCAAAGACTAATTTCGTATAATTTAAAAATAATAGAGATGGAGATGAAAACTCTTGGTACCCATGTGATGATATACGAGTATAATCGACTTTAATCGATAAAGTTAAAGTTGTTCAAGCTACACACCGGAGCTGATGAATTTGAAGAAGGAGATGCAAGAAGTTGTTATTTCAAAAGCGAGAATCGGTGAGGTGAGGAAAGCTCAAACTTTCGATTTATTAATCCATTTGAAATTCTCGATCGAATAGGAACTATGGCCTATAGACTCGCTTTTACCGCCCAGTATGATGACGCGTGTTCATAACGTTTTTCACGATCGATGTTACGTAAATATGTGGACGACCGAACCACGTCATTGAGTTAAACCGGACGAGATAGCCAGAAGACTTAACGTATGAGGAGGTACTTCTCAAGATTTTGGATAGGAAGGAGCATGTCCTACACACGTGAAAGGTCATACCACAAGTTAAAGTTTTGTGGAGGAATCATGTTATAGAGGAAATGACACGGGAATTGGAAGCGGAAATGAAAGCGAGGTATCCTCACCTTTTGAAACACTAGAATCGTCGTCAATTTCGAGGACGAAATTTTATAAGGAGGGGAGGTTGTAAGACCCCGATTTTTTTTTTAATAAAATGGAATTTCCTCTATTTATTATTTTGACATAGTAAAGGGTTGATTTGATTAATGTGGTTAGTTATGGGTAAAATCGCATAAATATTTTGAATAAGCAAGTGGTTATAAAATATTCATTATTGTCAGGGAATATTCGTTTGGTCGTGGAATATTACAGTATTGTTTGGGAATATTAAATGCGACGGTAGCGATCTTTTGTGGGCCCCATAACGGAAAGTGATTGGATGAAGAAAACGACAAATATAAGTTGTTTATAAATAACGGCGTGAAGTTATTACTGAATTAATCTTGTTGGAATACTCGGTGGTTAAAACACACTAATACGCGTTGTTCAACAAGAAGACACAGTATTGCACCAATTATTGATTCTTACGTAAGAAGGCACTACTCAATAATTATTACGATAATTCTTGTCAAGATATTTTATTTTATTGATTCAATAATTGCTACATTGATATTTTATATTATTGTTGTTTCAATAAATTGTTATTACACAAGATTTTCCATTATCGAAGCAATAATTCATATTATCTGAATAATATTATTAGATAACATTATTGGCAATGTCTAGAAAGTTACATCTAAGGAGAGGTTTGGTCACCTAAATTGCGCCAAGAAGGAGAAATTCTTATTGGAAAGCCCTCTCTTTCAGGAACCGCACGGTTGTCAATATTGTGATTCTGTAATATTATTTGTGAATAATTAATTATTGATTCATATGATGAGGAAAATATTGATTTTATGTGGATATAGATGGAGAAAATTTTAATGTGACAATTGTTGAAAATTGAAATTTTATCTTTTTTGATAAGATAATTCATTTAAATGTATTATTATATTTTAATAATATAATAATGGTGATATTTTTACAACGAATGTGGGATATATGAGTATCTGAGGAGGAAGAATATTTTGTGGCATTAAATGGTTTAACACATATTTTGTGTGTTGGTGGACACAATTATTGACCGAAATTTGATTATAGCCTATAAAATCGCACGTTTGAGGATTTCGGTTAATTTCTGTTTGGAATTTGGAAAAACTTCCTTCTGCAAAGTTGTAGATAATGGAATTTCCTATGGCAAATCGCGAGTTTCAAATTTTTCTAATAAAAGAGCTATTAATTATGAATTATTGAAGTTCCAAAGTTCCGAAATAATTGATTTTTGGAAGTTTTAATTGTTTAAATTAACAAAAACGTTTTTCAGATGTATGAGCCTCATTTTACATGTGTTAGGTTGCTGATTTCAGATTCTCAAAGGTTGGCGTAGACAAATTTTTATAAATATATTATTATATTAAATTTTCTGCTTTGGTGTTCTAAGCATTTTCCTATAAATAGGGTGCTTAGGTTAGAATTGAAAATCACAATTTAACTCAAGTTTTTCTCTCTATATTATCGAGCGTATTCTTGTGAGTATTTTGAGTATACTTTGAGTATTGCTATATCTGATGCAAGTTCAAGTCATAACCTATATCGGTGTTTCAACTAGAAGTCTTTGTCTTTCGAGGTAAGGGATATTATTATTTTTGTAATGATATTAGTACTTCAATATCATTATCTTTGAAATATTGATCTGAAGTTTTATCAAATTTGGAACTTTTTGTGTGTGAGTTACTATTCACGTATCACGGCACTATTCACGTATCTGATACTTATTCACGAATATGGCACTATTCATCGAAAAATGAAAATTTTTCTTTTCATCTAAAATATCTATTTTTGATACTAGCTTTGATTGTATCCATGTTTTGATCATTCTTGAATTTTACACCACTATGATTATTTTTGAGGTATTTTTGGACGTGGATAAAACTAAGTACGAATCCTTAATCCTTAATCCTTGTCATTTTGTTTTCTTTGGATTCGTTTCTTTAAAAATATTTTTCATCATCCTCGGCCCTAAATGATGATATTCTTGAATATCTTTGGCTTTGTAGTGCAAAGATGAATGATTTCTTGATGAATATCTTTGGCCCGTAGTGCAAAAGATGAGCAGTGTTGAGATGAACATGACCTCTTGATTAATATCTTTTGCCCGTAGTGCAAAGATGAGCAGTGTTAGAGCGAACATGACCAACTCGATTAATATCTTTGGCTCAGTGGTGCAAAGATGAATATTTGATTCGGATATATATTGATTGATGTTACTGGGGATAAAATATCGACGATGAACTTTTAAATTCATATATAGAAGATAGTAGTTTGCATTCTCTACTTAACTCTTCTAATGAATTATTGTTTCCGCTACAGTTGTTGATTTAAAACTGGTTGTCTATTGTATTCTATTAGATTTTTCCCTGTTGGAGACAAACGATAATTTGTTGTATAATATCTTAGTCATAATATTCTTTACTGGGCTAGTTGAGCTCACCCTTTTCCTTTTTGTTCCATTTTTCTTCTCAGGAGGCGAGAATGTAGCGAGTACTAGTCGGGGTATGGAATGAAGGTTCTAGAGAGAGTTGTTTAGTAGTCCTCACCATTTTTGTAAAATAATGTATCAATAATTATGATGGGGATTTATTTGCGTGTGGATATTGTCTAGATGGCAATATCTGTATTTAAACTCACAGTTTATATGTTGTAATAGTAAAGCTGTAGTTATTTCTGTACCATGTATTTGGCGACTCAGAATGGGTTGGATGGAATGGACCTATTTTGGGGGCGTCACAATATCTACATCCTAACCAAGCAAGATTCACATATTCTAATAGTGATGGTGTTCAATTTGTCCATGAACAACCAAGTTCAGTACTCAATGATTTCTACGATTTAAACTTATGTAAACCCTTACGATTTACATTTACACATGAGTTATAAAGGTTTTACAATTAACAAGCCATCCTTATTCCTCCATAAGAGGCATGCTTCACCAATTTATGATTCTTTATAACAAAGAAATCAAAAGGGATGGAAAACTATTATTAAGGGAATATTACCTTTACGATCTTGGTATTCTTGCTAAAAACTCTAAGGTTTTTGCTTCAAAGTGAGATGATCTCTTGTTTCTAGCTATTTCTCTCTCTCAATATATATTGGATGACTCTTGGAAAACCAAAAATAACCAACATAAGCTTCTCTTTTACATGCAAATCAAGTGGAGGAGAAAAGAGTCTTTTCTCCCCACCTCCTTACTATTCACTACTTCATCACCAAGTAAAATAATTGGTGATCAAGTAGATCACTTTACTTGCTCACCAAGTGGCCGGCCCACACTAGTCCATGGGTCATCCCCATAGGTTGCCCCATGGGTTTTACCCATTCGGTGACCTATCGGTTAGATCCACGGTTCGGTTTCTTGGATCGGGCTTAATTAAACATAACGTTGGGCCTTGACTTGGGCTTAAACACCTAATTAATTGAGCTTGATTACTCAATTACTTGGGCTTGGTATAATCCAAATCTAATTGGATTATACTAAGTCCTAAACTCTAAGTCCATTACCCCAATCGTATTCTACACGTATAATTTACGTATTCTCTTCGTATAGTGCTCCTACAATATTCATATTGTACTTCGTATTAAATCTTCATGATATACTCATATACTAAATTGTAACACACTCGTATAATATACGCATAATCATTATCGTAATTCATTATACGAAGCTCATTTCCTTCTCGAAAATCATTCTTCTCAACCCTTAGGTTTTAACTCCACAGGCAAAAACTTCGTTTGCCATAAATGAAATATTATTAAATATTTCATCTTGTCTTCATATTCTACCATTACGTGTTCCTCGGAATTTCAAACATAATTCCCAAGCAGAAACGAATGAATAGTGTTTTTATAGAAATTTCTCGAAAAACTTTTATTTTTATCTTGGAAATTAAAAATAATTAATTCTAGCACATAGCCAAAATACTAACCACATCCGCACATTCTAGGTCATAGAACGACCTTCACATAGCTTACTCACAACATAAATCAATTAAATTCATTTAATTCACATAATCAAATAAAAATTTAATTGTCATAAAAATCCAATTTTCTCGGGCGTTACATTCTCTCCCCCTTATAAGGATTCTTTCCCCAAAATCTTAGCTTATAATTACATGAACAAATGAGGAAAATCTTCCTTCATTTTACTCTCGAGTTCCCACGTTGCTTCTTCAGCATTGTGGTTTCTCCATAACACCTTCACTAAAGGTATGACCTTATTTTAATACTTGTTCTTTCCTATCAATAATCTGAATTGGAAGTTCCTCATAGGATAAATCTTTCTCTACCTGGATAGATTCATATTCTATTACGTGTTTATAGTCCGGTTTATAAGGACGCAACATAGACAAGTGAAACACATTATGAATGCGTTCCATTTCTAGAGGTAAGGCTACTTCATAAGCCACCTCTCCTACCCTTCTTAAAATCTCAAAAGGTCCTACAAACCTTGGACTTAACTTCTCTTTCTTTCCAAAATGTATCTTCCCCTTCCAAGGCAATACTTTTAGAAAAAAAAAGATCCTACATCGAATTTTCTCTTTTCTCTGTGAGGATCGGCATACTTCTTATGTCTATCTTGAGTCGCTACCAATCGAGTACGTATTAGCTTTACCATGTCCGCCGTCTGTTATACCAATTCAGGTCCCAACATTCGATGTTCACCTACTTCATCCCAACATAGTGGAGTTCTACACTTCCACCCATACAACGCTTCGTAAGGCGGCATGTCTATACTAGCGTGAAAACTATTGTTGCACGCAAATTCTACCAACGATAGATGGTCATCCCAACTCCCTTTGAAATCCATAACGTAAGATCTTAACATATCTTTAAGCGTTTGAATTGTCCATTCAATTTGTCCATCCGTCTGAGGATGATACGCCGTACTCAATCTCAAATGTGTTCCCATTTGCTCTTGCAAACTTCTCCAAAAGTTTGATGTGAATCGTGGATCATGATCTGACACAATCGAAACAGGTACTCCATGTCTTGAAATAATTTCCTTGACATAAAGCTTAGCTAATTTCTCTAGGTTATACTTAACTCCTATTGGTAGAAAATGAGCCAATTTCGTCAATCGATCCACTATTACCCAAATAGCATTGTATCTTTTCCTTGTTATTGGAAGTCCCACCACAAAGTCCATTGTGATGTGCTCCCACTTCCACTCTGGAATTTCTAATGATTGCAACAACACACTAGGTCGTTGGTGTTTAGCCTTAACTTTCTGACAAATTAAGCACCTACTAACATATTCTGCTATCTCCCTTTTCATGTTCAGCCATCAAAAATTCTGATGAAGGTCTTGATACATCTTCGTACTACTGAGATGTATCGAGTACCTCGAACTATAGGCCTCACTCATTATCTCCTTCTTTAATTCGGGATTATTGGGAATCCAAATTCTTCCTTCAAAACGAAGTAATTCATCCTTATCGAGGTTATACTTAGTCTTTTCTTCATCTTCTATCCTCTTCTTTATATGTTCGCATTCCTCATTGCTCAATTGCACTTCCTTAACACGTTCCACTATGGTCAGTTAAGTCTCCATGGAAAATAACATCTCCGCTACTTCACTCGGTAATTTAACTTCTAATTCCATCCTTGCCATCACTGTTACTAACTCATTCTGAGCCATTAACATTGACAGTTTCTCTCTACCCTTCCTACTTAGCGCACCGGCTACTACATTTGTTTTCCCCGGATGATATAAGATATCACAATCGTAATCTTTTATTAGTTCCAACTACCTTCTCTGCCTCATATTCAACTCCTTCTGTGTGAAGATATATTTCAGACTTTTATGGTCCGTGTATATCTCACACTTCTCACCATATAAATAATGCCTCCATATTTTTAAGGCAAAAACTATAGCTGCCAATTCCAGGTCATGAGTAGGATAGGCCTTCTCATAATCCTTTAATTGACGTGGTGCATCTGTAATGACCTTGCCTATCTTTGTATGAGCACATGACATGACCCAATCTCCTCTATCTGAAGCATCGCTATATTCTACAAAATTTCTGTATAAATGGCAAAGATAATATAGGTGCCTCACTTAATCTCTTCTTTAGTTCCTGAAAACTATTCTCACATTTTTCAGTCCACACATACTTCATCGACTTCCTTGTCAAATTTGTCAGCGGAGTAGCTATTTTAGAAAAGTCTTGGATGAACCTTCTATAGTATCCCACTAACCCCAAAAAACTCCATACCTCAGTTGGCATTTTCGATTGTTCCCACTCATTAACTACTTCTACTTTTATTGGATCCACGGAAATGACATCTTTATCAATAACATGTCCTAGAAACTGCACTCGTTCAAGCCAAAATTCACACTTTGTGAATTTCGCATATAACTTTTCCTTCCGTAGTGTCTCCAACACTATCCTCAAATGTTCAGCATGATCTTCTGATGTCTTAGAATAGACTAGAATGTCATCAATGAACACTACAACAAACTTGCCCAAATAATGTTTCATCACCCTGTTCATCATATCCATAAATGCGGTTGGCGCATTTGTCAACCCAAACGACATTACCAGAAACTCGTAATGACCATAACGAGTTCTGAACTTCGTCTTAGGTACATCCTCATTCCTTAATTTTAACTGATGATACCCCGTATGCAAATCTATTTTAGAAAAATACTTTGCCCCTTTCAACTAATCAAATAGATCATCGATTCTAGGCAACAGGTATTTATTCTTAATCGTTAACTTGTTTAACTCTCGATAGTCGATACAAAGTCGTAACGACCCATCCTTTTTCTTTACAAACAATATCGGTGCTCTCCAAGGAGACACACTCGATTGAATGTACTTCCTGTCTGATAGTTCTTGTAATTGAACCATTAACTCCTTCATCTCAACTGGCGCCATCCATTATGGTGCCCTTAAACCGGTGTGGTGTCGTTAATAGATAAATCACAAATTCAACCTCCCTATCCGGTGGAATACTCGGTAATTCCTCCGAAAATACATCTGTGAATTCTTGAACTGTAGGTATCTGGTTCAAGGATGCTCCCACTCTTTGGGTATCCACAACATGGCACAGATAACCTACACACCCCTTTCTTAACATCTTCTTAGATTGTGTCATCGTTAGACAACAAGAGTGTCTTAGTGATTTACTACCGAAGAATACCGCCTTGGTTTTCTTAGAAAACTGAAGGTTCACACTTTTCCTATGGCAATCGATTACAGTCTTATGGTTAATCAACCAATCCATACCAAGATTTACATTGAATTCTTTTAACCTTATCGGTACCAAATCTACCGATAACTTATTCCCTCTAATATTTACGCAACAATCCTTATGAATATATTAAATGGGGATTATCTCTTCATTTGCTACCTTAACGTCTAAAGGTATTGTTAACCTTTCAGGGATTAAACCTAATCGCTTAGCAAATTCACATGCTATAAAAGAATAAGTAGCACCCGAGTCAAATAACATATAAGCATTTATTTCATTAATTGGAATGTTACCTGCTACTACATCCGATGATGCAACCGCATCCTAGACAGTCATATTAAACGTACGGGCTGAGGGTCTACCCACAGATGGTGTTGGTCCAGTAATAGCTAATTTACCACTACAAGAACTCTTATTTCCCCCTAACCCTTTCTTCGGGAAATTTCTTGCCATGTGGTCCAACGATCCACAAACAAAACACCCATGATTTTTCTTAGGGTTAGGACAGTTGGGTGATAAATGCCCCTCCTGCCCATAGTTGTAGCAAACTGATTTCCCCTTTAAACCGACTCCTAAATGAGTCTTTCCGCATGTCTTGCATGTCTCCATCCAATGCTTAGGATCTCCTTGTTTCACCCCACTATTCCCAGGGTTAAAGCTTTTCCTTTTTGGCAGTGTGCCACTACCGCTGGCAACCTCTGCCTTATTTCCTCCCTCACTCTTATTCTTATTCTTCATTTCTTTGTGGTACTGAGACAATGTCTCACCACCACCTTCAACTATTATTGCCTTTTCCAGAATAGTCTCGTAGTAAGCACTCTGAAACACTGAAATCCAACTATAGAGCCAAGGTTTCAGGCCCTGCTCAAACCTATGAGCCTTCCTCTCTTCTATGTACACTTGATGTGGAGCAAATCTCGCCAATTCATTGAATTTAGTGGTGTACTGGGGAACTGTCATGTCCCCTTGTTTAAGTTCTAAGAACTTAATCTCCATTCTACCTTGTATCCTAGTAGGCAAGTAGTTCTCGAAAAATACTTTCTTGAGTTGTTCCCAGGTAACTGCCTCCATTCTAGTCCCACCCTGGTGAGCTTCCCACCAGTAGTTGGCCTCCCCTTTCATCATGTAAGTCGCAAAAGAAGTCTTTTGCGCCTCACCCATGTTTGTAATAACAAACGCCTTCTCTATCTCTTTTACCCATGTCTGGGCCTCTAAGGGGTCCGTCGTTCCTCGGAACTCCGGAGGACCCACACTTTTGAATTCCTTAAAGGTAGTTGTTCTAGCTACCCTAGGTGCTACAGGAATTCCTCCCCCAACTTGGTTAAATGTTGCCATTAATAAATTAACGAACTCTTGCATAGGGTTATTAGGACCCCCTTGATTTTCATTATGTGACTCAGCCTCTTGGTTACGTTGTCTCCTTCTTGGCGGCATAATTCTGATTAAATAAATAAAGTTTCATTATTATTTATTTAATTACTTAGTTATCATTCCCACATAACAACTCATACCACAACAAGCACATTAAATAAAACTTCCTTATATTAATATGCTTTCATAGTCAAAACTATTTACACCTTGCTTCCATAGCCAAAAAGCTAATACATTACTATCCTGCGATTGACTTCTACAAAAATTGGGATTTACAAAAAGACTACCCTTTAATTATACAAAAGTGGGTTTTACGTCACTACACATATACCAAAAAGATCTAAAGATCTACTAACACTTCCTTACGACATTCTCATGTTTCTGATTTTCTAAAATTGAAACAATATCTCGACTAATCGTATGTCGAATCTGCCCCGACTCAATAGAATAACAAATAATTTTTAGCTTGAGATCCTCGTGAGCACATTCATGGATGTACGACATCCTAGAAATCTTCTGGTCTTTTTCAACCAGTTTCTTTCGAAGCTCTACGGCCTCTTCCTTATAATCCCTCGCCTTATCCATCATCAGCACTTTCTCATCGTGCTCTGACTTAAAATCTGCCTCTGCAGACTCTTTTGCCTCATACAAGGTGGTATTCTCCTCATTCTGTGTCTGCACCACCATGCGCAGATGCACATTCCTATCAAGCATAGCCAGGTACAATGATCTCATTGCATCTGGAGGTGTTGACTCCTGAGTAGGTACCACCGTATTAATCGATGTTACCTCTATATCCTCCTCCACATCTATCATCATATTCAGATATGATGTTATTCCCATTGTTTCCTCAGAGTAATCCTCCCCAGAAATGTACTCTTCTGGATCAGAATATTCTAGAACCACTATCGATACCTCCGCCACTGGCATAGGTACAATCTCCACTCGGTTCACAGACTCTTCACTCACCACGTGAATGTCTCTATACATCAAGCTATCGATCGACATCTACAATATCACATAAACAAGTTTATTAGTACATAATACACAATAGTATAAGCACAAATCATATTTAATTTGTTTAGGATTAATTTCCATCTTTTAAATCTTTCGGTATTGAGTTTTTGTAACAATCCAGAAATTCAAATTGTAATATTAAATATTTATTGAATTATATAAATATTTATTTGATATGTTTATTATTAAAATTGATGAAATAAAAATTTTATTATTGATGTGGTTATTATTATTAAATATTTATGAATTAAATTTATTAGATAATATTCTAAATTAAATTAATTTATAATTTAGAGAGTTGTAATATAACATGAGATGTTATATTGTTGTTTTAATTTAATAATTTAAAGTGGTATGTTAAATTATTAAGTAAAGTTATAATGAGATTATAATTATGTGATATTTGTTTAAGTGAAATATGTATTTAAAATATAGTATGTGTAATTAATTTAATTGACTAATGTTGGATATGAAAATCTTTATTAAAATAAATTAAAGAAGTTTAATTTAGTTTTGACCAAACAAGGCTTAAAAATATTAAGTCTTTAATTTTAAAAGAGTTTTGCCAAACAAAGCCTTATGGCTTTTGGATTTCTAATTTTTTAAATTTAAATAAAATAAATAATATAAATAAAATAATAAATATAATATATTTATTGTGACGCCCCCAAAATAGGTATACATCACCCATTTTGAGTCGTCAGTATAAACTGTGAGTTTAAATACAAATATTGTCATCTAGACAATATTCATACCCAAATAAGTCCTCAATACAATTATTGATACATTATTTAACAAAAATGGTGAGGACTACTAAAACGACTTTCTAGAACCTTCATTCCATACCCCGACTAGTACCCGCTACATTCTCGCCTCCTAAGAAGAAAATGGAACAAAAAGGAAAAGGGTGAGCTCAACTAGCCCTGTAAAAAATATTATGACTAAGATAATATAGAACAAATTATCGTTAGTCTTCAACAGGGAAAATCTGATAAAATACAATAGACAACAAGTTCCAGATCAATATTCGCAGCGAAAACAATAATTCATAGAAGAGTTACGTAGAGAATGAAATCTACTATTATCTATGAATTTAAAAGTCCATCATCAATATTTTATCCATGTAACATCAATCAATATTCATCTTGAATCAAATATTCATCTTTGCACTATAGGCCAAAGATATTCATCAGTCGGTCATGTTCATCTCAACACCTGTTCATCTTTGCACTACGGGCCAAAGATATTCATTATAAAATCATTAATCTTTGCACTACAGGCCAAAGATATTCAATTATATCATCATTTAGGACTGAGGATGATGAAAAATATTTTAAAGAAAACGAATCCAATGAAACAAAAGAATAAATATTCAGAATTCGTATTTCAGTTATTCCATATCCAAAAATACCTCATAAATAATCATAGTGGAGTAAAATTCAAGAATGATCAAAACATGGATACAATCAAAGCTAGTATCCATAATAGATATTTTGGAAGAAAAGGAAAATTTTCATTTTTCGATGAATAGTGTCGTATTCGTGAATAGTGCCGTATACGTGAATAGTAACCCCGACACTAAAAGACAAGAATTTCATAAGAAAAATCTTACCAATATTCCGGCATAATGATATTGAAAGAAATAATATCATTTTAAAAAAATAATATCCCTTACCTCGGAAAGACAAGATTTCCATTTGGAATCTCGGATATAGTCTTTGAAGGAAACTTTAAACCAGTATAGCAACACTCAAAGTATCAAAATACTCACAAGAATACGCTCAACAATATAGAGAGAGAAAGAGAGAGAAAATTTCAATTTCTGGTGTGATTTTCAATTCTAAACAAAGCACCCTATTTATAGGAAAATGCTTAGAACACCAAAGCAGAAAATTTAATAAAATATTAATATATAATAAATTTTTCCTACGCCCACTTAGACTTCTGAATTCAACATGTTTACAATACTTGTGAAGCCCACCAAATGCACAAAAAACGTTTTTATTAAAAAAAAATAATTAAAACTTCAAAAATTAATTATTTCGGAACTTGGGAACTTCAATAATTCATAATAAATAGTCCTTTTGTCAGAAAAATTCAAACCTTATGTCTTTTCCATAGGAAATTCCATTATCTACAACTTTACAGAAGAAAGTTTTTCTAAATTCCAAACAAAAATTGACCGAAATCCACAAATGGACGATTTTACAGTCTATAATCAAATTTCAGTCAAGAAATGGGGTCCACGAACATGAAAAACATGTTTTACATATTTATTGCAACAAAAATACTCTTTCTCCTCATTTATTCATATATCCCAGATTCATTGTAAAAATATCACCATTATTATATTATTATAATATAATAATATATTTAAATAAATTATTTTATCGAAAAAGATAAAATATCAATTTTGAACAGTTGTCACATTAAAAAAATTTCTCCATCTATATCCACATAAAATGAATATTTTCCTCATCATAAAAATCAATAATTAATTACTCACAAATAATATTACAGAATCACAATACTGACAACTAGGCAGTTCCCAAGAAAGAGGGGGCTTGCCAATAAGGATCTCTCCTTACTGACGCGCAATTAGGTGACCAAACCTCTCCTTAGACAGAACTTTCTAGACATTGCCAACAAGTGTTATCTAATAATATTATTCGGATAATATGAATTATTGTCTAGATAATGAAAATCTTGTGTAGTGACAATTATTGAAACAACAATAATATAAAATATCAACCTAGCAATTATTGAATCAATAAAATAAAATATTGAATAGTAATTACTGTAACAATTATTGAGTAGTGCCTTCTTACGTAAGAATCAATAATTGGTGCAATACCGTGTGTGACTGTGTTTTAACCATCGAGTATTTCAACAGTATTAATGGTAACAACTACGCCGTTATTTATAAACAACTTATATTTGTCGTTTTCTTTATTCAATCGCTTTCCGTTATGGGGCCCACACAAGGCTACGCCGTCGTATGAATATTCCCCGACAGTAAGAATATTCCCCGACAATAATGAATATTTTATAACCACTTTCTTATTTGAAATATTTGCGTATTTTACCCATAACTAACCACATTAATCAATTCAACCCTTACTATTTCAAAATAATAAATGGAGGAAATTCAATTTCATTTATAATAAGTTAGGGTCTTACAACCTCCTATCCTTATGAAATTTCGTCCTCGAAATTGACGTACGTACCTGGTGTTTCAAAAAGGTGAGGATACCTCGCTTTCTTTTTCGTTTCCAACTCCCAGGTCATTTCCTCTATAGCATGGTTCCACCACAAAACTTTAACTTGTGGTATGACCTTTGTGCGTAGGACATGCTCCTTTCTATCCAAGATCTTGACAGGTACCTCCTCGTACGTTAAGTCTTCGGCTATCTCGTCCGGTTATAACTCAATAACGTGGTTCGGGTCTTTCACATATTAACGAAGCACAGATATATGAAAAACATTATGAACACGAGACATACTTGGAGGTAACGCGAGTCTATAGGCTACATTTTCTACTCGGTCAAGAATCTGAAATGGACCAATAAATCGTGGATTGAGCTTTCCTCTTTTCCCAAATCTTGTAACTCCTTTCCATGGAGGGACACGCAACAATACATGATCCCCAATACTAAATTTCACGTCCTTTAGATAAAGATCCGCATAATTCTTTTGTCGATCCTGTGCCGTTTGTATACGTTGTCGAATCATTTGGATCTTTTTCATAGTCATACGTACCAAATCGGGTCCCAACAATGTTGCTTCACCCACCTCATCCCAACATATTGGAGAGAGACACTTTCGTCCATATAATGCTTCAAATGGAGCCACACCTATACTTGCCTGATAACTGTGGTTGTAGGAGAATTCCACCAATGATAAATACTTATCCCAACTCCTTTGAAGTCTAGGACACATAGTCTTAATAGATCTTCAAGAGTTTGAATAGTCCTCTCTGATTATCCGTCCGTTTGAGGATGGTATGCCGAACTGAATCGTAAATCCGTGTCCATAGCTTTTTGTAAGCTAACCCAAAATCTTGAAGTGAATCTTGGGTCACGATCCGAAACTATGGATACTGGCATGCCATGCAATCTCACAATTTCATTTACGTACATACGAGCAAGACGTTCAAGGGAATAAGTCTCCCGTATCGGCAAGAAATGAGCAGACTTGGTTAATCTATCAACAATAACCCAAATAGCATTTATTCCTTGAGAAATCGTGGGAAGACCCGAAACGAAATCCATGGTAATGTGTTCCCACTTCCATTTTCGAATCTCAAGTGGTTGCAACGGACCCTTAGGTACTTGATGCTCTGCCTTTACACGTTGACAAGTTAAACACCTCGAGATAAACTTTGCAATCTCTCTCTTTATATTTTTCCACCAAAATGTATGTCGAAGATCACGATATATTTTGGTACTTCCAGGATGGATTGTAAATGGTGTATTATGTGCCTCCGTCATGATCTTGTACTTCAAATCAGAGTTGTTATTAGGAACACAAAGTCTGGAGTGGACTCGAAGTATTTCTTCTTCATCGATTCTCGCTTCTGGAATAGCACCTTCTTGTACTTTCTTCTTCATACACATCAGCTCCGGGTCGGTGGCTTGAGCAACTTTAACTTTATCGATTAAATCTAGTTCTATGTGTATACTTGACATCATCACATGGGTCCCCAGAGTCTTGAATTCTATCTTCATCTTTTGTAAATCACACAAAATGGGCCTTTGCATTGACAACATCGCACTCATTCCCGCATATGATCTTCTACTCAACGCGTCAGCTATCACGTTCGCTTTTCCAAGATGGTATTGAATGGTATGGTCGTAGTCTTTCAACAGCTCGAGCCAACGTCGTTGCCGTATGTTGAGTTCTTTTTGAGTGAAGAAATATTTAAGGGTTTTATGGTCTGAATATATCTCCACTTTTTCCCTATATAGATAGTGCCTCCGGATCTTTAGTGTGAAAGCGATCACGCTAACTCTAGATCATGAGTAGGATAACTCCTCTCATATTCTTTAAGTTGTCATGAGGCATAGGCTATGACTTTCCCATGTTGCATGAGAACACATCCTAACCCTTTACCGAAGCATCAGAGATAACAAATCCATCCAAGAACCAAATGGTATTATCAAACAAAGTGCGAAATGAGTCTCCTCTTAAGCTCTTGGAAACTTTTCTCGCATTCCTCGCTCCATCTAATTTTATATCTTTCCAAGTCAGCTGAGTTAATGGAGTAGCGATTCGAGAAAATCCTTCCACGAATCTCGATAATAACCATTAAGCCCAAAAGCTACGTACTTGATCCACCGACTTGGTTGCTCCCATCTTTGTATTGCTTCAATCTTCGCTGGGTCAATAGATACTCCATGTTTTGACACCATGTGCCCAAGGAATGCTACTTCCTCAAGCCAGAACTCGCATTTCTTTAACTTAGCATATAACTTGTTTTCACGAAGCCTTTGGAGTACCAGCTTCAAATGGTGCTCATGATCTTCACGACTTTTGGAATATATGAGGATGTCATCAATAAAGACAACAACGAATTAATCTAAATATTCCTTAAATACTCGGTTCATCATATCCATGAAAGCCGCAGGAGCATTAGTCAATCCAAAAGACATGACTAAGAATTCATAATTCCCATACCGAGTTTTGAAGGCAGTCTTTGGAATATCCTCAGTTCTAATCTTCAGCTGATGATATCCAGAACGAAGATCGATCTTTGAAAAGAATTGTGCTCCCTGCAACTGCTCAAACAGGTCATTAATACGAGGTAGCGGATACCTATTCTTGATGGTGACATGGTTTAATTCTCGATAGTCAATACAAAGTCGCATACTCCCGTCTTTCTTCTTTACAAATAAAATAGGAGCACCCCAAGGAGATGTACTAGGACGAATGAAACCGATGTCCAACAACTCCTGTAGTTGGACCTTTAACTCTTGAAGTTCAATAGGAGCCATTCGATATCGGGTTTTAGAAATAGGCTTTGTACCAGGTTTAAGATCAATAAAGAATTTAACTTCACGTTGGGGGGTGAATTCAGGAAGTTCTTCAGAAATACGTCAGAAAGTCACTAACAATGGAATATTATTCAAATCGGCGTGTCTTTATTCAAATCCATAACATGGGCTAAGAAAGCTTGACATCCATTTTTTAATAAACGAATGGTTCTATGGCTTGATATAACAGTGATTGATTTTAATGGTTTAGTTGCTTGAATTCAAACAACAGGTTAATTGGGAATATGAAAACTAACAACCTTACGAAAATAATCAATTTTGGCATAATGAGTAGTTAACTAATCAATCCCTAAAATCATGTCAAATGCAAGTATCTTTAAAGAGATAAGGTCAATAGGTAATGTGATGGTGCCAACTTGGATCAAACAAGATTTATAAATAGTGGATGTAATGAAAGTTTCTCTTAATGGAGTCTCCACATATAAATCAAAGTCTAATTTCTCTAGAGTTAAGTTTAAACGTTGAGCACAAGCAGGAGAGATAAATGAATGGGTAACACCGGTATCTAGTAAGGTATAAACTTCGCAAGAATTTATGATTATCTTACACGTGATCACCTCGTTTGGGTTCCTCACATTTTGACCAGTCACGACAAACGCTCTTCCAGGAACCGTTGACTTTGACTTTTCTGGGATAGCCTTTTGAGTCACCATCACCGCTGGACTTGGTTTCGCTACCGTACAATCTCGAGCAATATGTCCTTCCTTTCCACAATTATAACATACCTTGAACTGTTGTGGACAGTTTGGGCTAATACGTCCTTCTTTCCCGCAGTTATAGCATACGACCGGTGGTCGTTCACCTCCTTATATAACCGATTCTTCTTTGGTCTTGACGTCTTCGCATTGTCATTGTTGTACCTTCTCTTTTTAAAATCTCCTCCTGGCTCGCTTCTTCTATTCTCATGGCCATGATTACCACCAGAGTGGTGCGCTCTTGTCCAGTTTTTTTTCTTTCTCCGTGGTTATCGTTGTTACGATGGCTACCATCACCCAGTATGATCCTGGTTATGGTCCCTCGGTTGACCGTACTCGTTATCTCGCTCTAATAATTGAGCCTTGTTGACAACATCTAAATAAAGAGAAAATTTATGAGAAATGAGATATTGACGTATGTCGGGTTTCAAACCTCTCAGAAACATCCGTGTCATACGTTCCTCATTCTCCACCAAATGAGGTGCAAACCTGGATAACTCCGCAAACTTTGCCTCGTATTTGGACACCGTCATGTTGTTCTGCTCCAGTCTAATAAACTCTACCTCCTTCATATGACGAATACTTACAGGAAAGTACTTGTCATTGAACAGATCAAGCGTTTCCCATGACATCTTTGAGTGCGGCAGGGATGAGTACGCTTCTGATTCCCACGATGAATCTGCCTCATTACGGAACATAAAGGTGGCGAATGGAACCTTCTGTTCCTCCTTGCATCCCAAGACATCGAATATCTTGGTAATTTGCTTGACCCACGTCTCCGCCTTAATCGAATCCAAACTTTCCCCTATTACGGTGGTCCCAACTCTTTGAGCCGCTTGGCCATGACAAACCGCAAGCGTTTATCATTTCCACCCATATTTTGTACACGAGTCTCCTCAAATCGATTTTGCATGAACTGCAAAAAGCTTCTAAACATTCCGTCGTTCATCGTCTGCTCAGTGGTGTTGTTTACAGGAGAAACATTGCCGGCCTGTTGCACGTTCTCCTCATTGGTGAGTACAGGCATCTCCAAGGTCTCATTTACTCCACTGTTAACATTCTTAGTAGCCATTCTCAATTACTGCAATAAAACAAGGGTTAATTAAAGAAATTAACATATCACATAATATTAAGGATTCGTATTTCAGTTATTCCATGTCCAAAAATACCTCATAAATAATCATAGTGGAGAAAAATTCAAGAATGATCAAAACATGGATACAATCAAAGCTAGTATACATAATAGATATTTTGGACGAAAAGGAAAATTTTCATTTTTTGATGAATAGTGCCGTATACGTGAATAGTGTTGTATAAGTGAATAGTAACCCTGACACTAAAAGACAAGAATTTCACAAGAAAAATCTTACCAATATACCGGCAAAATGATATTGAAAGAAATAATATCATTTTAAAAAAAAATAATACCCCTTACCTCAGAAAAGAGCGATTTCCATTTGGAATCATTGGATATAGTCTTTGAAGGAAACGCACCAGTATAGCAACACTCAAAGTATCAAAATACTCACAAGAATATATACCGACAATATAGAGAGAGAAAGAGAGAGAAAACTTCAGTTTCTGGTGTAATTTTCAATTCTAACCTAAGCACCCTATTTATAGGAAAATGCTTAGAACACCAAAGTAGAAGATTTAATAAAATATTAATATATAATAAATTTTTCCTACGCCCACTTAGACTTCTGAATTCAACATGTTTACAATACTTGTGAAGCCCACCAAATGCACAAAAAACATTTTTATTAAAAAAAATAATTAAAACTTCAAAAATTAATTATTTCGGAACTTCAGAACATCAATAATTCATAATAAATAGCCCTTTTGTCAGAAAAATTCAAAACTTACATTTTTTCATAGGAAATTCAATTATCTACAACTTTACTGAAGAAAGTTTTTTCAAATTCCAAACAAAAATTGACCGAAATCCACAAACGACGATTTTACAGGTTATAATCAAATTTCAGTCAAGAAATGGGGTCCACCAATATGAAAAACATGTTTTAAATATTTATTGCAACAAAAATACTCTTCCTCCTCATTTATTCATATATCCCACATTCATTGTAAAAATATCACCATTATTATATTATTATAATATAATAATATATTTAAATAAATTATTTTATCGAAAAAGATAAAATATCAATTTTCAACAATTGTCAAATTAAAAAAATTTCTCCATCTATATCCACATAAAATGAATATTTTCCTCATCATAAAAATTAATAATTAATTATTCACAAATAATATTACAGAATCACAATACTTACAACCAGGTAGTTCCTAGGAAAGAGGGGGCTTTCCAATAAGGATCTCTCTTTACTGACGCGCAATTAGGTGACCAAACATCTCCTTAGACAGAACTTTCTAGACATTGCCAACAATGTTATCTAATAATATTATTCAGATAATATGAATTATTGCTCTGATAATTGAAAATACTGTGTAGTGACAATTATTGAAACAACAATAATATAAAATATCAACGTAGTAATTATTGAATCAATAAAATAAAATATTGAACAGTAATTACTGTAACAATTATTGAGTAGTGTCTTCTTACCTAAGAATCAATAATTGGTGTAATACCGTGTTTTACTGTGTTTTAACCACCGAGTATTTCAACAGTATTAACGGTAACAACTACGCCGTTATTTATAAACAACTTATATTTGTCGTTTTCTTCATCCAATCGCTTTTCGTTATGGGGCCCACACAAGGCTGCGCCGTTGTATGAATATTCCCCGACAGTAAGAATATTCCCCTACAATAATGAATATTTTATAACCACTTGCTTATTTGAAATATTTGCTTATTTTACCCATAACTAACCACATTAATCAAATCAACCCTTACTATTTCAAAATAATAAATAAAGAAAATTCAATTTCATTTATAATGAGTTGGGGTCTTACATTTATAATATATACGTTTCTTTTAGTAACCGATATTTTGTTTAGTAGGGTATTAAAGTTATCAGTTTTATTTTTGTTATGTTTGGCCATATCAGTTTTCTTTACGCATACTTGGCTAAGTTTGAGAGTTTAGAGAGAGTTTGATAGAGCTTGTCAGAGAGAATTGAGAGTGATTGAGAGGAAGCTTAAGGATTTCACGACAATTCAAGTGAGTTTAGCAAGGATTGTTCAACCATTTAAAGGTATGTTCACAACCTTGGTATTATATATGTATATACATGTATATGTGTTTTACTAAGAAAGACTATATGTTACGAGAATTCTAGCTTTACAGAAATTATTGTTATGTAACTTTGTTTATGGTAATTATGTATAGTTATGATGTTAAAAGTTGTAGTCAGACATGAATGGTATGCTAATTTCAGATGACAGTAGAAAAATAATATCAGTGTATGTTTCTATGAATATTTTCTTATATGGCTTAGGTAAGTATCAATTTTTATGGTCAATTTGTATGCTAAGCTGTTAATTGAGTCTTGTATATGTTAGTTCATTAAGAAACGAGCATAATGCAATTTGAATGAAGCAATTTGGGCAAGTATAGAGATTACAGTGATTACATGAACATGATTTTGTAGGATAACAAAATTAGTATGTGATTGTATGGTAATTGTAAAAAGTGAACTATGAATTGTTAATTAGGTATGAAATAAAGAGAACTTAGTTCAAAAGAGTCAAATTGGTGTATCATTATGATTACAGTGTTCATTGTGTCAAGAAGTATAAAAAATGGATTTTTTGGTTTTAAAATATGATATTCCAGTATTTAATTTTTCTAGAATTATGGTTTAAGTTGTGTTAATTGGTGTTAAAAATTAAGACATAGCTTTGTTCTGTGTTTTGTTTTGGGGTGTTCTGTAATTCGGAGCCCCAGCACCAAATTTCGCACCTCGGCGTAAAAAAATAGGCTGAAGTTCGCGCCTTATCATTGAATTCAGAATTAGCGCATTGTGTCTCGTTATCAGTATTTGGAAAAGTGATCTGGGTTGGACAGTTTTGACCTTCTGTAGTAAAATGGCAATATTGTTTTCATACAAAATCTGATTGAGATGATTCAAGATGATTCGAAAAGAGGACGAATAGGCCTATAAATTTTATTCTTTAAGGTTTTCAATTTGAAATCGTTATGAAGGGTTAAAATGGCCATCTTTAGGACTATTGTGTATTTGGAGCTAATCGAAGGGCGTCGGGATGCGCGAATGCAAGTGCAATCCTTTCTGTATTAGTATAACTTAATGATAACATGTTGGACATGTAATAGGATGTTGTATCAAGTTCTTAATGTGTATATGTTGCAATGACATGATCACTTAAGTAGTTGTAATAAAGCTAAAAAGTAATGTTAATGAAAAGATGCGATGTTATTTAAACTTAAACTTAGTTAGTAGCTATACTAAAAGTAAGAAAGCAACTCATGAAGGTAATGTTAGTGTAACTAATGTGTATTGTCAATACATATGGTATGTGTAGGACTTGGGGTGAACGTGAGTAGTGATTGCTTATCCTATGCACGAGGCAAGTTCCCTAACTTTTGCTACTTTATTATTCAGCAAGGTTACTTTTCACTGTTATGTTATACTTATGCAAATTCTCTGTTTCTAATCTCTTGTTTAACAATTTATTGTCATGCAAGTTCTTTAACCCTCATTTATTGCTGGGCAAGTTAGTTAATCTTTGTTTTTTATTCCAATTGAGATTACCTATTCAAAGTCTGTACTCATTTATTGTTGAGCAAGTTAGTTAATCTTTATCTCTTTATTCAAAGTTTGTATTATTATTGTAAGAAGTGTGTTTATTCAGCTACTAATAACTGTTGTTTGATCTTTGTTCTTCAATATCATTGTACTATCTTACGTTATTGTACCAAACTCTAAGTTGCTTAGCAATTATTTACCAATTCAACTAATCCTTAGTTGACAAATGTTCTAAACTCTATATTACCCTTGAAGTTTACCCAAACCAAACTTCCTTTGGTTTGTTTATGTACTCACACAACTTTGAAAGCATGTTGTCGATGATAACATGTGTTCAACTTAGAAATTGTTAATACTCTAGCTCTTATTGATTCATCGATATACCTTGTTCATGAAGATATTATAATCAAACCCTTGAATAGTTATTGGTTCCTATCTGATTCAACCAGTACTTGGTTGATGAGCGTTCTAAAAATCAAGACTTCCTTTGAAGTTAATTCCCAACAAAACTTACTTTAGTTCGGAACCTGATAATCTAAGCTAAGATGAACAACCCTATATCAGGGGATTATTTTAGAGCTACGCAATAGCGTTAAATTGTTTGCGCAATACATAGTACAAAGGGTTGATCACCTGGAGTACGGAATGATGGTCCATATAGTCGTTTAGACTGTTAAAGGTTACAATAGAAACACCTGTGAACCTAGGACATAGATGATGATTATAATCTTTTAGACTGTTAAAGGTTAAAGTAGAAATACTTGGAAACCTAGAATAGAGTTCGTGGTCTTGTGACCCTCAGTATATTCTTTGATGTTGTTATCTATTGTTAACTTAAACGTTCATTATTCCTTTGAACTAATAGTTGTTGAATTAAAGTTTCTTGTTCCGGTAAGAATAGTTTACCATTGAAAGCTCAGTTAATTGTCATTCATAAAACGTTATTGTATATTATCCTTCTTGTGAGCAATTGTTTGCTCACTCTTGCACAAAACAATGCAGATGAAGTTACGAAGTTTGAAAATCTTTCTGCAAGCAAGGGCAAGGACAAAGTTCTTGATTAGACGACAACGTTTAATTTATATGTTATTTATGAAGCTTATGTAATGGATTTAATTATAATCATGTTTTAATTTTCCGTGGATGATTGTAATAAAGGTTAGATGACCTAGGATTTATTTTAGATTATGTAACCCTTTAATGGGAGATTGATTGTTTAAGATTTTAAATTTAATTGTATCCTTTGTTTATGGGTAGTTAGTTATGATTTAATTGGACAGTGAACACCAAATCTATGGGGATGAAGTGTCCGGATTTGGGGGTGTCACAAGTTGGTATCAAAGCTTTAGGTTATGAACCATAGGTGGGGAAACCTTAGGTTATAACCTTCTAGGAGATCAAAAATATAGAGGTGTTAAACTCTTATCGATTTCTAAGGAATGAATTGAGGGAAATTCATTGAGGATAAAATGATAAAAGAACTTATGTGTTTATTTGTTAATGACTTATGTGCTCGCAAGTACTCAGGAGTAGCAAGTATTATACAATTAAGTTGTGGGGTTGTTAAAACTTTATTGTCGGAATGACTGATGAAGAAAGATATGAATTAGGATCCCTGAGAAGTTCATACAGTCTGAGTATGGTTTGTATTGGGAAAGCCATACCTGTTGTTTCCTGTGGTAGCACTTGGGTAAGAGCTTGAGTTTGAATGCGAGGATAAATTTGAGGTGATCAAGGTGAAGGATGAGTATGAGGAGGGGGACTTCTCAAATGAAGTGTATAGTCATAACATTGAGTTATAAAAGAAGGTTAAGAAATTAGAAGGTCAAGCCGCAAAGCACCAAGCCACGTTAGCGCAAGAAGATGTCGCGACTCAAGACCTTACTATAAAACTTACAGATGTAGAGCGTATACTAGCTTAGTCGGAATATTAAAGAGGATAGTTATTAGCTGGGAATGAGATTGCGCATGAATGACTGGGGAAAGAAGTCAGCAAAACGTGCGAGAGCTGAAGAAGCATGGGTGAAGGCTTCTAAACGCATAGATCGTGTTGAAGACAAGTTGAAGAAGGCCAAGCGAATGATGAAACTTAGAATTTAGTATTCTACTTTCTGTGTAGGTTGATATTTATTTTTTTTTTTAATTTTTTTTTGTATGTGATGGATCGTCAATGATTTGTATCATGGAGCAAGAGCGCAATGAAGATTATGCAATGTGGAATGTTCTTGTAGATTGCAAGAAAAACATTAAGATTATATATTAATCATGATGAAAATTAATAAAATGTAAATTCTGACTTTTGAAATAAATAGTGGGATATGATGAAGTAATCCTAGAATTTTATTATTATAGGATAAATAATAACAGTGAGGCTATTTTGTTATGTGGTGATGTAATAAATGAATAAAGACATCATCGTTTATTAAGATATATTATGTGTTGTCTATATGTGGTTAAGATAAGTTTGAAAATTTTAATGCGTGTGTGAACGTTGATCTAATGGTATAAGTTTTAAACAGTAAGATGCCGCCTAGAAGAAGACAACAACGTCAGTAGAGACCTAAGGAATATGCATACAATAGGGAAGCTAATGCAAATCCAGTGCCACAATTGGTGAATTTTACGGTGGGAACCGCAAATCAATCAATTTCGGCTATCAATCAAATCTCGATGTTCCAACCAAATTCGTTAACAATAGAGCTGGAAATAACGATTGATGTAGAAGGGGAAGGTAATACGCTGGCATACAATCAAGAGCAGAGGGGAAGGAAGAGTGCAGATGATAAGGTGGATGATAGTTATACCGATAACGCCTGGAAAAGAAAGTGGGACAATAATATTAACGCTGAAAATCAGCAAGGGAAGGAAAAGAAGAAGGTATAGCGGTGTAGCAACTGTAGAAAGAAACATGTAGGTGTTTGTTTGAAGGGGAAAAGGGTGTGCTTTAATTGTGGTTTGAAGGACCACATTGCACCAAAGTGTTCAAGACCGAGGAAGGAAGCCTGTTTCACGTGTAGATCGAAGAAGCACTTGGCTCGAGAGTGACCAAAGAAAGTGGTAGGAAAAGCAAGTGGAAGCAAAGGGGGCAGTGGAAAACTGGTTATTGTAGAATCAGCTTTGCCGAGTCGACCAACCGAACAATCAACCAACATGACGATCCATGACGTAATGCAAGGTATGGTTCCGATCAGTTATCTATACGGTAACGTGCTATTTAATTCAAGTGCCACTTGTTAATTTATGCCTGATGAATTCGTTTAGAAACTAGATTCACTTTCAAGAAAAGTTAGACTATTCCCTAAATATGGAAAGTGTGAATATTGATTCTTTTAAGTTGATGTGTAAAATTTCTGTATTGGAATTAATATGGCACCTGTGATGTCTCTACCAGATAATATAGGAATGTTGTGTTGTATAGCGACGCATCCTATAATATACTAGGTTGTGTGTTTAGGCAGAGCGACAGGGTCATTTCGTATGTATCGCGTCATTTAAAATTTTTATGTGAAAGGATATCCGACTCATGATTCGGAGCTAGAGCTAATAGTGGTTGCCCTGAGGATTTAACGATATTACTTTTGGATAGTAGTGTGAGATATAAACAAACCATAAGTGTCTAAAGTATATAGGGGTATTTAAGCGTGCGTTGAATTGATAGCGGGAGTTGGTCAAGGATTGTGAATGCAAAATCCTAAATAAACGTGGTGGCCGACGTCTTAAGAAAAAGGTAGTAGTTATTTTTGTTAACTGTGCAAGATGGGTTCATAATAGAAATGAATAATTTGTGGTATAAGGTAAGATATATAAAAATTCAGAGGAGAAGTTGTTCAGGTGGAAATTCGTACAACTGTGCTAGACAGGGTAAAAGAAGATTAGCTCCAAGACGAGGATGTCAAATTCATAATCGATACTGAGGGATAGTTGAAAGTAAAAGGAAGAAACTAGGTTTCTCTAATGCTAGGAATTGAAAATGAAGTTTTGCATAAAATTTATATATTGAATCAACTAGGAAGCACGAAAATATATATTGCCTTCGATAATACTATTTGTGGTAAGATATGGTGATAGAGTTTATAGTATGGCAAATTTAGCATATTACCTATCGATCAGTGTGCGAAGTTATATGTTTACGAAATTGTTTCAAGACACGGTGTTTCATTGTCAATTGTGTCGAACCGAGATTCATGATTCATATCGAATTTTTAGAAAGGGTTTGCAAGAACGTGTGGAACACAATTAGAAATAAGTATGTCATATTGTTTGTAAATCGATTGCCAAACTAAAAGGAAATCTAGACATCGGAAGGCGTGCTAAGCGCATGAGAAGTTTTCGATAATGTCATACGAGGAATCCGCATTGAGCAAGTTATGGGAAAGTTAAAAATAATTGAAGAGTAAGGTAATGTTCGGTGAGATTTCAACTGAGGACTCATATGGTAACTAAGTCGTACAAACTTTTGTATGAGCAAAGGTTTTGTGCATATACTCTATTTATCACATTGATAATCATTGAAATATCAGTATCGCGCTATCAATGGATGTGTGGTGGAAAGGTGATTCTTTTCTCATGTATATATTTGATAGTTAGAGGTTGTTAAGATTAGGTTAGATGATATTAGGATTAGGTTCGGTTCTTAAAACTAAAGCATATGGTAAGTTCGTGACTCATAATCATATGGTATGTTTTAAACCCCTCAGCGAATGGACGCCTATGGTCTGACTAGGATAAGTTCCTAAACTCATATGATTGTGGAAAGTTCCTGAATTTCTAAAGTGTGGTAAGTTTGATGAACTATAGTGGGTATAAAGCGGTTATAGCATAGGAAGCATTGATGAAGTTGAAAAGATGGTTTAGAGGTAGCCTTACCTCTACTGAGTGAAACATTTGCAATGTTTTTCATGTTTCAAAGTTGATATGATCAAACAAGCTCATTCGCAATCATGTGACCAATCTGAGCAATTATGGTTGTTCTACTAGGAAATTACTATCCAGATAGTCGATAGGAAAGAACAGGTGCTCAAGGATAAGTGATACATTTTGTGAAGGTGAGGCAACGTGGGAACTCGAAGATGAAATGATGAAGAATTACCTTAAGTTATTTGTTTAGTCTGTGTCTTCGATTCTGGGGACAGAATCTTTGTAAGAAGGGAAGAATGTGACGATTCGATGGTTTGAGTTGTGATTCTAGGGACAGAATCCTTATAAGGAGGGAAGGATGTAACAATCCAGAAATTCAAATTGTAATATTTTATATTTATTGAATTATATAAATATTTATTTGATATGTTTATTATTGAAATTGATGAAATAAAAATTTTATTATTGATGTGGTTATTATTATTAAATATTTATGAATTAAATTTATTAGATAATATTCTAAATTAAATTAATTTATAATTTAGAGAGTTGTAATATAACATGAGATGTTATATTGTTGTTTTAATTTAATAATTTAAAGTGGTATGTTAAATTATTAAGTAAAGTTATAATGAGATTATAATTATGTGATATTTGTTTAAGTGAAATATGTATTTAAAATATAGTATGTGTAATTAATTTATTTGACTAATGTTGGATAGAAATCTTTATTAAAATAAATTAAAGAATTTTAATTTAGTTTTGACCAAATAAGGCTTAAAAATATTAAGTCTTTAATTTTAAAGAGTTTTGCCAAACAAAGCCTTATGGCTTTTGGATTTCTAATTTTTGAATTTAAATAAAATAAATAATATAAATAAAATAATAAATATAATATATTTATATATATATCGTTCTTTTAGTAACCCGATATTGTGTTTAGTAGGGTATTAAAGTTATCGATTTTATTTTTGTTATGTTTGGCCATATCGCTTTTCTTTACGCATACTTGGCTAAGTCGAGAGTTTTAGAGAGTCCGATAGAGCTTGTCAGAGAGAATTGAGAGTGATTAAGAGGAAGCTTAAGGATTTCACGACAATTCAAGTGAGTTTAGCAAGGATTATTCGACCATTTGAAGGTATGTTCACAACCTTGTTATTATATATGTATATACATGTATATGTGTTTTACGGCAAAGACTATATGTTCTGAGAATTCTAGCTTTCTGTAAATTAGTGTTATGTAACATGTTTATGGTAATTATGTATAGTTATGATGTTAAAAGTTGTAGTCAGACATGAATGGTATGCTAATTTCAGATGACAGTAGAAAAATAATATCAGTGTATGTTTCTATGAATATTTTATTATATGGCTTGGGTAAGTATCAATTTTTATGGTCAATTTGTATGCTAAGCTGTTAATTGATTCTTGTATATGTTAGTTCATTAAGAAACGAGCATAATGCAATTTGAATGAAGCAATTTGGGCAAGTATAGAGATTACAGTGATTACATGAACATGATTTTGTAGGATAACAAAATTAGTATGTGATTGTATGGTAATTGTAAAAATTGAACTGTGAATTGTTAATTGGGTATGAAATAAAGAGAACTTAGTTCAAAGGAATCAAATTGGTGTATCATTATAATTTTTCTAGAATTATGGTTTAAGTTGTGTTAATTTAGTATTTGTATGCTTGGTGAAGTTTATGTGTAATTTTCATAAGTTATACATGTTAATTGGTGTTAGAAATTAAGACATAGCTTTGTTCTGTGTTTTGTTTTGGGGGGTTCTGTATTTCGCACCCTAGCGCCAAATTTCGCGCCTCAGCGCCAAAAATAGGCCAGAAGTTCACACGCATACATTATTTGGAATTCACGCCTAATATTTGGAATTGCTGTGCCAAAGACCATCTTGTGCCTTGTGCCTCAAAAAGAAAAGTGGTCAGGTCGGAACTTTCATAAGAACTCCGATTGAGATGATTCAAGATGATTCGAAAAGAGGACGAATAGGCCTATAACTTTGATTCTTTAAGGTTTTCAATTTGAAATCGTTATGAAGGGTTAAAATGGCCATCTTTAGGACTGTTGTTTATTTGGAGCCAATCGAAGGGCGTCGGGATGCGCGAATGCAAGTGCAATCATTTCTGTATTAGTATAACTTAATGATAACATGTTGGACATGTAATAGGATGTTGTATCAAGTTGTTAATGTGTATGTATTGCAATAACATGATCACTTAAGTAGTTGTAATAAGGCTAAAATGTAATGTTCATGAAAAGATGCGATGTTATTTAAACTTAAACTTAGTTAGTAGCTATACTAAAAGTAAAAAAGCAACTCATGAAGGTAATGTTAGTGTAACTAATGTGTATTGTCAATACATATGGTATGTGTAGGACTTGGGGTGAACGTGAGTAGTGATTATTTAATCTACGCATGAGGCAAGTTCCCTAACTTTTGCTACTTTATTATTCAGCAAGGTTACTTTTCACTGTTATGTTATACTTATACAAATTCTCTATTTCTAATCTCTTGTTTAACGATTTATTATCATGCAAGTTCTTTAACCCTCATTTATTGTTGGGCAAGTTAGTTAATCTTTGTTTCTTTATTCCAATCGACATTACCTTGGTTATTCAAAGTCTGTACTCATTTATTGTTGAGCAAGTTAGTTAATCTTTATCTCTTTATTCAAAGTTTGTATTATTATTGTAAGAAGTGTGTTTATTCAGCTACTAATAAGTGTTGTTTGATCTTTGTTCTTCAATATCATTGTACTATCTTACGTTATTGTACCAAACTCTAAGTTGCTTAGCGATTCTTTACCAATTTAACTAATCCTTAGCTGATGAATGTTCTAAACTCTAAATTACCCTTGAAGTCTACCCAAACCAAACTTCCTTTGGTTTGTTTATGGACTCACACAACTTTGAAAGCATGTTTTCGATGATAACATTTGTTCAACTTAGAAATTGTTAATACTCTAGCTCTTATTGATTCGTCGATATACCATGTTCATGAATATATTATAATCAAACCCTTGAATAGTTATTGGTTCCTATCGGATTCAATCAATACTTGGTTGATGAGCGTTCTAAAAATCTAGACTTCCTTTGAAGTTAATTCCCAACCAAACTTCCTTTGGTTCAGAACCTGATAATCTAAGCTAAGATGAACAACCCTATATCAGGGGATTATTTTAGAGCTACGTAATAGTGTTAAAATGTTTATGCAATACATAGTACAAAGGGCTGATCACCTAGAGTACAGAATGATGGTCCATATAGTTGTTTAGACTGTTAAAGGTTACAGTAGAAACACCTGTGAACCTAGGACATAGATGATCATTATAGTGTTTTAGACTGTTAAAGGTTAAAGTAGAAATACTTGGAAACCTAGAATAGAGTTCGTGGTCTTGTGACCCTCTGTATGTCCTTTGATGTTGTTATCTATTGTTAACTTAAACGTTCATTATTCCTTTGAACTCATAGCTGTTGAATTAAAGTTTCTTGTTCCGGTAAGAATACTTTACCATTGAAATCTCAGTTAATTGTCATTCATAAAACGTTATTGTATATTATCCTTCTTGTGAGAAATTGTTTGCTCACTCTTGCACAAAACAATGCAGATGAAGTTATGAAGTTTGAAAAGCTTTTTGCAAGCAAGGGCAAGGACAAAGTGCTTGATTAGACGACAACGTTTAATTTATATGTTATTTATGAAGCTTATGTAATGGATTTAAATATAATCATGTTTTAATTTTCCGTGGATGATTGTAATAAAGGTTAGATGACCTAGGATTTATTTTAGATTATGTAACCCTTTAATGGGAGACTGATTGTTTAAGCTTTTGAGTTTAATTGTATCCTTTGTTTATGGGTAGTTAGTTATGATTTAATTGGACAGTGAACACCAAATCTGTGGGGATGAAGTGTCCGAATTTGGGGGTGTAACAGTTTTCTCATTACCTTATTAATTCGTTCAGCTGAATTTACTTTCTTCGGACTTTACCTTCCTTAATGAGGTTATTAGCCTAAGGTTCTTCCCCCCTTAAGTTTTATAACCTAATGCTTTGATACCAACCTGTGACACCCCCAAATTCGGGTATCTTCCAACCCGACATATGGTGCTACACGGTACTCATAACTATACAATCATTCCATTGAAAAATACAACATAATGAATGTAATAACTATCTTCTTATTACAATCAAGGTGAAATCCTTTCCCTGGTTCGTAAACCGATTACATCATTCGTTGTTCGTAAGTATAATACATTCAATCATACTAATCTATTACAAGATGGTTAACTATCCATCTTAGCCTTGCCCTTATTTCTCTAAGCATTCTTAGTATGCTTGACTTTAACTGCAATCATATAATTAACGCAAGAAGTGAGCACAACAAGTTCAGCAAGTCTAACAAAGAATAATACCAATACCACATCCGTGAATTATATAAATAAATCTTTCATAACTGAATAAGTAGTCATGAAGTATTACAAAACATCAATACTCAACAATTCATAATTTCAATTCCCAAAGTATATAATGGTTTAGGAATTCTGAACCGGTCGAAAGACCATGAATAGTATCTTTTTGTTTTCATACTTAAAAAGGACATAACATCACTAAGGCTATACATCCAGTATTTCTTATGAGCACTTCTAGGTAATCAGCCTATAATACTCTATGTTGATCAACATTCATCCGTTAAACGTATTTACGTTTAAGTTTTGGCAAACTCGCGTGCCCATCGAATAATCGATGAAAAATACTTTTGTTTGTTTATAGACAAACTTACCTTCAAATCCGTACCAAATACTTGGCATAGGATAGTGTTATCATTTCTATATAGAAAGATATGTATACAAATCAATTTATCTCTTACGAATAGTCTGGCCGAGTTAGAACTGGCATTGACCCTTTCTTTAAAATCATTCATGCAACTCAGTACAATGAATCATAGAAAACTCGACTAACTCAAAGGTTAGACAAGCGTTAAGAAAACTTACCTTCAAGCGTCTCAAATAATTTATTCGACTGTTCTCAGCCTTTACAGAATCTACATGATATATTCAAATAGCACAATGTAATTAGCTACCAAACAATCAATCAATCACATTATTTCTACCAACTTCTTTCTCTTCTATGTCGTAGTTGACTTTATTTCATTAATAATGTCAATTCAACTTACTACCCTTCATCCCGGCTTGTTAACGTTCTTACGTTACTAACCAAACTCAATCGTCATTGGTGAAGTACCAATGTTGATTACCGTTCACGGTATATTATTAACACTTCGTGTTCTTCGTTACCATACTAACAACTCGTGTTCAATTTCTAAATTCATCACCATATACACTAGTATATGTAACATAGTAATAGTTTTAGTGTGTTCATTAAGTATATGAACTCATCTCATATTGGTCTTAAAATAATTGAATTCAAAACCTAACTTGTCTAACAATTCCCCTGCCTCGGCGCCGCGGCGTGGCCCTTCTATGCAACACTGGCGTTGCGGCGCCAGTTCACAGTAGTTAAGCCTCGGCTTCGGCGCTGCAGTGCGACACTCCATTATATGAATGGCGTTTCAGTGCCACTCTTTAGTAGATCAATACACTGTGCATGGCACTGCGGTGCGGCACAACAAGCCTTGTCTGGCGCCGCGGCGCCAAACCTCAGCACTAGAAAATTTTTATAGATAAATTTTTAGTGAACTTCCCGGCTTCATAACTTCTTCGTTATAAGTCAGATTTGGTCTGTTCAAAAGCCTACAACTCATAAATTACATAATCTACACGTTCAAATAAGAATTTTTCAATTCTGAATCCATTAACTCAAAATTTACCTCTAAGTTCATTATCGAGCGTTCGTTAAACGCTTTCGCAAGCGTTCGTTAAACGCTTTTGAGCATTCAATACTCGTTTTCTTCGTTTTAAGTCGGAATCCAATGATTCTTAAGCTCACGACTCTTAAATACCCTATCTCACGTGTTGACATTGAAAACCAACGTTTTCAAGTCTCACAGCAATTTTCAACTACTAATCCAGAATTTCTACATTTTCGACATTTAACGTCTAATTCCATAAAATTCGCTATAACTTCGTTACTAGTGTTATAAATGCCAAATCAAATGGAACACTCCATTGATTTCGTATCTACATTCTAACCAAGAAAGATGCACATATTCTAATATTGATGGTGTTCAATTTGTCCATCAACAACCAAGTTCATTACTCAATGATTTCTACGGTTTAAACTTACGTAAACCCTTACGATATACATTTACACGTGACATATAAAGGTTTTACAATTTATAAGCCATCCTTATTCCACCATAAGAGGCATGCTCCACCAATTTATGATTCTTTATAACAAAGAAATCAAAAGGGATGCAAAACTATTATTAAGGGAATATTACCTTTACGATCTTGGTATTCTTGCTAAAAACTCTAAGGTTTTTGCTTCAAAGTGAGATGATCTCTTGTTTCTAGCTATTTCTCTCTCTCAATATATATTGGATGACTCTTGGAAAACCAAAAATAACCAACATAAGCTTCTCTTTTATAGGCAAATCAAATGGAGGGCAAAAGAGTCTTTTCTCCCCACCTCTTTACTATTCACTACTTCATCACCAAGTAAAATACTTGGTGATCAAGTAGATCACTTTACTTTCTCACCAAGTGGCCGGCCCCCACTAGTCCATGGGTTGCCCCATGGGTTGCCCCATGGGTTGCCCCATGGGTTTTACCCATTCGGTGACCCATCGATTCGATCCACAGTTTGGTTTCTTGGATCGGCCTTAATTAAACATAACGTTGGGCTTTGACTTGAGCTTAAACACCTAATTCATTGAGCTTGAATACTCAATTACTTGGGCTTGGTATAATCCAAATCCAATTGGATTATACTAAGTCCTAAACTCTAAGTCCATTACCCAATCGTATTCTACACGTATAATTTACGTATTCTCTTCGTATAGTACTCGTACAATATTCATATTGTACTTCATATTAAATCTTCATGCTATACTCGTATACTAAATCTTAACTCACTCGTATAACGTACGCATAATCATTATCGTAATTCATTATACGAAGCTCATTTCCTTCTCAGAAATCATTCTTCTCAACCCTTAGGTTTTAACTCCGTAGGCAAAAACTTTGTTTTCCATAAATAAAATATTATTAAATATTCCATCTCGTCTTCATATTCTATCATTGCGCGTTTCTCGAAATTCTAAACTTAATTCCTGAGCAGAAATGAATGAATGGTGTTTTTATGGAAATTTCTCGGAAAACTTTTAATTTTGTCTTGGAAATTCAAAACAATTAATTCTAGCACATAGCCAGAAGACTAACCACATCCGCACATTCTAGGTCATAAAACGACCTTCACATAGCTTACTCACATAAATAATCAATTAAATTCATTTAATTCACATAATCAAATAACAATTTAATTCTCATATAAATCAGATTTTCTCGGGCGTTACAGACGCCCCCAAAATAAGTATACATCAACCATCTTGGGTCACCAAATACATGGTACTGAATAAAAAAACAAACTTAATAATACAACATGAGCTGAGAGTTTTTACACGAATATTGTCTTCTAGACAATATCCAAACTCAAATGGAGTCCTTATTACATTTATTGTCACAGTATTTTATAGTATAGTGAGGACTACTATAACACCATCTCAGACCATCACTCCATTCCCTGACTAGTTCCGGCTACGTTCTCATTTCCTGAAGAGAACAATGGAAGTAAAAGGTTGAGATCAACTAGCCCAGTAAGAAATATTATAACTAAGATAATGCAGAATAAGTTATCATTAGCCTTCAACAATGTTAAACTGGTAGAATATAATAGACAATAAGTTTAACTGCAGCGGAATAAGAAATCCCTTAGAAGAGTCAAGTAGAGCATGATATCTACTATCTTTTATGATTTAAAAAATTTATCATTAACTTTATCGTTGTGACTCAGCTTAATAAATAAATCACATCATCAAATCATCCCTGCACTACGGGCCAAGGATATTCATTAGTATCACGTCCACAAATTATTCTTGCATTACGAAGCAAAAATATTCGTATAATCATCAATGGTCATGATCATACCGAATTATCCTTGGTCATAATCATACCAATCAACAGTCCATCTATGCACGTAAGCCAAAGATGACTTTCATAACAATATAAGCATAAGGATGATGACAATGATATAAGAATTCAATTAAAATTAAGCAAAGGATAAATTTTTAAAGATTTATAATTTAATTTATCAAGAATTCAATAATGTCCAAATTGTCAACATGATACTACTTTGTGGAGTAAAATTCAAGAATAATATCCATGTATCAAAAATAATTTGGACAGAAAATAAATAAATTTTTCGGAGAATAGTACCCCGTGAATAGTAATTCAGGAATAATACCCCGTGAATAGTACCCTGACATGAAAATTGCCCCGAATACCAGATTGAATAATATTTGAGTGAATAGTAATCGGGTGAATAGTAGCCCGTGAATAGTACCCCGACATAAAAAGTGCCCCAAATATCCGAGTGAATAATATTCTAGTGAATAGTAATTGGGTGAATAGTAACCTATGAATAGTACCCCAGGTGAAAATATTGATATTTAATAAGAAAGTTCAAATCAATATTTCAATGAAACGATATTGGATGAAGCGCAAAACTCAAGGATATTCCACTAATTTCAAGGATTATAGAAGCAATACTTACCATAGTATGTTTAGATTTAAGAATATGAAAAGAAATAACATACGAAACTGCAAATGGATTTTCACTTGTCACACGGTACATAATCCGCGTAGACAAGTTATTCCAACATATTAAAGGATGAATACAAAAAATAGTATTCCTTATGAATACGAAAGAAATAATACCCCTTACATTAGTAGAAGGCTGGATACTACAATAGTGAAGTAGTAGAATACTCTTATTCTTGCTCTCTATAGTTTCTCTCTCTATAGTGTCTCCTGTGAATCTCAGTGAATTGGCGAGAATGAAAGAAGAATTAAGCTTCTATGTATAGGAGAATGGACTAAATAGTAACTGATTAATGAACGGTCCAGATTGATTTACTATTAGAATGGACGTTTCATATTGATTACTATTAAAACCACAACCGACGGTCCAGATTGATTTGCTTTTAAAACCACTACCGACGGTCCAGATTGATTTGCTTTTAAAACCACCATCGACGGCCCAGATTGATTTACTTTTAAAACCACCACCGACGGTCCAGATTGATTTACTATTAAAACCACCACCGAAGGTCCAGATTGATTTACTATTAAAACCATCATCAATGGTTCAGATTGGTTATCTATTAAAACCACCATCGACGGTCCATAAAATTAATAAATCTTCCCATGAAATACTAAGTTAAACTTACAATAAATGCCTCATAACAATCCCTATATTTATATCAAAAATTGAATAAATATTTACAACAAATTATTTATCTTTAATAAATACATTTTTAATCTATTAACAATTATTCATCATTAATATTATAACTCACAATATTTAACAACCAGATCATTCCCAGGAAAGGGGGGGCTTTTCGATAAGGATTTATTTCTATTGGCGCGCAATTAGGTGACCAAACCTCTCCTCGACTGAATTTTCTAGACATTGTCAATATTGCAAATAATAATATGAATAACTTTGTCGTCTCAATTATTGATTTAATAATATAAAATATTAATACTGTGATAATAATTGAATCAATAATATAAGAGATATTATGCAGTAATTATTATAGCAATAATTGAGTATAACTGAGTGACTTCTCACGTAAGCATCAATAATCAATATCGTGTGCTACTATGCAACCACGCGTATTACTGTACTTTTACCACCGGGTAGTTTAACAGTTTAACGGTAAAACTTTTGCCGTTATTTTTATAAAAAGATAATTTTGTCATTTTTTAACTACGACAATACTTCCGTTGTGGGGTCCACCAATGATTGTGCCTTCGTACGAATATTCCCTGTTAAAACGAATATCCCCCGACCAATCGAATATTCCCGACACAACGAATATTTTATATCAACTTACTTACTTTGCAAAATTTTCAAATATTACGCACAACTATAACATTATATCATATCCACGCCATAATATTCAAAAATATATTTTGAGAAAAATTATTCTTTATTCATAAAAGTTGGGGTCTTACAAAATATTTATTCAATTTTTGATATAAATATAGGGATTTGTTATGAGGCATTTGTTGTAAGTTTGACTTAGTATTCCATGGGAAGATTTACTAATTTTATGGACCGTCGATGGTGGTTTTAATAGATAACCAATCTGGACCATTGATGGTGGTTTTAATAGTTAATCAATTTAGACAATTGATGGTGACTGTAATAGTAAATTAATCTGGAACATTGATGGTGGTTTTAATAGTAAATCAATCTGGACCGTCGGTGGTGGTTTTAAAATTAAATCAATCTGGACCGTCGGTGGTGGTTTTAATAGTAAATCAATTTGGATCGTCGGTGATGGTTTTAAAAGTAAATCAATATGGATTGTCGGTTGTGGTTTTAATAGTAATCAATATGAATCGTCCGTTCTAATAGTAAATCAATCTGGACCGTTCGTGAATCAGTTACTATTTAGTCCATTCTCTTATAAATAGAAGCTTAATTTTCCTTTCATTCTCACCAATTCACTGAGATTCACAAGAGACACTATAGAGAGAAAAACTATAGAGAGCAAGAAGAAGAGTTTTCTGCTACTTCGCTATTGCAGTATCCAGTCTTCTACTAAGGTCAGGGATATTATATGTTGTATTCGTAAGGGATATTATTTGTTATATTCGTAAGGGATGTTATTTTCGTGTGGTAAGGTGTATTATTTCTTTCGTATTCACAAGGAATACTATTTTTTGTATTTATCCTTTAATATGTCGGAATAACCTATCTACGCGAATTACGTACCGCATGACAGGTGAAAATTTATTTGCAGTTTCGTATATTATTTTGTTTTATATTCTTAAATCTAAACTTACTATGGTAAGTATTGCTTCTATAATCCCTGAAATTAGTGGAATATCCTTGAGTTTTGTGCTTCATCCAGTATCATTTCATTGGAATATTGATCTGAACTTTCTTATTAAATATCAATATTTTCACCTGGGGTACTATTCACGGGTTACTATTCACCCGGATACTATTTACTCTAGTATTATTTACTCAGGGATTCAGGGTACTTTTCATGCCAGGGTTACTATTCATGGGTTACTATTCAACTGGGTACTATTCACTCTAATATTATTCACTCGGGCATTCGGGGTTCTTTTCATGTCGGGGTACTATTCACCCGAAAAATTTATTTCTTTTCTGTCAAAATTATTTTATGATACGTGAATATTATTCTTGAATTTTACTCCACAAAGCAGTATCATGTTGACAATTTGAACATTATTGAATTCTGGATAAATTAAATTATAAATCTTTAAAATTTATCCTTTGTTTTCATTTAATTGAATTCTTATATCATTGTCATCATCCTCATGTTTATATTGTGATGAAAGTCATCTTCGGCCCGTAGTGCATAGATGGACTATTGACTGGTTTGATTATGACCAGGGATAATTCGGTATGATCATGACCATTAATGATTACACGAATATTCTTGGTCCATAGTGCAGGAATAATTTATGGACGTGATACTAATGAATATCCTTGACCCGTAATGCAGGGATGATTCGATGATTTAATTTATTTATTAAGTTGAGTCCCAGCGATAAAATTAATGATAAACTTTTTAAATCATAGAAGATAGTAGATATCATGCTCTACTTGACTCTTATAATGGATTGCTTGTTACACTGCAGTTAAACTTGATGTCTATTATATTTTATGAGTTTAACAATGTTGAAGGCTAACGATAATTTATTCTGCATTATTTTAGTCATAATATTTCTTACTAGGCTAGTCGAGCTCACCCTTTTGCTTTCATTTTTCTCTTCAGGAAATGAGAACATAGCTGGAACTAGTCGGGGAACGGAGTGATGGTCCGAGATGGTGTTATAGTAGTCCTCAACTTTTAATTTGATAATAAATGTAATGAGGATTACATTTGAGTTTGGATATTGTCTATGAGACAATATTTATGTAAAAACTCTCAGCTCCTGTTTTATAATTAAGTTTGTATTTGTATTCAGTACCATGTATTTGGCGACCCAAGATGGGTGATGTATACCTATTTTGGGGGCGTCACATTTGTCCTAAAAATTGGGGTACGTACTTGGTATGTCAAAGAGGTGAGGATACCTTGATTTCATTTCTTATTCTAACTCCCAAGTCATTTCCTCAACATCGTGGTTTCTCCACAAAACATTGACTTGAGGTATAACTTTGGAGCGTAGAATATGTTCCTTCTTATCCAAGACTTTAACTGGTACCCCTTCATACGTTAAATCTTCCATTATTTCATCTAGTTCTAACTCAATAATGTAGTTCGGGTCTTCCACATGTTTACGTAACATGGATGTGTGAAAAACGAAATGAACATGAGACATACTTAGCGGTAAGGCGAGTCTATAGGTCACAGTTCCTACTCGATCAAGGATTTCAAATGGACCAATGAATCGAGGATTGAGCTTTCCTCTCTTTTCAAATCTTGTAACTCCTTTCCCATGGAGCAACACATAACAACACATACTCTCTAACGTTGAATTCCACGTCCCTTCGATGAAGATCAGCATAACTCTTTTGTCGATCTTGTGAGGTTTTTATACGTTGCCGGATCATTTAAATCTTTTCTGTTGTCATGTTTACCAATTCCGGTCCCAACAACGTTGCTTCACCCACCTCATCCCAGCATACTAGAGAATGACACTTGCGTCAATACAACACCTTGAATGGAGTCATGTCAATACTTGCTTGATAACTATTGTTGAAGGAGAATTCCACTAATGGCAAGAACTTGTCCCAACTTCCTTTGAAGTCAAGGATATAGAGTCTTAAAAGATATTCAAGAGTTTGAATAGTCCTCTCCGACTGCCCGTCCGTTTGAGGATGATATGCCGAACTGAATCGTAAATTTGTGCCCATAGCTTTTTTCAAACTAACCCAAAATCATGAAGTGAATCTTGGGAAGACCAGTAACGAAGTCCATGGTAATGTGCTCCCACTTCACCCACCTCATCCCAGCATACTGGAGAATGACACTTGCGTCAATACAACACCTTGAATGGAGTCATGTCAATACTTGCTTGATAACTATTGTTGAAGGAGAATTCCACTAATGGCAAGAACTTGTCCCAACTTCCTTTGAAGTCAAGGATATAGAGTCTTAAAAGATATTCAAGAGTTTGAATAGTCCTCTCCGACTGCCCGTCCGTTTGAGGATGATATCTTAATCGAATTCGTAAATTTGTGCCCATAGCTTTTTTCAAACTAACCCAAAATCATGAAGTGAATCTTGGGAAGACCAGTAACGAAGTCCATGGTAATGTGCTCCCACTTCCATTCTAGAATTTCAAGTGGTTACAATGGACCTTTTGGCACTTGATGCTCCTCCTTGACACGTAGACAAGTTAAAGACCTTGAGATAAACTCCACTATCTCTCTCTTCATATTGCTCCACCAAAATGTATGTCAAAGATCACGATACATTTTGGTACAACCGGGAAGGATTGTAAATGGTGTGTTGTGCGCCTCCATCATGATTTCATACTTTAAATCAGGGTCGTTAGGAACATAAAGTCTAGAGTTAAATCAAAGTATTCCTTCCTCATCGATTCTTGCTTCTGGAATATCACCTTCTTGTACTTTCTTCTTCATACGCATCAGCTCTAGGTCTGAAGTTTAAGCAGCTTTAACTTTATCGATTAAAGTTGGTTCTACTCGTATATTTTTCATCATCACGTGGTTCCCTAGAGTCTTTAACTCTATCTTCATCCTTTGGAAGTCATATCAAATGGGCCTTTGCGTTGAGAATATCGCACTTGTACCGGCATATGATCTTCTACTCAACGCGTTACTACTACGTTTGCCTTTTCAGGATGGTATTAAATGGTATGATCATACTCTTTCAACAGCTCGAGCCAACGACGTTGCCGCATGTTGAGTTCCTTTAAGGTGAAGAAATATTTGAGGCTTTTATGATCCGGATAGATCTCCACTTTCTTCCTATACAGGTAATGTCTCCAGATCTTTAGCGCAAAAATAACTGCTACCAACTCTAGATCATGAGTAGGATAATTCCTCTAATATTCTTTGAGATATCGTGAGGCGTAGGCTATGACTTTCCAATGTTGCATGAGAACACATCCTAAACCTTTGCCTGAAGCATCACTGTAGATGACAAATCCCTCCAAACCAGATGGTATTGTTAGAACAGGTGATGAAATGAGTCTCCTCTTGAGTTCTTGAAAACTCTTCTCACATTCCTCGTTCCAACTGGATTTTATATCTTTTTGAGTCAGCTGAGTTAATGGAGTAGCGATTCGAGAAAATCCTTCCACGAATCTCCGATAATAACCAACTAAGCCCGGAAAGCTACGTACTTCGGTCACTAACTTGGGTTGCTCCCAGCTTTGAATTGCTTTAATCTTTGTTGGGTCAATAGATATTCTATAATTTGATATCACGTGCCCAAGGAATGCTACTTCCTCAAGCCAGAATTCACATTTCTTCAACTTGGCATAAAGCTTGTTTTCATGAAGCTTTTGGAGTATCAACCTCAAGTATTGCTAATGATCTTCGTGGGTTTTGGAGTAAATAAGGATGTCATCAATAAAGACAACCACAAAATAATCCAAATATTCCTTGAATACTCAGTTCATCATGTCCATGAAGGAAGTAGGAGCATTAGTGAATCCAAAAGACACGATTAGGAATTCGTAATGTCTGTACCGAGTTTTGTTAGCAGTCTTTGGGATGTCATCAGTTTTAATATTTAACTGATGATATCCAGGATGAAGATCGATCTTTGAAAAAAATTTGGCACCTTGCAACTGGTCAAACAGGTCATCAATGTGAGGAAACGGGTATATATTTTTGATGGTGACATGATTCAACTCCCGATAATCAATATAAAGTTGCATAATTCCATCTTTCTTCTTTACGAATAAAACAGGAGCGCCCCAAGGGGACGTATTAGGACGAATGAAATTGATGTCTAATAATTCCTGCAGTTGGGTCTTTAACTCCTGAAGTTCAATAGGAGCCATTCGATATGGGGCTTTGGAAATGGGTTTTGTACCGGGTTCGAGGTCAATACCAAACTCGATTTCATGCTCTAGGGGTAGGCCAAGAAGTTCTTCAGGAAATACGTCAGGAAATTTATTAACAATAGAAATATCATTCAAATCTGACGTATTTTTGTTTAAATCCATGACATGGGCTAAGAAAGCTTGACATCCATTTTTTAATAAACGAATAGCTTTATGGCTTGATATGACAGTCATTGACTGTAGTGGTTTGGTTACTTTAATTTGCATAATAGGTTGATTAGGAATATGAAAGCTAACAACCTTATAAAAACAATCAATTTTAGAATGATGAGTACTTAACCAATAAATCCCTAAAATCACATCAAATTTAAGTATTTTCAAAGAAATAAGATCGACAGGTAATGCGAGGGTGCCGATTTGAATCAAACAAGACTTATAAATGTGGATGTAATGAAGGTTTCTCCCAACGGAGTTTTAATAGATAAGTCAAAGTCTAATTTCTACGGAGTCAAATTTAAACGTTGAGCGCAAATAGGAGAAATAAAAGAATGAGTAGAAACGGTATCAAATAAGGTATAGACTTCGCAAGAGTTTATGATTAGCTTACCCATGATAACTTCATTTGGGTTCCTCGCTTTTTGGGAGGTTACGACAAACGCTCTCCCTTGAACTACCTGCTTTGACTTGTCTGGGACGGCATTTGGTGTTACCATCCCAATTGGACTTGGCTTCATTGCACGACAAAATCGAGCTAGGTGACCTTCTCTTCCGCAATTATAACATGCTTTAGATTGCATCGTGTAGTTTGGACTGATGTTTCTCTCTCTTCCGCATTTGAAGCATACGATTGGTGGTCGTTCTCCTTCATTAACAACGGTTGCTGGTGCTGACATCTTTCCATCATTATTGAATCTCTTCTTCTTGATATTTCCACTTCTATTATCTTGGCCATGATTACCACTGAAGTGGTTACCATTTCTGGCATATTGATTCCCTCCACGTTTGTTATCACCACTTCGATGACTGCTACCACTGGTATTATCGATTTGCCCGTTGCTCTCTCTTGGTTGGGTTGGCTCATTTTCACGCTCCAATAACTGAGCCCTATTTACAACATCTGAATACAAAACACAGTTTGTGAGAAATGAGGTATTAATGTATTTCGGGTTTCAAACCTCTTAGAAACATCCACGTCATACGCTCCTCATTATCTACCAAATCATATGCAAATTGGGATAAATCGGAAAACTTAGCCTCGTACTGTGACACAGTCATATTTTTTTGTTCCAGCTTGATAAATTACACCTCCTTCATGTGACGAATACTTTCGGGAAAGTACTTGTCGTTGAACAGTTCTTTGAACTTCTCCCAAGACATCTTTAGTGGGGCAGGTTGAGTACGTTTTACAGATTTATACAAGTAATCTGCCTCTCCTCGCAACATGGAGGTGGCAAAAGGAACCTTTTGCTCCTCGGAGCATCCCAAGACACCAAATATCTTGGTGATCTACTTTATCCATGTCTTTGCCTTAAGTGGTTCTAGCTTTCCCAAAAACTCCGGTGGTCCCAGCTCCTTGAACTGCTTAGCGGTGACCGTTCGAGAGTTGCTAGTGTTTCCACCTGCATTTTAAACAGGAGTTTCTCTTGCCTGATGTTGTACGAATTGCAGACAGCTCTTAAATATTCTATCGTTCATCATTTGGTTGGTGTTTTTGTGTACATGAGGATCATGTAACAATCCAAGATTTTATTTGTAATTTAAAATATTTATTAAATTAAATTAATATTTTATTGATGAAGTTGTTGTTTTGTAATTTAAAATATTTCTTAAATTTAATAAGTATTCTATTTATGTGGTTATTATTAGTAAATATTTATGAATTAAATTTATTAGATAATATTCTAAATTAAAATTTAGAAAATTGTAATATAACGTGAGATGTTATATTGTTATTTTGATATGTTATATTTATGGAATGTGTAATTAATTTATTTGATTTAATGTGGATATGGAAATTTAAATATATAATATGTGATTATAAATTATAAACTAAATTGTTTATTAAAATAAATTAAAAGAGTTTAATTTAGTTTTTCCCAAACAAGGCTTAAATATATTAAGTCTTTATTTTTAAAAGACTTTTTGTCAAACAAAGCCTTATGGCTTTTAGTTTTTTTAATTTTTGAATTTAAATAAAATAAACAAAATATAAAATAAATTTATAACATACACGTTATATTTTATTTATAACTGTTATAATAAGTATACGTGTTATTATGTCTATAAGTTTTTTTATCACGCATAATAGTTGATCAGTTGGATTTTGGCTAAACTTGAGAGAACACAGAGAGAGATTGATAGAGAGCTTGAGAGAGTTGAGAGGAAACTTGTGTATTTTCACAACAATTCCATAGATTAGCAGCGATTGTATCAGTAATTGAAGGTATGTTCTACAACTTTAATATTATATATGTGTATGAGTATCACGGCAAAATTTCATGTACTCTGTGAAAATCAAATTCGTTGAATTGTTGTTATACAATGAGATAATTGTGTTTATATGTGTTGTGATAGTTGAGGCTGTATGTAAACAAGAGTTTGCTATGCTAATTGCTGTTTAGAAGTAGAAAATTTTGATAGTATATGTATTTTACACATGGTTCATGAAAAGTATCAATTTTAGTGGCCAATTCATATGTGAAACTGTAAATTGACGCTTGTATATGGTAGTTCATTAAGAAACGAGCATAACGTAATTCGAATGAAGTGATTTGGCCAAGTATAGAGATTACAGTGATGATTTTTAGGGATGAATATCAAAATTTGAGTTTTATATGAAAATCATGAAATTTGAGAAATTAAACTAACTTAAGTTGTTGTTAAATTGTTCTATGGTGATATATATGTGAGGAAACATGTTTGTAACAGTTTTATATCATTTGTTTGTGTTAATTTCACTGTTTGGTGGGTGAAATTCGTGTTAGTTGGGCTAAAAGTAAACTCATTGTTCATATCGTTTTTTAAATGCAATACGTACATTGCCAAGTAGCATTTCTACGATCTGAAGTTTGTGTATGGCAAGCAATTGCGCGCCATACCCCTGATTACGAGATGGTGAGTTCTCTGCATTACTTTCTTGCAGACTTGGGGTATCAACCTTACTTGGTCTAAGGTTATGTTAATGTGTCAAATGTGTAACGACATGATTAAAACAACATAGTGTTATGTGGTTAGTGATTCTAAAGTTATAAGAAGTTAGTAATCTATGAAAATGACATGTTGTGATTTATTGAGAATGAGGATTAGTAAATAAGTATTATGAAGGTTAACATTTGAAATTTCTGATATTTATATAATATCATAAGACTTGTGCTAAATTAACAAGTTTAGCTATAAATGGGTGTTATTTTAGAAGTGGATGTTAACATGTCTAATAGATGTTGTGATTGCATTAAAGTGTGTTAGTGATTTTTAGTTTCGAGTTATGTGGTTTATTTATATGGTTAGACCTTAAACTAAAGGTTATAATGTAACTAAGATGAGAAATGAATCTATGAGGTTAATGTGTATATGGCTAATTGATGTGATGATCCTAATGGTATGTGTAGGATATTCGAGTACGTGAATTGTAATTGTATAGTTTACGCAAGAGGCAAGTTCCCTAACCTTTGCTACTTTATTATTCAGCATGGTTACTTTTCACTGTTATGTTATACTCATGCAAATTCTCTATTTCTAATCTCTTGTTTAACGATTTATTGTCATGCAAGTTCTTTAACCCTCATTTATTGTTGAGGAAGTTAGTTAATCTTTGTTTCTTTATTCCAATCGAGATTACCTAGGTTATTCAAAGTCTGTACTCATTTATTGTTGAGTAAGTTAGTTAATTTTTATCTCTTTATTCAAAGTCTGTATTATTATTGTAAGAAGTGTGTTTATTCAGCTACTAATAATGTTGTTTGATCTTCGTTCTTCAATATCATTGTACTATTTTACGTTATTGTACCGAACTCTAAGTTGCTTAGTGATTCTTTACCGATTCAACTAATCCTTAGTTGATGAATGTTCTAAACTCTAAATTACCCTTGAAGTCTACCCAAACCAAACTTCCTTTAGTTTGTTTATGTACTCACACAACTTTGAAAGCATGTTGTCAATGATAACATTTGTTCAACTTAGAAATTGTTAATACTCTAACCCTTATTGATTCATCGATATACCTTGTTCATGAAGACATTATAATCAAACCCTTGAATAGTCATCAATTCCTATCTGATTCAACCAGTACTTGGTTGATGAGCATTCTAAAAATCTAGACTTCCTTTGAAGTTAATTCCCAACCAAACTTATTTTGGTTCGTAACCTGATAATTTAAGCTGAGATGAACAACCCTATATCAGGGGATTATTTTAAAGCTACACAGTAAGCGTTAAAATGTTTGCGCAATAAATAGTACAAAGGGCTGATCACCTGGAGTACGGAATGATGGTCCATATATTCGTTTAGACTGTTAAAGGTTACAGTAGAAATACCTATGAACCTAGGACATAGATGATGATTATAGTCTTTTAGACTGTTAAAGGTTAAAGTAGAAATACTTGTAAACCTAGAGTAGAGTTCGTGGTCTTGTGACCCTCAGTATATTCTTTGATGTTGTTATTTATTGTTAATTTAAACGTTCATTATTCCTTTGAACTCATAGCTGTTAAATTAAAGTTTCTTATCCCGGTAAGAACACTTTACCATTGAAAGCTCAATTAATTATCTTTCATTAAACGTTATTGTATACTATCCTTCTTGTGGGCAATTGTTTGCTCACTCTTGCACAAAACAATGCAGATGAAATTAAGAAGTTTGAAGAGTTTTCTACAAGCAAGGGCAAGGACAAAGTGCTTGATTAGACGCCAATGTTTAATTGATCTTTTATTTACGAAGCTTATGTAATAGATTTGTTTATGATCATGCTTTAATTTTCTACTGATGTTTGTAATAAAGGTTAGATGACCTGCGATTTATTTGAGATTATGTAACCCTTTTATGGGAGATTTATTAATTAAACTTTTGAGTTTAATTATATCCTTTGTTTATGGGTAGTTAGTTATGATTTAATTGGACAGTGAACACCAAATCTGTGGGAGTGAAGTACCCAGATTTGGGGGTGTCACAAGTTGGTATCAAAGCTTTAGGTTATGAACCTTAGGTTGGGAAACCTTAGGCTATAACCTTCTAGGAGATCAAAAATATAGAGGTGCTAAACTCTTATCGAGTTCTAAGGAATGAATTGAGGGAAATTCTTTGAGGATAAAATGATAAAAGACTTTATGTGTTTATGTTTTAATTACTTATGTGCTCGCAAGTACTTAGGAGTAGCAAGTATTATACATACCAAGTTCTGGGGTTTTTAAAACTTTGTTGTCGGAAGGACTTAGGAAGGACGATAGGGAGTAGGATCCCTGAGAAGTTCATATAGTCTGAGTATGGTTTGTATTAGGAAAGCCATACCCGTTATTTCTGTTGTAGCACTTGGGTATGTCGCGACTCAAGACTTTACCGCACGATTTGCAGATGTAGAGCGGATATTAGCTCAGTCAGAATATTAAAGCGGATAGTTATTAGCTAGGAATGAGATTGCGCAGGAGTAACTGGGGAAAGAAATCAGCAAAGCGGGCGAGAGCTGAAGACGCATGGGTGAAGGCTTCTAAACGCAATGATCGTGTTGAAGACAAGTTGAAGAAGGCTAACCGAATGATGGAACATAGAATTTAATCTTCAACTCTCCTGATGATTCGTGTCGTGGAGCAAGAGCGCAATGCAGTTGTACAACGTGGAATGTTCTTGTAGATTGCAAGAAGAATAATGAAATGATATACAAATTATAATAAAAATTAATAAGACGTGGATTCCGACTTTTGAAATAAATAGTGGGATATGATGAAGTAATCCTGGAATTTTATTATTACATGATAAATAATATAAATAGTAGTGTGGCTATTTTGTGATGTGGTGATGTGGTAAATGAATAAAGTATTATCATTTATTAAGATATATTATGTGTTGTTTATAAGTGGTTGAGATAAGTTTGAAAATTTTAATGCGTATACGAACGATGATCTAATGGTATAAGTTTTAAACAGTAAGATGCCGCCTAGAAGGAGACAACGACGTCAGCAAAGCCCCGAGGAATATGCATACAATAGGGAAGCTAACGCAAATCCAGTGCCACAATTGGTGAACTTGTTGGTGGGAGCACTGGAAAATCAACTGAATTTCTGGCTATACAATCAAATCTCAATGTTCCAACCAAATTCGTTTACAACAGAGCTGGAAATAACGATTGATGTAGACGAGGAAGGTAATACGCTGGAATACAATTAAGAGCAGAGGGGAAGGAAGAGTGCAGATGATAAGGTGGATTATAGTTATACCGGTAACACCTGGAAAAGAAAGTGGGACAATAATATTAACAATTGAAAATCGCAAGGAAGGAAAGAAGAAGGTGCGGTGTGTAGCAAGCATGCGAAAAAAACTATGTAGGTGTTTGTTTGAAGGGAAAAAGGGTGTGCTTTAATTGTGGTTTGAAGGGCCACATTGCACCAAAATGTTCACGACCGAGGAAGGGAGCCTGCTTCACATGTGGATCGAAGGAGCACTTGGCTCGAGAGTGCCCAAAGAAAGCGGCATGAAAAGCAAGTGGAAGCAAAAAGGCAAGGCAGCAAAGCTGGTTATTGTAGAATCACTCATTTGAAAAGTCGACCAACTGAACAATCATCCAACATGAAGATCCAGTACGCAATGCCAGGTATGGATCCGATTAATTATCTATACGGCTGCGAGTTAATTAATTCATATGCCACTTGATAATTTTGCCTAATGAATTCGTTTAGAAACTAGATTCGCTTCGAGAAAAGTTAGACTATTCCCTAAATATGGAAAGTGTGAATATTGATCCTTTTAAGTCAATGTGTAGAATTTATGTATTGGAATTAATATGGCACTTGTGATGTCTCTACCAGATAATACAGGAATGTTGTGTTGTATAGCAACGCATCCTATAATATGCTAGACTGTGTGTTTAGGCAGAACGATAGGGTCATTTCTTATATATCGCGTCATTTAAAATTTTTATGTGAAAGGATATCCGACTCATGATTCGGAGCAAGAGCTAATAGTGGTTGCCCTGAGGATTTAACGATATTACTTTTGGATAGTAGTGTGAGATATAAACAAAATTGAAGGTATGTTCTACAACTTTAATATTATATATGTGTATGAGTATCACGGCAAAATTTCATGTACTCTATGAAAATCAAATTCGTTGAATTATTGCTATACAATGAGATAATTGTGTTTATATGTGTTGTGATGGTTGAGGCTGTATGTAAACAAGAGTTTTCTATGCTAATTGCTATTTAGAAGTAGAAAATTTTGACAGTATATGTATTTTACATATGGTTCATGAAAAGTATCAATTTTAGTGGCCAATTCATATGTGAAACTGTAAATTGACGCTTGTATATGGTAGTTCATTAAGAAACGAGCATAACGTAATTCGAATGAAGTGATTTAGCCAAGTATAGAGATTGCAGTGATGATTTTTAGGGATGAATATCAAAATTTGAGTTTTATATGAAAATCATGAAATTTGAGAAAGTAACCTAACTTAAGTTGTTGTTAAATTGTTCTATGGTGATATATATATGTGAGGAAACATGTTTGTAACAGTTTTATATCATTTGTTTGTGTTAATTTCACTGTTTGGTGGGTGAAATTCGTGTTAGTTGGGATAAAGTTTCACCATCGTTCATACCATTTATAAATTCATTCGTACGCTTGCAATTGCGCACGATCTTAAAAGGCAAAAAAGCACAGTTATTTGCAATTGAAATTTCTCCGGTCCCGAGCTTGTGTATGGGTATATTCATGCCATATCCTTTTCTAAGATGGTGAATTCTGATGTTGCTGGAGACTTGGGGTATCAACCTAACTTGGTCTAAGGTTATGTTAATGCGTCAAATGTGTAACGACATGGTTAAAACAACATAGTGTTATGTGGTTAGTGATTCTATAGTAATAAGAAGTTAGTAAACTATGAAAATGATATGTTGTTGATTTATTGAGAATGAGGATTAGTAAATAAGTATTATGAAGGTTAACATTTGAAATTTCTGATATTTATATAGTAGCATAAGACTTGTGCTAAATTAACAAGTTTAGCTATAAATGGGTGTTATTTTGGAAGTGGATGTTAACATGTCTAATAGATGTTGTGATTGCATTAAAGTGTGTTAGTGAGTTTCAGTTTCGTGTTATGTGGTTTATTTATATGGTTAGACCTTAAACTAAAAGTTATAATGTAACTAAGATGAGAAATGAATCTATGAGGTTAATGTGTAGGTGGCTAATTGATGTGATGATTCTAATGGTATGTGTAGGATATTGGAGTACGTGAGTTGTAATTTTATAGCTTATGCAAGAGGCAAGTTCAATAACCTTTGCTACTTTATTATTCATCAAGGTTAATTTTCACTGTTATGTTATACTCATGCAAATTCTCTATTTCTAATCTCTTGTTTAACGATTTATTGTCATGTAAGTTCTTTAACCCTCATTTATTGTTGAGCAAGTTAGTTAATCTTTGTTTCTTTATTCCAATCGAGATTACCTTGGTTATTCAAAGTTTGTACTCATTTATTGTTGAGTAAGTTAGTTAATCTTTATCTCTTTATTCAAACTCTGTATTATTATTGTAAGAAGTGTGTTTATTCAGCTACTAATAATGTTGTTTGATCTTCGTTCTTCAATATCATTGTACTATCTTACGTTATTGTACCTAACTCTAAGTTGCTTAGTGATTCTTTATCGATTCAACTAATCCTTAGTTGACGAATGTTCTAAACTCTAAATTACCCTTGAAGTCTACCCAAACCAAACTTCCTTTAGTTTGTTTATGTACTCACACAACTTTGAAAGCATGTTGTCAATGATAACATTTGTTCAACTTAGAAATTGTTAATACTCTAACCCTTATTGATTCATCGATATACCTTGTTCATGAAGACATTATAATCAAACCCTTGAATAGTTATTGATTCCTATCTGATTCAACCAGTACTTGGTTGATGAGCGTTCTAAAAATCTAGACTTCCTTTGAAGTTAATTCCCAACCAAACTTCCTTTGGTTTGAAACTTGATAATCTAAGCTGAGATGAACAACCTTATATCAGGGGATTATTTTAAAGCTACACAAGATGGCGTTAAAATGTTTTTGTAATAATACATAGTACAAAGGGCTGATCACCTGGAGTACGGAATGATGGTCCATATAGTCGTTTAGACTGTTAAAGGTTATAGTAGAAATACCTATGAACCTAGGACATAGATGGTGATTATATAGTCTGTTTACTATAATGGTTGTTAAAGGTTATAGTAGAAATACATGTCTTTGTAAACCTAGAATAGAGTTCATGGTCTTTTTTGATGTTGACCCTCAGAGGTTATCTGTTGACCCTTATTATTATTCCTCTTGAACCACGACATCAAATTTATTCTTTGATTCCTTTATTTGATACTTTAAAGTTTTAAAACTTTAAATTAAAGTTACATTAAATTAAAGTTTCTTATTACGGTGAACACTTTACCATTGAAAGAACACTTTACCATTGAAAGCTTAGTTAATTCCTTCATTAAATGAAATAGTAGAATACTCTTCTTCTTTCTATAATTTTCTCTATAGCTTCTCTCTATAATTTCTCTCTGAAGTTTCAATGAATTCGTAAGAAAATAATGAAGGAATGAGCTTATTTATAGGAAAATGGAATGCATAGTAACAAATCCATGAACGGTCAGTATTGATTTACTTTAATCGGACGGTCCATATTTAAAGAAAAATCTTTTAAATAAAATATAATATATTCTATTTATATAAAACATTTTACTATGCAAACACTACGCAATACTACGCAAAACAAACACTATGCATAATAAAATATAATATATTCTATTTATAGAATAACTTTAATAAAGTATTCTATTTTATATAAAGATGTTTCATTTTTATTACGTTAATATCTGAATAAACAAAACGTCATTATCGCAATAATAATTCATATTATTAATCGACAATAATGGAATCAAACCGAGTGACTTCTCACATAGGCATCAATAATCAATACCGTGTGCTACTATGCAACCACACGTATTCTTGTACTTTTACTACCAAAGTAGTTCAACAAATTATCAACCCGTAAAACTTCCGCCGTTATTTTAATAAAATATTTTTGTCGTTTTCTCCGGCTAACAATAATTGTAGGGTCCACCAATGATTGAGTAGTTGTATTTAATATTCCCTCGCTAAACCGAATATTCCCCGACCAATCGAATATAATATAACCACTTGCATACTTTGCAAAATTTATAAATACTACCCACAACTATAATATTATCTCAAATTCACACCATAATATTAAAATTATTTTTCACCAAATTTAAATCTTTATTAATAAAACTGGGGTCTCACAACAATGTAGATGAAGTTAAGAAGTTTGAAGAGTTTTCTACAAGCAAGGGCAAAGACAAAGTGCTTGATTAGACGCCAATGTTTAATTGATCTTTTATTTACGAATCTTATTTTATAGATTTGTTTATGATCATGCTTTAATTTTTCACTTATGTTTATAATAAAGGTTAGATGACCTGGGATTTATTTGAGATTATGTAACCCTTTAATGGGAGATTTATTAATTAAACTTTTGAGTTTAATTATATCCTTTGTTTATGGGTAGTTAGTTATGATTTAATTGGACAGTGAACACCAAATATGTGGGAGTGAAGTACCCAGATTTGGGGGTGTCACAGATCTTATCCCTAAGCTTTGATACCAACTGTGACGCCCCCAAAATAGGTATACATCACTCATTCTGAGTCACCAAATACATGATACAAAAATTAAATACAAACTTCATCTATACAATACAACAAAAGCGTAGCTGAGGGTTTTTACACGAATATTGTCTCTTAGACAATATCCAAACTCAAATAAAGTCCTCATTACATTTATTATCACACTATTTCATAGACTAGTGAGGACTACTTAAGCCACCATCCTGAACCATCACTCCATTCCCCGACTCGTTCCAGCTATAATCTCATTTCCTGAAGAGAACAATGAAAGCGAAGGGTGAGCTCAACTAGCCCAGTAAGAAATATTACGACTAAGATAATGCAGAATAATTTATCGTTAGCCTTCAACAGTGTTAAACTAATAAACAATAAGTTTAACTGCAGCGGAACAAGCAATCCATTATAAGAGTCAAGTAGAGCATGATATCTACTATCTTCTATGATTAAAAAATTTATAATCTATTTTATCGCTGAGACTCAGCTCAATAAATATTCCACATCACTGAATTATCCATGAACTACAGCCAAGGATATTCATTAGTATCACGTCCACAAATTATCCATGCACTACGGGCCAAGGATATTCATGTTATCACCAATGGTCATGATCATGCCAACATCTGTCCTTCAATGCACTACGGGCCAATGAGGACTTTTACCACATCATTTATAACATTACAGGTCATGATTATACCGAATAATCCCTAGTCATAATCATACCGAATAATCCCAGGTCATAATCATACCAAACTACAGTTCATCTATGCACTACGGGCCAAAGATGACTTTCATCATAATATAAGCATGAGGATGATGACAATGATATAAGAATTCAATTAAAAGAAAGAAAATGATAAATTTTTAAAGATTTATAATTTAATTTATCCAGAATTCAATAATGTCTAAATTGTCAACATGATACTATTTTGTGGAGTAAAATTCAAGAATAATATTGTATCAGAAATGATTTAGACAGAAAAGAAATCAATTTTTGTCATGAATAGTACCCCGGGTGAATAGTACCGAAGTGAATAGTACCCCATGAATAGTACTTCGAGAATAGTACCCCGTGAATAGTACCCCGGCATGAAAATATTAAAAATTATAAAGAATATTCAGAATAATATTTATGTGAAGAGATACTAGATAAAACGCAAATTTCAAGGATATTCTACTAATTTCAAGGAGTATAAAAGCAATACTTTAACAAAATGAGTGTAGAATTCAGAATCTGAAATGAACTAATATTACAAACATACTACAGAGTATGGAAGAAAATATTATTTCTTATGAATATTAAACAAAAATAATATCCATTACCTTAAAAAGAGAGTATTTCTAACTGGTAGGGCGGAGATATTCTTGAAGAAAACTTATATTGTTTCCTACAGTCAAAGCTTTCTTAAACTCTAAAGAAATACGCTCAATATTATAGAAGAAGAATTCTCTGATTCTGGTGTGATTTTCAATTCTAAACTAAGCATCCTATTTATAGGAGAATAGAAGGATACTATTTACGAAAATTCATGGACTGCGCAGTAATTTTATACGAAATCACAGGCGAAGAATTTTGATATTCACATGATTTACTATATAAACACTATGCAGACACTATACAAACACTATGCATAATACAATATAATATATTATGTTTTTCATAAAAAAATAAAACTTATAAAATATAAATTTATATATATATACTCCCTCCATACCACGTAACAATCCCCCCCATTTTTTTCCTCTTACACACACACACACACACATATATATATATATAAAATAAAAATGAGATAACTTCTACCGACAGTTTATAAAATGAGTAAATGGGGGGTCTATATAATAAGCAAAATTTACAACAAATACTTCATAAAAATCCCCTCAATTTTTTTAACAACATTTATTCATCAATAATATAACTTGAAATATTAACAACCAGATCATTCCCGGGAAAGAGGGGTTTTACGATAAGGATTTCTCCCTATTAGCGCACGATTAGGTGACCAAACCCCTTTCCTCGACAAAACTTTCTAGACATTGTCAATAATGCAAATAATAATATGAATAACTTCTCATCTCAATTATATTTAATATTATAAAATATTATGACAATAATTAAATCAATAACGTGAGATACTATGCAGCAATTACTGTAGCAATAATTGAGTAAAACTGATTAACTTCTCACGTAAGCATCAATAATCAATACCATGTGCTACTATGCAACCACGCCAGACATTGTACTTTTATCAAGGGTATTTCAACGATTAACGGTAGAAACCTTCATTTGTTATTTTTATAAAAGATATTTATGTTGTTTTCTAACTCCAACAATAATTCTGATGCGGGGTCCATCAATGATTGTGCCGGCGTGCGAATATTCTCTGTTAAAACAAATATTCCCCGACCAATCGAATATTTTATAACAACTTGATTACTTTGCAAAATTTATAAATATTACCCACAACTATAACATTATATCAAATCCACACCATAATATTCAAAAATATATTTTGAGAAAAATTCATCTTTATTCATAAAAGTTGGGGTCTTACAACCACCTTCTTTTGTGCCACAATATCCCTAATGTAGTGAAATTTAGTCTTAATATGTTTGGCCTTTCCATGGTACCTGGGATCCTTAACGTAAGATAAAGCAGTCATATTGTCACAATGAATAGTGACATGGTCACTCGAATGTGATCCAACATGCAGGAGCTTGAAGAATCTCCGTAACCATACAACTTCTTGTACTGTAAAGCAACATGCAATGTATTCTAACTCCATAGTGGATAAAGCAACACATGATTTTTTCTTGATCAACCAACCAATGGCTCCACCACAAAGTAAGAAGTTATACCCAGTGGTAGACTTGCGCACATCTAAGTCGCTAGCCCAATCTGTGTTGATGTACCCTTATAAGCGTAGCTCACTACCATGATAACATAACATATAGTCCATGGTGCCTCTCAAGTATCGAAGTATCCTCTTAAATGCCACCCAATGAGTAAATCTAGGATTGCTTTGAAATCGACTAACCATCCCCACTGCAAAACTTATATCGGGACGTGTACACATCATTGCATACATCAACTTACCAACTGCACTAGCATAAGGAACATGAGCCATCTACTCTTCTTCTTGATCAGTCTTAGGGCAAAGATCCTGGCTTAGTTTCTGACCATTCTCAATGGGAGTGTCAACTGGTTTAGAATTATGCATACAAAAATGCTCTAAAATAGATTTTATATAAGTCTCTTGACTTAAACCCAAATATCTTTTAGAGCGATCCCTATAGATCTTAATTCCGAGTACAAATTCTACCTCACCCATGTCCTTCATCTCAAAATTAGATGATAACCACTTTTTAGTGGCGACAATTAATCCTATATCATTTCCATCTATCAAGATGTCATCAACGTACAAACACAAGATCATAAAGCTTTTGTCAACCCGTTTAACATACACACAATGATCTTCCTCAATCATCGTAAACCCATCAGCAATGATGGCTCGATGAAATCAAAATTATCATTGTCTAGATGATTTCTTTAAGCCATAAATGGAACGTTTGAGCTTGCACACTTAGCGCTCTTGTCCCTTAACCTCAAAGATAATTGGTTGATTCATGTAAATCTCCTCATCTAGTTCTCCATACAGAAACGCAGTTTTAACGTCCATCGATAAAGCTCCAAATCTAAACGTGCGACAATAGCTAGAATAAGGCAAATGGAACCTTTTCTCACAACTGGTGAAAATATCTCATCATAGTCCACACCTTCCTTTTGGGTGAACCCTTTCGCCACAAGACGAGCCTTATACTTGCTGATTGATCCATCCGCCTTTCATTTAATTTTGAAAACCCATTCGTTTCCAATGGCCTTACGACCAGGTGGTAGATCAACCAACTCCTAAACCTGGTTCTTTCCCATAGAATAAATTTCATCCTTCTAGTATCTATCCATTCATTATGATCAGGTGAAGTGAGAGCTCCCTTATATGTAACAAGCTCATTATCATCTTTTAGAGCGCACATAAGGGCTTTTCCTTCAAGCATAAGATGGGATTCCTCTTCAATTTAAAAAAAAAATCAAGGTACTTTTGCACTTTGCTTTGACGTGGCTCAAAATTTTTTGAATCAGGTGGTGCCCCATTTGGTGTTAGATCATTCCCACCATCCTTAGCGACAAAACGATGAGAATTAAATTCCCTTCCTTTGTTAAGGGATGGTGAAACGTCTCCCACTAATTTGGCCATTTCATATAGCTCAAAATCCTTTCTCGTGTCACCCCTGCTTGGAAACTCATTCTCTATGAATTCCACATCTCGTGATTCAATCTCAGTCATTACTCCATCAGGTTGTTCGCATATCATCACATAACCCTTCGAGTGTTCAGGATACCTTATAAAGATACCATTCTTTCCTCTAGAGTCCAACTTCCCAAGTTGTTAGGAAGGAATGAGCACATATCCTGTCGACCCCCATGGTCTTAAATGATCAAGGGTTGGTTTTTTGCCTTCCGAAGACTCATATGGTGTAGAAGTAACTGACTTACTAGGCACACAATTAAGGACGTAGGTAGCAGTCATTAGTGCATCTCCCTAAAAATTAATTGGAAGATTAGCTTGCATCATCATCGACCTAACCATCTCTAATAGTGTATGATTCCTTCTTTCAACAACACTATTTTGTTGCGGAGTGCCAGGAATCGTTAGCTTTCTGATGATACCCTTTTCCTCACTGAGTCCTTTAAATTGCTCAGATAAATATTCGCGTCCACAATCGGTCCTAAGAACCTTTAGGGATCTATCTCTTTAATTCTCAACTTCAGCAACGAAACATCTAAAGCAATCTAATGCTTCTGACTTATGAGAAATTAAATAGACATATCCATATCGCGAATAATCATCTATAAAAGTGATGAAATAGTTACCACTATATCGTGCTCTAACATTCATTGGACCACAAATGTCAGAATGAATTAGCTCTAAAGGATTAGTGGCCCTCACTGCCTTCCCAAAAGGTTTTCTTTTTGCCTTCCCTACTAAACAAAGTTCAAATACTTGAAGGTTAACTTTAGCGAGTGAGCCTAAAGGGCCTTCTCCAGCTAGCCTAATCATCCTTTCTTGGCCAATATGACCTAATCTAGTATGCCATTTTAATGATTCATTAGCAGTATCATCATGGGAAGCAATATAAGAAAAATGGGATTCACCTTTATTCAAAACATAAAAACCATCCGATAAAATACTTGTCCTATAAAATCATTATGAAAATAAATACATACTCTACGACTGTCGAAGGAAAAATAATACCCTATTCTAACTAAAGCTACAACTGATATTAAGTTCTATCGAATTCCTGGTACATAAAGTGTATCCTCAAGGATCAGTGTGCGGCTATTTCGTAAAGTCAGTCGATAAGTGCCAAAACTGAGCACTTGCTCCTCTGAACTGTTCCCCGTGAAAAAACTTTTAGTCCCTTTAGAAACTCATCGTTACTCAGTAAATCCCTCCCTATCGCGAGTTACCGGCTTGGTTGCTCCTGTGTCAATAATCCATGAAGGATCGGTTTGAGCAAGAAAAATATGTGAACACACAAAGTATTCATCGTAATAAATAAATTTAGATTGTACCTTTTTCTGCTCAGTGCACTTAGGTGAAAAATGTCCAACCTTCTAACAGTTATAACAAGTCATCTTCTTTTTCTTGTGCGGTGCTTAGAATTACCCTTCTATTTTGCTGCATTAGTCTTAACCTGATCATTTCCATTAGCTTGCCTCTTGCGCTTGCCTTTTACATTGCGTAGACTAGCTTGAGCCATGAAAATAAAGCTACCATCTTTAGCACCACGACACTCATATTCAAGTTCAAGATGCCTTTTAAGATCAATAAGAGTTTTGATATTGTCATTATGTATCATAGTCATCGTGAAAGGCTCCCAAGCATCAGGTAAAGACCTGAGCACAACTTAAATATGTTGCTTTTCAGTAAGGGTTGTGTCAGTTGCACTAAGCTCGCGGATCATTGCCAACAGTACTCGAAGGTGCTCCAACATAGTGTGTTTGGGCTCCTTCTTGTAACGGTCCAGCTTATAATTAAGCTCACGCAACCTAGTAGCAGTAGTCCCACCAAAGGACTTCTTAAGCATATCCCACATTCCCATTGCAATTTTGCAGGACTCAAATTCACCAATAAGGTCGTTATGCATGCTGCTTAACATGGTAAAACATGCACAACGATCCTTCTTGACCCATTCATCGTAGGTTTGTTTATCTCAACGGTGCTGAACTGTAACAAATGAGAATTTTTATGTAATTAAAAAATATTTATTGTATTAAATAAATATTTTAATTTATTTATTTATTAAGATAAATAAATAATTGATGAAATTGTGGTGTAATAATTTAGTTAAAATGTGTTATAATAATTAAATTAATTAATGGTAATTTCATGATTTGAAGATTTAATTTATTGAGATAATTAAATTAAATGAATTATTAAATAATTATGGTGTAGTTCTAATTTGATTTTATAATTAAATTAGAGATTTATTAGTTTGTTAGATAAAATTATAAATCTTTATGGAAATTATAATTATAAGGCTATAATTATAAGGCAAATGCTAATTTATTTATGAATTTAATTAAATTAGATATGTAATAATTTGTTAGCATAAGTATAATAATAATGAAAATTATAATTGTAATTGTAAGTTAAGTGTAAAAATTTGACTTAATTAAATTAACTAAATAATGGTGTGACAAGGAACTATAATATAAGAAAAATATAAAAATAAATTAGAAGCATAATCTAATGTGTAGCCAAACATTGCCTTGTGGCCTTTGGCATAATATAATGGATAAGCTATTTGGTTTTTTAACTGAAGTACATGGGTTATATGTATATCAGTTGCGTATTATTTTCCTTAGGAGAAGAAATTGAGAGAGAGCAAGAGAGGAAATTAAGAGTTTTCCTTTGAATTAGGAGTCAAGAGGAAGAAGAAGGATTGTTGAAACCTTGTCACCATCTTTGCTAATTTAGAACAAAGAATTAAGGGTAATAATCTATTCCTAACTTCCAAGTTTTGGTTTTTATAATTTGTATTCTCTGTAATTGAGTTTTGTTGGATTTTTGTTTAATATGTTGATGATATGAGTATATAATCGTATAATTATCATATATAAGCAATCTTTAATGATCAAATTCATGGAATTGGTTTGTAGAAGGAAATTAAATTAACAGTGTTGTATATATATAAAAGTGGTTTATTGAGACCAAAAATTTATGTTCAATCCTAGTTATAATCCGTAAAGTGGTTGTGAATTGTGTTAGTATGTCAAGAAATGAAAACAATGCAATTGAAATGGTTTAATTTGGTTAAGAAATGAAGTTTTGATGATTGAATTCGCTAAATTTGTTGAAATTGAAGAAAACTAGCAAAAACATGATTTTTAATCCTCTAAAATGTGGTTTTTTGTGTGTTTTAAGTGTTAACTGGTTAAGTGTATATGATATATGGCTTTGATAAGATTTTTAGTGTCTGAGTTTGTCCATGTTACTATGAAATTAGAATTTTTAGTGTAATGTAGCAGTGGAGTTCATGTTTACGGAAAACCGAATCGAGTCGAAGCGATGCCGCATCGCTTTGAAAGTGAGGGTACGTTTCATTCACATGCAAGCACTAGATCCAAGTAGTAGCTAGGCGCAGTTGCGCCAAATGGTCAAAGCAGAGACCCAATAATGAATCTGATAAGCAGTATGGTGAGGGAATGTTAACCTAATTTATTTTAATGATTGTAGAGAAACCTAAATCATGTTATAAGACATAATAACATATTGTAATCACAAAGTTGAAACTATAGGTTATGAATTAATAATTTGTGAAAGTATGTAATGTGATGTCATGAGAATTGGTGTTGTTTTTCAATCACCATGTCGTGTACTATAATATAATTGGGAGTTTAGGTTCATGGTACATGAATGATTGGGATAATCAGATCTTAAGTAAAGATTATAGACTTAACTAAAATGAAAAGTAAACTAATGAAGTTAGCATTAATATAACTGATTGGTATTATGGTTCTAATAGTATATGTAGGGTATTTGGCGAATGTTTGTTATACTTGTGTAGCTTACGCACGAGGCAAGTTCTCTAACCTCAATTTTTCATTATGCAAGCTCTTGTATTCTAATTCTTTTACCTTGAGCAAGTTCCTAACTTTCGTTTCTTGCTACTCAAGGCATAAACTGTTCAAGTTCATTATCCCAAATGAGTTTTCTAACTCTTTTGGATGTAATACTTTGTATATACAATGTCTATTCAATTGTATGTTGTTGATATTCAATCTTTGACTTAAGTATCATTGTTCAATCTTATATTATCGTGTTGAACCTTCGAATAGCTAATAAATCTTTATTAATTGGACTAATTTATTGTGACACTCCCATATCTGGGTACTTCAATCCCACAGATTTGGTGTTCATTGTCCAATTAAATCATAACTAACTACCCATAAACAAAGGATATAATTAAACTCAAAAGTTTAAACAATAAATCTCCCATTATAGGGTTACATAATCTCAAATAAATCTCAGGTCATTTAACCTTTATTGTTACAATCATCAGCGGAATATTAAAACATAATCATACTAAAATCTATTACATAAGCTTCATAAATAAAAGGTAAATTAAACGTCGTCTAATCAAGCACTTTGCCCTTGCTTGTAGAATGCTCTTCAAACTTTTTAACTTCATCTACATTGTTTTGTGCAAGAGTGAGCAAACAATTGCCCACAAGAAGGATAGTATACAATAAAAATTTTATGAATGACAATTAACTGAACTTTCAATGGTAAAGTACTCATACCGAAACAATAAGCTTCAATTCAAAATCTATGAGTTCAAAGGAATAATGAACGTTTAAGTTAACAACAGAGATCAACATCAAAGGAATACACTGAGGGTCACAAAACCACGAACTATATTCTAGGTTGTCAAGTATTTCTACTTTAACCTTTAATAGTCTAAAAGACCATAACCATCTTCTATATCCTAGGTTAATAGGTTTTTCTATTGTAACCTTTAACAGTCTAAACGACTATGTGGACCATCATCTCGTACTCCAGGTGATCAGCCCTTTGTACTATGTATTGTACAAATATTTTAACGCTATTGCGTAGCTCTAAAATAATCCCCTGATATAGGGTTATTCATCTCAGCTTAAATTATTAGGTTATGTACCAAAGGAAGTTTGGTTTGGAATTAACTTTAAAGGAATTCTAGATCTTTAGAATGCTCATCAACTAAGTACTGGTTGAATCAGATAGGGACCAATAACTATTCAAGAGTTTGATTACAATATCTTTATGAACAAGGTATATCGATGAATCAATAAGAGATAGAGTATTAACGGTTTCTAAATTGAACAAGTGTTAATCATCAACTACATGCTTTCAAATTGTGTGGGTATATAAGCAAACCAAAGGAAGTTTGGTTTGGATTGACTTCAAGGGAAATTTTAGAGTTTAGAACATTCATCAACTAAGGATTAGTTGAATCAATAAAGAATCGCTAGTCAACTCAGAGTTCGGTACAATAATATAAGATAGTATAATGACATTGGTGATCAGAGATCAAACAACAATTATTCATAGCTGAATAGACGCAATGCTTACAATAAAATTATAGACTTTGAAGAAATAAAGATTAATGAACTTGCTCAACAATAAATTAGGGTTAAAGAACTTGCATAACAATAACAAGTTAGGAAATGAACTTGCATAATGAAAGATTAAGGTTAAAAAACATGCTCAATTGAATAATAGATTCAAGAAACTTGCATAACGTAAAAGTAAGGTTAGGAAACTTGAGTAACAATAATAACTTAACTGCTCAATAAGAGATTAGAGATAGAGAACTTGCATAAGTATAACATGACAGCGAAAAGTAAACCTTGCTGAATAATAAAGTAGCAAAGGTTAGGGAACTTGCCTCTTGCGCAAGCTATACAATTACAACTCACGTACTCCAATATCCTACACATATCATTAGGATTATCACATCAATTAGCTATATACACTTTATCCTCATAGATTCAATTCTCATCTTAGTTAAGTTATAACCTTTAGCTTAGGGTTTAATCATATTAATCAAACACATAAAACAATTCTGAGAACTCACTAAAATATAACATAAGACTTTTAGCATCCAAATCACATTCTTAATGTAAGACCCTAACTTTTAGGAATAAAAATAAATTTTCTATAAATATCATTTTTGAATATTATGGATTGAATTTGATATAATGTTATAGTTGTGGGTAATATTTATAAATTTTGCAAACTACGCAAGTTGTTATATAATATTCGATTGGTCTGGGGAATATTCATTTTAATGAGGGAATATTAAATGACACTACAGACAATCATTAGTGGACCCCACAACGGAATTATTGTCGGATTGAGAAAATGATAAAAATATCTTTTTATGAAAATAACGGCGGAAGTTTTACCGTTAACTGTTGAAACACCCGATGTTAAAAGTACAGTAATACGTGTGGATGCATAGTAGCACACAGTATTGATTATTGATGCTTACGTGAGAAGTCACTCAGTTTTGTTCAATTATTTCTACAGTAATTATTGCATAGTATCTCACGTTATTTGATTCAATTATTGTCGATATTTTATATATTATTAAATTAATAATTGAGATGATAGAGTTATTAATATTATTATTTGCAATATTGACAATGTCTAGATGTTCTGTCAAGGAGAGGTTTGGTCACCTAATTGCGCGCCAATAGGGAGAAAACTTTATTAGAAAGCCCCCTCTTTCCTGGGAACGACCTGGTTGTTAAATATTGCGAATTATAATAATGATGATAAATGATGTTAAAAATATTGAGGTAATTTTTATGAAATTTTGCTTATTTTATGGACCCCCCATTTACCCATTTTTCAAAATATTCGGTAAAAAGTTATCTCAGATTTATATATATATATATATATATATATATATATATATAAAGGTGCAGGGTTTGTTTATATTATATATATATATATATATATATATATATTTATATTAGGTTACGGGTGGGGGGGATGTGGTTTATATATATATTTTATATATATGTGACATGTGGTCACGGGTGGTGTTAGTGGAATGATGAAAGTTGTCCTGGGAGAGTTTTTTTCAAAGATGATTCACGGGTGGTTGAAGTTTTTCTTTTCAAGCATGTGTTATATAAATACATTTATATATTATATTTTTTTTGGTTTTGTTTTCTTAAGAAATTCAATCGGCAAATGAATTCCGTGACTTACATTTTGAATCCGTGAGAAAAATCCTTACACAGTGCCTTTCCATTCTCCTATAAATAGAAGCTCATTCCTTCATTATTTTTTACGAATTCACTGATACTCTAGAGAGAGAAAATTATAGAGAGAACGAAGAAGAGAAGTCTGCTACCTCTCTTTTCCTATATCCAGTTTCTTCTAAGGTAAGGGATATTATTTGTTGTACTCGTAAAGGGTATTATTTCTTTCGTATTCATGAAGAGAACTTCTGTTATTCCATTCTCTATTATTCTGTTGGAATGACCTATATACGCGGGCTACCCTATACTTGGTGAAATTCTTCTATTTTTCTATTCTTTATTATTATGTTGGAATAACCTGTCTATGTGAAGTACCGCATACATGGTGAAATTCTTCTATTATTCCATTCTTTATTATTCTGTTGAACATCATCCTGCTCATGCGTTCTGCATGACCTGATTCCGTTATTTACTATTCTGTTGGAATATCATGTCTGTGCATTTACGCATGACCTGGTTCAATTATTTATTATTCTGTTGGAATATCATGTATGTGCATTTACACATGACCTGGTTCCGTTATTTATTATTTTGTTGAAATAACCTGTCTGTGCGTCTATCACATGCCTAGTGTTTTCTTTTGTTATTCCATTCTTTATTATACTCAGTTGGTTAAAGTTTTGGCTTTTATACTCCATGAAATTAGTGGAATATCCTTGATATTTGCGCTTCATCCAGTATCTTTTCATGGAAATATTCTTCTGAGCATTCTTAAGGTTTACCCCACAAAGCAATATCATGTTGACAATTTGGACGTTATTGGTTCCTGGATAAATTAATTCTTGAACTTGTTTTATTAAATTCTTATATCATTGTCTTCATCCTCATGTTTATATCATGTTGAAAGTCATCTGTGGTCTGTAGTGCATAGATGGACTTAGTATGATTATGACCGGGGATTATTCGATATAATCATGACCGTAATGATACAAATGATGTGGTAAAAGTCCTCATTGGCCCGTAGTGCATTGATGGACAATTGTTGGCATGATCATGACCATTGATGAATACACGAATATCCTTGGCCCGTAGTGCATGGATAAATTATGGTTGTGATACTAATGAATATCCTTGGCCATAGTGCAGGGATGATGTGGATTATTTATTAAGCTGAGTCCCAGCAATAAAAGTGATGAAAACCCTTTTAAATCATAGAAGATAGTAGATTTTATTCTCTACTTGACTCTTTTAATGGATTGCTTATTCCGCTATAGTTAAACTTGATGTTTGTTATATTGTATCAGTTTAACACTATTGAAGGCTAACGATAATTTATTCTGCATTATCTTAGTTATAATATTTCTTACTGGACTAGTTGAGCTCACCCTTTTACTTTCATTGTTCTCTTCAGGAAATGAGAACGTAGCAGGGACTAGTCGAGGAAAGGAGTGACGGGCCAGATGATAGCATTAGTAGTCCTCACTATTCTATGAAATAGTGTATTAATAAATGTATTGAGGACTTATTTTGAGTTTAAATACTGTTTAGAAGACAAAATTTGTATTAAAACTCACAGCTCATGTTGTATATTTAAGATTGTATTTGTATTCTGTACCATGTATCTGGCGACCCAAGATGGGTGATGTATACCTATTTTGGGGGCGTCATAGTTGGTATCAAAGCTTAGGGATATGATCCCTATCTGAGATGTGAGATAAGAACTAGGAGGGGAGAGACGGGGAATTCTTTCGTTAGTATGACCTACCTAAGTTTATTTGATATTTAATTGGTCGGTCAGAGTATAGGGATAATATGTGATATATTAATTAACCCTTGTTTTGTCTAAGTGTTTGAAAATGACATCCGAGAATGTTGAAAACATCAATGGAGCACAGGAGACCATTGAGTCTTCACAGATCAATAATCAGGATAATGTGCATCAGGAAGGCGACAATCCTCAGGCAAACAACAACATTGACCAGATGATGAACGATGGAATGTTCAGAGGCTTTATGCAATTCATGCAACATCAGACAAGAGTGGCTCCTATCCAAAATACAGGTGGAAACACTGGCAGCTCTCGAACGGTCACCGCTAAGCAGTTCAAGGAACTGGGACCATCGGAGTTTTTTGGAGAGCCAAAACCACTTAAGGCGGAGACGTGGATAAAGCAGATCTGCAAAATATTTGATGTCTTGGGATGCTCCGAGGAGCAAAAGGTTCCCTTTGCCACCTTCATCTTGCGTGCAGAGGCAGATTACTGGTGGGAATCTGTAAAGCGTACTCAACCTGCCGCACTGAAGATGACTTGGGAAAAGTTCCAAGAATTTTTCAACGACAAGTACTTTCCCAAAAGTATTCGTCACATGAAAGAGATAGAGTTCATCAAGCTGGAGCAAAACAACATGACCGTGTCGCAGTACGAAGCCAAGTTTTCCGAGTTGTCCCGGTTTGCGTCCCATTTGGTTGATAATGAGGAGAGAATGACGCGAATGTTTCTAAGAGGTTTGAAACCCGAGATACATCAATATCATATCTCTCATATACTGTGTTTGTATTCAGATGTTGTTAATAGGGCTTAGTTATTGGAACGCGATAATGAGTCAACCCAACCAAAAGAGAGCAACCGACAAAATTATAATACCAGTGATAGCAGTCATCGAAGCGGTGACAATAAGCATGGAGGGAATCAACATGCCAGAAATGGTAACCACTTCGGTGGTAATCAGGGCTAAAACAATAAGAATGGACATTTTAAGAAGAGGAGAATCAACAATGATGGAAAAATGTCAGCACCAGCACCCGTTGTTAAGGAAGGAGAACGACCACCTATCATATGCTTTAAATGCGGAAGGGAGGGACACATCAGTCCAAACTGCGTGATGCCATCCAAAGCATGTTATAATTGTGGAAGAGAAGGTCACCTAGCCCGATTTTATCGTTCAGGGAAGGCAAGTTTAGCTGGGATGGAGGCACCAAAGGCCATCCCAGAAAAGTCAAAGCTGGTAGTTTAAGGGAGACCGTTTGTTGTGACCTCCCAGAAAGCAAGAAACCTGAACGAGGTCATCACGGGTAAGCTTATCATAAACTCTAGTGAAGTCTATACCTTATTTGATACCGATTCTACCCATTCTTTTATTTCTCCTACTTGCGCTCAACGTTTAAATTTAACTCCGGAGAAATTAGACTTTGACTTATCTATTGAAACTACATTGGGAGAAACCTTCATTACATCCACTATTTATAAGTTTTATTTGGTTCAAATAGGTACCCTCACATTACCTGTCGATCTTATTTCATTGAAAATACTTGCATTTGATGTAATTCTAGGGATTGATTGGTTAACTACTCATCATGCAAAAATTGATTGTTTTCGTAAGGTTTTTAGCTTTCATATTCCTAACCAACCTATTATGTGAATTCAAGCAATAAAACCATTAAAATCAATTACTGTCATCTCAAGCCATAAAGCTATTCGTTTATTAAAAAATGGATGTCAAGCTTTCTTAGCTCATGTCACAGATCTAAACAAAAATACGTCAGTATCGACCTTGAACCCGGTACAAAACCCATTTCCAAAGCCCCATATCGAATGGCTCCTATTGAACTTCAGGAGTTAAAGACCCAATTTGCAGGAATTGTTAGACATTGGCTTTATTCGTCCTAGTACTTCTCCTTGGGGTGCTCCTGTTCTATTCGTGAAGAAGAAAGATAGGAGTATGCGACTTTTTATTGATTATCGGGAGTTGAATCATGTCACCATCAAAAATAGGTACCCATTGCCACGTATTGATGACCTGTTTGACCAGTTGCAAGGAGCCAAATTCTTTTCAAAGAATGATCTTCGTTCCGGATATCACCAATTAAAGATTAGAACCGATGACATTTCAAAGACGGCTTTTAGAACTCAGTACGGGAATTATGAATTCCTAGTCATGTCTTTTGGATTGACTAATGCTCCTGCTACCTTCATGGATATTGTGACAACCCTAATTTTCATAAGTTATTAAAATAAGAATTTAATAATTAAAATTCTTATTATGAGGTGTATATATTTTGAATTATGTGATTTGATGTGAAGAGAATTATATATTCATATGTTGGAGAATGTGAGATTTAATAGTTAATTAAACTATTAAAGAAATTAAATAATATTAGTTAATTTAATTAAGTTGAAATTATGTTATGAGATAATATAATTTTAATTATTATGCCTTATGGGCAATGGAAATTATTATGAGTTAAGTTTCATAAATAGTGTGAATAATTCACTTAATTAAAATAGTGAATTAATACAAGTATAATTGATTTAATAAAGTGAGAAGGTAATATATTGCATGAAAATATAAATATTAGTATAATGCGAGTAAAATATTTATTAAGTACATTAAATATTTTAGTTGGAAACTTTATGGAATAAAATGAATATTTATGGTATTAAATAAATATTTGTGAAAATTGTTATGAGATAGTTTATTTAAGTGTGATAAAATAGATGGGATTTATACGTATTTTATTACGAGTATAATGTGATATTCTAATTTAATTAAATAATTAAATCGGAGGAGTGAGAATTTGTTAAATAATGTTATGATTATAATGGTTGAATAGAAATTATAATTTTTCTTGATAAGGTTAATTTTATTTCTTAAGGAATTAAAGGTACATAATCTAATTTATATTTCTAGTTTATGTGTCCTTGAGTTTCTTTTTAAAATTGGAGTTTTGGTTAATAAATTTGTGGGTTACGATGTTATATATGTTATTAGATATTTATAATTTGATAATGGTCATCTAGAAACAAATTTTCAGAAATCAAATTCATGTATTTATACTAAAGAAGAGGAATTTGGATTTTGATTGTAATGTGTGTTTTGGTGTACTTTGGGTCTAAAGTTGATGATGAATTTGTGATGGAAACATTAAAATGATGGATGATTGTTGTTCTCCTCTATAAAACGAAAACAACGCAACTTGAACGGATCGAATTGGTTAAGAAACAAATTCGCGATGAATGAATACACTTAGCATGTTGAAAATAGAAAAAATTAGTATAAACAAATTAGAATTAGTATAAACCAAGTCCCACATCAACTAAATTGAGAACTTTACCATTTGCTAAATCTATAAATAGAAGGGCTTGATCCTTTGTTTCATTCACCAACAATAAGGCCTCCAATTTTGAGAAAGGCTTTGTTGTGGGAGGACTTTTTATAAAGATCTTCTTAGTTAAATTTTGGTCGAGTACGTATTCAGTTTGTGGAATTCGTTATTTTCGGGATCATCACAGCGCAGATATGTTATAAACATTAAACAACATCAAAGGCAACTTTTTCAGTTCTATTATATTTGTGGATTAAATGTGATTATGTGGTGAGTTACATACCATGCTTTATGATTTGTTAAAGTCAAAATATGACCAAGTTAATTGGGTTATGGAACTCAATTTATATGTGATATGTGATAGCACATGCATGTTGTATAATGTAACTCATAAATTAGAAATGTATAATGCATGAATTGTGTGCTATGTGAAACATGATAGACTGTTAAATTTGTTGGGCTGTCGAGCTCAACCTTGTAAATAACCACTTTTGCGCAGTTCAAGATTCAAGGTAAAGTTATGTGTTACTTGAAAGACATGAATCAGATGTGATACTTGAAGATTTATATACTTTGGTTGTGTTATTATTATTTGAACCATGTTTAAGGTTTGAATAATGTATTAATGTTGAATTGTAATATTGTTTTCATGTAATGTAAACTATTGTAGTATTAAAATGATTCTGAGATATTTAGATGTAATGGTTGAAGGTTTTGGGAACGAGGATAGTTTGTAATAGAAATGTTTAATTATTCCGAAAATTTCAATGGTTGTATTATCGTTTAATGATGTAAAATTAGAGGTTGAATGTATTATTAACGATCGAAGTCGAGAATTAAATTGTATGAATTTTGGGGTCGTTACAGATATGATGAACCGAGTATTCAAGGAATATTTGGATCACTTTGTGGTCGTCTTTATTGATGAAATCCTTATTTATTCCAAAAGTCGTGAAGATCATGAGCAACACTTGAGGCTGATACTCCAAAAGCTTCGTGAAAACAAGCTTTATTCCAAGTTGAAGAAATGCGAGTTCTGGCTAGAGGAAGTAGCATTCCTTGGGCACGTAGTATCAAGTCATGGAATATCTGTTAACCCAGCAAAGATTGAAGCTATTCAAAGCTGGGAGCAACCTAAATCAGTGACCGAAGTACGTATCTTTCTCGGTTTAGCTGGTTATTATTTGAGATTCGTAGAGGGGTTTTCTCGAATCGCTACTCCATTAACTCAGCTGACTCAAAAAGATACAAAATTCGGGTGGAGCGAGGAATGTGAGAAGAGTTTTCAAGAACTCAAGAGGAGACTCATTTCAGTACCTGTTCTGACAATATCATCTGGCTCGGAGGGATTTGTCATCTACAGTGATGCTTCGGGAAAAGGGTTAGGATGTGTTCTCATGCAACATGGGAAAGTCATAGCCTATGCCTCTCGGCAACTCAAAGAATATGAGAGAAATTATCCTACTCATGATCTAGAGTTAGCAGTTGTTGTCTTCGCACTTCAAATTTAGAGGTATTACTTATATGAGGAGAAAGTGGAGATCTTTACGGATCATAAAAGCCTCAAATATTTCTTCACTCAAAAGGAACTCAACATGCGACAACAATGTTGGCTTGAACTGTTGAAAGATTATGATCATACCATCCAATACCATCTTGGAAAAGCGAACGTGGTAGCTGACGCATTGAGTAGAAGATCATATGCAGGTACGAGTGTGATATTGTCAATGCAAAGGCCCATTTTGTGTGACTTGCAAAGGATGGAGATAGAGTTAAAGACTCCAAGGACCCATGTGATGATGGAGAATATACGAGTAGAACCAACTCTAATTGATAAAGTTAAAGCTGCTCAAGCTACAGACCTGGAGCTGATGCGTATGAGGAAGAAAGTGCAAGAAGGTGTTATGCCGGAAGCAAGAATCGATGAAGAAGGAATACTTAGAGTCAACTCAAGACTTTGTGTTCCTAACGACCCTAATTTAAAGTATAAAATCATGATGGAGGTGCACAACACACCATTTGCAATCCATCCTGGGAGTACCAAAATGTATCATGATCTTCGACATACATTTTGGTGGAACAATATGAAGAGAGAGATAGCGGAATTCATCTCAAGGTGTTTAACTTGTCAACGAGTCAAGGCGGAGAATCAAGTACCTAAGGGTCCATTGCAACCACTTGAAATTCCAGAATGGAAGTGGGAGCACATTACCATGGATTTTGTTACTGGTCTTCCCAAGGTTTCTCAAGGCATAGATGCAATTTGGGTCATTGTTGATAGATTGACCAAGTCTACTCACTTCTTACCTATACGAGAAACTTATACACTTGAACGTCTTGCTCGTATGTACATAAACGAGGTTGTAAGATTGCATGGTATGCCAATATCCATAGTTTCTGATCGAGGCCCAAGATTCACTTCAAGATTTTGGGTTAGTTTGCAAAAAGCTATGGGCACAGATTTACGATTTAGTTTGGCATATCATCCTCAGACGGACAGACAATCAGAGAAGACTATTCAAACTCTTGAATATTTATTAAGAATCTGTGTCCTTGATCTCAAGGGAAGTTGGGACAAGTTCTTACCATTAGTGGAGTTTTCCTACAACAACAGCTATCAAGCAAGTATTGGCATGGGTCCATTCGAAGCATTGTATGGGAGAAAGTGTCGTTCTCCAGTATGCTGGGATGAGGTGGGTGAAGCAACGTTGTTGGGACCAGAGTTGGTACGTATGACTACGAAAAAGATTCAAACGATCTGGCAACGTATAAAAACCTCACAAGATCGACAAAATAGTTATGCTAATCTTCATCGAAAGGACGAGGAATTCGATATTGGAGATCATGGGTTATTACGTGTTGCTCCATGGAAAGGAGTTACGAGATTTGGAAAGAGAGGAAAGCTCAATCCTCGATTCATTGGCCCATTTTTAATCCTCGATTGAGTAGGAACTGTGGCCTATAGACTCGCTTTACCGCCAAGTATGTCTCGTGTTCATAACGTTTTTCACATATCCATGTTACGCAAATATGTGGAAGACCCAAACCACATTATTGAGTTAGAACCGAATGAAATAGCGGAAGATTTAACGTATGAAGAGGTTCCTGTTCAAATCTTGGATAAGAAAGAACATATTCTACGCTCCAAGGTTATACCTCAAGTCAAAGTTTTGTGGAGAAACCATGATGTTGAGGAAATGACCTGGGAGTTAGAATCTGAAATGAAATCAAGGTATTCTTACCTTTTCGATATACCAGGTACGAACCCTAATTTCGAGGGCAAAATTTCATAAGAAGAGGAGGTTGTAAGACCCCAACTTTTAGGAATAAAAATGAATTTTCTATAAATATCATTTTTGAATATTATGGAGTGAATTTGATATAATGTTATAGTTGTGGGTAATATTTATAAATTTTGCAAAGTACGCAAGTTGTTATATAATATTCAATTGGTCGGGGAATATTCGTTTTAACAGGGAATATTCGTACTACGGTACAATCATTGGTGGACCCCACAACGGAATTATTGTCGGATTGAGAAAACGATAAAATATCTTTTTATGAAAATAACGGCGGAAGTTTTACCGTTAACTGTTGAAACACCCAGTGTTAAAAGTATAGTAATACGCGTGGTTGCATAGTAGTACATGGTATTGATTATTAATGTTTACGTGAGAAGTCACTCAGTTTTGTTCAATTATTGCTACAGTAATTGTTGCATAGTATCTCACGTTATTTGATTCAATTATTGTCGATATTTTATATATTATTAAATCAATAATTGAGATGATAGGTTATTAATATTATTATTTGCAATATTGACAATGTCTAGAAGTTCATCTAAGGAGAGGTTTGGTCACCTAATTAGCGCCATGATAGGAGAAATCCTTATTGAAAGCCCCCTCTTTCCAGGAACGACACAGTTGTTAAATATTGCGAATTATAATAATGATGATAAATGTTGTTAAAATATTGAGGTAATTTTTATGAAATTTTGCTTATTTTATGGACCCCATTTACCCATTTTGCAAAATATTAGGTAAAAGTTAGCTCAAATTTATATATATATATATATATATATATATATATAAATATAAAAGGTGAGGTTTATATTTATATATATATATATATATATATATATATATTTATATTTATATTAGGTTACGGGTGGGGGGGAATGTGGTTTATATATATATTTTATATATACATGTGACATGTGGTCACAGGTGGTGTTAGTGGAATGATGAAAGTTGTCTTGGGAGAGTTTTATTTCAAAGATGATTCACGGGTGGTTGAAGTTTTTCTTTTCAGGAATGTGTTATATAAATACATTTATATATTATATTTTTTTTTTGTTTTATTAAGAAATTCAATCGGCAAATGAATTTCGTGACTTACATTTTGAATCCGTGAGAAAAATCCTTACATAGTGCCTTTCCATTCTCCTATAAATAGAATCTCATTCCTTCATTATTTTTTACGAATTCACTGATACTCTAGAGAGAGAAAATTATAGAGAGAACGAAGAAGAGAAGTCTGCTACCTCTCTTTTCCTATATCCAGTTTCTTCTATGGCAAGGGATATTATTTGTTGTACTCGTAAGGGGTATTATTTGTTTCGTATTCATGAAGAGAACTTCTGTTATTCCATTCTTTATTATTCTGTTGGAATGACCTGTATACGAGGGCTACCCTATACTTGGTGAAATTCTTTTGTTATTCCATTCTTTATTATTATGTTGGAATAACTTATCTATGCGAAGTACCGCATACATGGTGAAATTCTTATGTTATTCCATTCTTTATTATTCTGTTGGAACATCCTGTTTATGCGTTTACGCATGACCTGGTTCCGTTATTTACTATTATGTTGGAATATTCTGTCTGTGCATTTACGCATGACCTGGTTCCATTATTTATTATTTTGTTGGAATATCCTGTCTGTGTGTTTACGCATGACCTGGTTCCGTTATTTATTATTCTGTTGGAATAACTTGTCTGTGCGGTCTATCGCATGCCTAGTGATTTCTTTTGTTATTCCATTCTTTATTATACTCAGTTGGTTAAAGTTTTGGCTTTTATACTCCATGAAATTAGTGGAATATCCTTGATATTTGCGCTTCATCCAAGATATCTTTTCATGGAAATATTCTTACGAGCATTCTTAAGTTTTACCCCACAAAGCGAGTATCATGTTGACAATTTGGACGTTATTGATTCTGGATAAATTAATTCTTGAACTTATTTTATTGAATTCTTATATCATTGTCATCATCCTCATGTTTATATTATATTGAAAGTCATCGTGGTCTCAGTAGTGCATAGATGGACTTGGTATGATTATGACCGAGGATTATTCGATATAATCATAACCGTAATGATACAAATGATGTGGTAAAAGTCCTCATTGGCCCGTAGTGCATTGATGGATGGAGTTGTTGGCATGATCATGACCATATGATGAATACACGAATATCCTGGCCCGTAGTGTATGGATAAATTGTGGTTGTGATACTAATGAATATCATCGGGTCGTAAAGTGTGGATGATGTGGATTATTTATTGTCGAGTCTCGGTGATTAAAGTGATGAAAAACCTTTTAAATCATAGAAGATAGTAGATTTATTCTCTACTTGACTCTTTCAATGGATTTCTTGTTCCGCTGCAGTTAAACTTGATGTTTGTTATATTGTATCAGTTTAACATTGTTGAAGGCTAACGATAATTTATTCTGTATTATCTTAGTCATAATATTTCTTACTGGGCTAGTTGAGCTCACCCTTTTACTTTCATTGTTCTCTTCAGGAAATGAGAATGTAGCAGGGACTAGTCGGGAAATGGAGTGATGGTCCAAATGATAGCATTAGTAGTCCTCACTATTCTATGAAATAGTGAATTAATAAATGTATTGAGGACTTATTTTGAGTTTAAATACTGTCTAGAAGATAATATTTGTATTAAAATTCACAGCTCATGTTGTATATTTAAGATTGTATTTGTATTCTGTACCATTTATCTGGCAACCCAAGATGGGTGATGTATACCTATTTTGGGGGCGTCACACTCAACTCTTACAATGTTGATTTTCGATCTAATATAACTTATTAATCAATACTATATTTCTTCTTAGTCATACTCGAAATTCATTCAAGTGTTTAAGTCTTATGAGGACTCCTTATTATTTTTATATTAACCCCATTCCATATCTTATAATGTTCATTTCATTTTAATTAAAATACTTTTTAAGTTCATTAACACTTGTCACGGTGTTTCGACGTTCACTCGTCGCACGCCCGATTTGTCTCTCTTGCATGCACTTAGTATGCTTATACAACTTATCTAATACATCATATATTAACGTTAAGCATCATTATATTAACTAATATTCATGTTTTATAACTTAGAACAACATCTTTTATCATCAGAAGCACTACACTTGCTTACGTATATGCCCGACGCCCTCCGATTGCCTCTGAATACACATTAGTCCTAAAGATGGCAATTTTTACCCCTGTTCTTGACCTCAAATTGAACAACTAAAAGACTTAAAGTTGTAGGTCTACTCATCCTCGTTTCCAGATCATCTTGAATCGCATCAATCGGAGTTCATATGAAAACGTTATGCCCATTTTGGTAAAACATGTCCGGTCAGATTTTCTAAAATTTGTAAGTCAGACTACCCCCCCCCCCCCCTCGCGTTGGGGCGGGGGTTTTGCACTATAATAGTCTGTCGAGGTGGGGGTACCTTCTGCAGTTCGCGAACGAACACTGTAGAAAGCCAAATTAGGCCTAAAAACACTTTTCCAACAACCATTCCAACTTACCCAAGTTTTAATATGTTTACAGAAACATAAATTACTATTTTCTAACACGTTTCTAACCACATAAAGAACATAAACATCACAATTACAACCTTTAATTTTACTATTTCTATTATTTCTTCTTCTTTTGACATTCATAGCGAAATTCCTCACTGTGAATTCGTTTTACAACCAAAACAATTAGTTTCAATTAATTTTTTTTTGTTTCTTCATGTATTTTCATAATCGATTTGTACATTATAATATGAATTAAACATCAATTTTGACTTCAAAATAAGCCATATTCATACATATATCACTGTAATTCAATTTCTTCATAATTATCATGTTTTCATAGATTAGTTAACACTAAAGCACATAAAAACAATTTGTATACATAATCTAACATATACAAACTCATATTTTCAACAATTATCCACAAACATCAATTACATAGAACTTTTTAGAAAATAAAAACAAAACTTTAAAACTAAGAATTCTACCTTAATCATTGATTATGCTCTGTTAGATGATGAGAATTTTTTTGACCCCTTCTTCTCCTCAAAACATAGCTTCAAAATCACAGAGAATACTTTTCTCTCTCTAAAACTCTCTAGAGCTCTCTCTATCTCTCTCTTTTTTCTTTCTTCTTCCTTCTCTCTGTTTTGTTTTCTTTAGAATTAGGCTTAGGCTTACAAACTTAACGTAAAACTTTAACTGATATATACTTAATACAATATAATACGTATACTTACTATTTATCAGTTATAGAATTTTGAAAATCAAAAGCCACTAAGGCTTGTTTGGCAAAACCAATTAAAAATAAGGACTTAAAATCCTTATGCTTTGTTTGGTAAAACCAAATTAAAACTTCTTTTAGTTTATTTTAATAACTCACTTATAGTTTAATGTCACACTCTATTTAATTAAATTCTAATATTCAAATTCAATTAAATTAAAACTAAAAACAACTTATCACATTAACAAACCACATTATCAAATTACCACAAAATTATAATTTTCATTATAATTTTATTTAATAACTTAGTACATCACTTGAATTAATAAATTAAATTAAAATCATATTATAACAATTCCTTTAATCCTTATCAACTCTCTAATTTAATTATTAAATTAAATCAGGATATTACCACTATGTAATATAATAATTAATTCAACACACATTTAATTTAATTAACTTCAAAATACAAAATTACTAAATACCAACTTAATTAATATATTACACTTAATTAAGTTAATTCTCCACAACTAATAAATAATCAAATAAAAAAATATTTATTTAACATTAAACACATCAACTAAAATATTTATTTAATTCAATAAATATTTTAAATTACATACAAAAATTCTGGATCGTTACATCCTTCCCTCCTTACAAGGATTATGTCCCCAAAATCACAACTCAAACGATTCATTCGTCACATTCTTCACTCCTTACAAGGATTTTGTCCCCAAAATCGAAGCATAGGTTACACAAATAACTCAGGATAACTTTTTATCATCTTAGTTTTGAGTTCCCACGTAGCTTTCTCAGCATTGTGGTCCCTCCACATTACCTTAACAAAAGGTATCACTTTATTCCTGAGAAATTCTTTTCTATCAACTTATCTGAATAGAGATTTCCTAGTAGGACAAATCTTTATCAACTGTAACGGTTCGTACTCAATCACATGATTGTAGTTGGGCTTGTTCGATCATATCACTAAAACATGAAAAACATTACGAATGCACTCTAACTGTAGAGGTAAGGCTACCTCATAACCATCTATTCTCTCTCTTTGCAGTACATGAAAACTAAGTATCTCGGTTTTAGCTTTCCTTTTTTACTAAATTTTATATTTCCTTTCCAGGGAGAAACTTTTAGGAAAACGAAATTTCTTACATCAAATTCATGATTTTGTCGGTGTTGATCAGTATATTTCTTCTGTCTGTCTTGAGCAGCTACCAACCTTGCTCTTCCATACAACACTTCTTATGGTAACATACCCATGTTTTGTATGATAGATTTTGTTGTAGACGAACTAAACTAAAATAAATGTCTTCCGATGTCTGGCTTGTCTTTTCATTTTGGCCATCAGTTCATAAATGGTATAACGTGCTCATTTACAACTGCATCCCCATGCGTTCTTATAACTTTTCTGGATATTCGATGTTAATCAAGGATCTCTGTCATACATGATTAATACCATTACATCATGCCTTAAAATAATTTCTTTGACATATAACTTCGCTCACTGATCGTTAGGAAATATACTAACATTGACATACCATGAAATCTATCACCATATCTTGCCACCAAAAGTATTGTCGAAGGCGCAATATATTTCTGTGCTCCCTAGATGATTCAACATATAATTTTTTTTCTCTTAATACTTCATATTCAATTCCCGATACTGGTGAAACCTATTTTCTTCCTTCAACATTCAGCCACCCTTCAATATCGATCTTGAATTGACACCTTCATCTTGAAGTTACTCTTCCTTTACTCTGTCCAACAAAGTTGTACGGTTTTCCATCTGAACAGCTTCTCCTCTGACTTTTTGGAATATCTTACCTCCTACCACAACTTAACCATTTCTATTATGAACCCATCTTTCACAGTTAACAAAAATAACTACTACCTTTTACTTAAGACGTCGGCAACCACATTCGTTTAGGATTTTGCAGTAACAATCATTGATCAATTCAACTATCACTTTTGACGCATGTTTAAATATCTCTGTGAGAGGATATACTTTAGAGACTTATGGTCTATTTATATCTCACACTACTTCCCAAAAATAACACCTCTAAATCCTCAGGGCCACTACTACCTCTAACTCTGGATCGTGAGTCGGATGCCCTTTTCATAAAACAAAATTTTAACTGACGCGATGCGTATGAAATGACCATGTCATCTTGCCTAAACACACAGCCTAGTATATTGTACGATGTGTCACTATACAACATAAAATTTCTTGTATTATCTGGTAAAGACAACACAGGTTCCATACTTAACTTTTTCTTCAATTCTTGAAAATTCGCTTCATAATTTCCTGCCCATATAAATTCCACCGATTTCCTCATTAAGTTAGCTAACGAAGTGGCTATCTTAAACTTCGCGTATCCCACACACTATTTTCTTAACAACTTCTTGACTTACAACATCGATAGATAACTCTACCGTACATGCGACTTGCAACTAGAAAAATAAAATACTACTTTTGACTTCCTTAGAGTCATAAGGTATACGCACTTTCTTTTACAATCACTTATCACCACATGGTTTAACAACCTCAGATTTTCCCAAAATAAATTAGAAATAAATCCATTGACATCACGCGGCCTTTAATACCAACACTGTAATTTTACGCATCAACTTAAGAGGAATCACTATGCACACTTTCTATATTTAGAGAATAGTCTAACTCTTCCCAAATCGAATCTAATTTTTAAGTAAATTCATCAGACATAAATTAAAAAATAACAGCAAATCAAATAACACACAATCATTTAAATCATTGATCAAAATAGTACCTTGCATTGCGTCCTGCATCGTCATGTCGAATGTAGGTTTGGTTGGTTGATTCGGCGAAGCTGATTCTACAATAACCAGTTTCCCACTGCCCCCCTTACTTCCACTTGCTTTTCCTACCGCTTTCTTTGGGCAACCTCGAGCCAAGTGCTCCTTCGATTCACACATGAAGCATGCTCCCTTCCTCAGTCTTGAACATTTTGGTGCAATGTGGCCCTTCAAGCCACAATTAAAGCAAACTCTTTTTTCTTTCAAACAAACACCCACGTGTCTCTTTCCACAGTTTCTACACACCACCACCTTCTTCTTTTCATTCCCTTGCTGATTTTCAGCGTTAATACTATTGTTCCACTTTCTTTTCCGAGCATTATCGATATGACTATCACCCACCTTATCATCTTCACTCTTCTTTCCTCTCTGCTCTTGATTGTATGTCAGTGTATTACCTTCCATGTGACGCCCCCAAATTCAGGTACTTGAAACCCAAATTTTGTGCTTCACGATACCATTTCTTTGAGCGGAATAATAATAATAATATTGTCATAAATATCAAACTTAAATTACATATTAGAGTTGTCTAAATCCTAGGTACGCGATCTTAAAACATTTCATTACATGATAGATAATAAATATCATCATCTTATTTAAGTCTAGCTATTACATAGATAACATAACTTATTCTGATAGCTTTCCTTTCCCTTAGTTCTTGGAAGAGCCCTCTGGTTGGTCATACTTAACTGAAAACATTTAAATTAAGCAAGAAGAGCATTTGAGTGCCCAACAAATAATACCAAACAATAAACATTAGCTCAAAGGAATAAATATTTTCTTTGAGTGACACTTCTACAACGAAGCAATAGTTGTGAAGTAACTGAAACAATTATAATCAACATAACAATTCTATTTCAAATTTTTGAAACTACGTACTGACTATAAATAGAAAGCAACCGACAGACTATGAATATTGTTTTCAATTTTTGAAAAGGTTTAACAGAACTTCATCTGTAAACCGTCATAACTTACGGGCACGAGGGGTGATCAGCCAGTTATGCCCTGTATTGATCAATAATACATACCAAAATGATATTCTCGTTCATCATAACCGCCTTGGGTGCACAAACGTTTCCCAGATTTGGGATGTTCATACTTAGCCTGAACCAAAAAATTTAGTTGGATAACAATAATGTTCTATCATGTTCAACGATATTCTTAAATCTGTGTCTAGCCGAGTCAAATAGCTTAGACAATTTTTAATTAAGGTATACATACTGGAAATAAACAAGTATGTATCAACATGTACAATAATTATCCAAGTGAGGACACTTGTATAACCATACTTAGAATTTAACAAACAGAATATATATATCAGAATCCTATAGTAATACGATACTGATAAATAATGAACTAATAAAGTTTGGGAACTTGTATGAATATAAATGATTGGATACGTAATCAATAACAATAGAGTTTAATAATCAGGCATAATAATAATATAATTCTGGAACTTTCTTACTCATATCCATTGCATAAAGAAAATACAAAGGTTAGGATACTTGCACAATGTAAAAGATAATTCAGATACTTGTCTAGTCTGCTGCTTACACAACTTAGTTCTATCTTTAATTCAACGACCTATCATTTATAATATTGTTCTATTGATTAGAATAACATATCATAACACATCATACTATTATCAACACATACCCTAATCACATTGTCACATAGTTATATCAGTCATTAAGACACAAACAAACACTTATACAATCAAATTATATAGGTTCGGATCAATTTTGGTAACATTTTAAGATATGTGAGGCGACTTTATCTGTAATTATCAAGTTTAAAACTCTAATCTATATCTTAAATATTATTCTGGATAATTTAAATATCAATCATATGACTTATAATAATTTTTAATTAATTATTATAATTTATCATGATTTTTTAAACTCTGGAATCATTATTAAATTATTTAAATATTACATAATTCTATTATCATTAATATTTAAATAATATCCAAATATTAATGAAACCATTAAAGTAATTTATAATAACTCAAAATATTTTTAAAGTATTAATATTACCCTTAAATGATTTTTTAAAACATTAAAAATCATTTTTAAACAATTACCATTAATATTTAAATATGAAGGTATTATTCACTAAAATATTAAAAGTCATTTATAATAACTTAAAATATCTTTAAACCATTTATATCCTTTTTAAATGATTCTTAAATCAATAAAACCATTTTTAAATTATTTATTTAATATTATTATTAAATAAATCTAACATCATTAATATTAAATAATTAATGAAATTTATCTTAAAATATTAAAAGTTATATTTTATAACTTAGAATATCTTTAAACTCTTTATTTTCATTTAAAATGATTTTTGTAATATTAAAATCATTTTTAAACTAATTTATTTAATATAATTATTAAATAAATCTAATATCATTAATATTAAATAATTAATTAAATTTACATTAAAATATTGAAAGTTATATTTTATAACTTAAAATATTATTAAATACCTTATTATCATTTAAAATGATTTTTAATATAATAAAATCATTTTTAGTCAATTTATTTAATGTATTTATTAAATAAATTAAATATCAATAATATTCAAATAATTACTAATATTTATGGAAAATATGTTAAATTATTCAAAGTTAATTTTATAACTTAAAATAATTTTTAAAACCGATTTTATAATTTTTAGAATTTATTTTCTATTTTTAAATAATTTTTTAGATTTTAATATAATTAAATTTAATAAGTCTGTCGCTATAACCTTTAGCGACAAAATATGTCGCCTAAGGTGTTCTTGAGGCTCAAGAACACTGACAGACAGTGATCAAGGTGTCTTATTTGACCACCTCTTAATCTCTGTCTAAACATGATCTGAGCTAACTAAGACACTGACGTTGTAGTATTGTTGTAACACTACAAGATCCAATTATCATCTAAGTCATAACACATCACAACAAGGAGATCTAGCCCATCAAACTCATTGTTAGAGCTTCCTGGGTTTTCTGGGTTACCCAGAAACCCAGTCAGCTTCGAGGGTACACTTTGAGGCTTAAACATATTAGGGTTCTAGGTTGATGTTATGGTGATATAATGGGTCTAACTTGTAGTATACATGACAAAGTACATATAACACTCCTAACATCAGCTAAACTACACAAGCATCAAAAGCTAGAACCTGGTCAAACCATGTCAGAATTAACGGTCTTAAGATTTCTGGGTTTTCCAGAAAACCGTGTTCGTGATCAAGCAAGCTAGTTTGACCAACCATTACTTTCAGTCAATTGATTATTTGAGTGATATAAAGGCACATATCTGAAGCCCACATAGCAAGCTATAACATAGATACAAAAACATCATCAACACACATAAAACCTGACAGTTATTAGTCTTTGAAAATCTTGTCAGACGCAATTAAAGGATTTCTGGGTTACCCAGAAATCACTTGGTCATGGTCGATCAACCGACTTTGACCAACAAAATCTTGAAATTTGGACATCGAATGATCATGATTCCATTTTCAGATTAAAGATGTCATAACATACTACAAGTTTAAACATTTAAATAGCTAAAAACATAAACAGGATGAGATCTAGATGGTCTGACATTTGTTGTCAGACAACAAAAACAAAAATTTCTAGATTCTTAAAAACTTCAAATTCGTGCACTTGGATGTTATGGATCTAACATGTGCCAACCTAGATCACTTATAAATACTATAAACAACATATTTAAACATTTAAACATAACATCTAACATAGCATACAAGATTGAAAATTTGGTTTAGGGTTATACCTTTCTATGATCAAATTAAGAATCTGAGCTTCTGATCTGCTATGAATGTTAGTGAGGCTCGTTTGTGGGACTGATTTACTAAATGTTTTTGTAGGTTTAGAGAGAAAAAACTTTGGTTGAGGATATGAGCACAAATGAGCTTGTAAAATGATTTCTCTCTCAAATTCTATTTATAATATGGTGAAATGCTTAGGGCTGATCATGTTTATCAGATTTTGAATGATTAAAGTTTATTACTAGACCATATGGCTAGCTAAAGTTGGTCACCAACCACTTACTAGGGCTAGATCTACACTCCACCTTATTAAAATATTCAAAAGGGCAATTAGGTCATTTAGTTTTTACTTTTAGTTACAAAGTTGGCAATTCATTCTAACCCTTAGGGTTTAACCCTTAGGGTTCCATAAGTTCATTATCTAGGATTATGTAATTATGGCTAAAATGGTAATCTTAGTTTCTAAAAAAGTGAAATAGTGTTCCCTAATTAAATTAGGTTTCCTAATTACTTAGGACTTATCAATTAGGCTTTATAATATACTAATTACCATTAAGCTTGCTAATTTAATAATTAGGGTTTATACCTTAGCAATTAGGGTTCTAATTTAGTAATTAGGGTTTCTAAATATTAATTAGGGTTTACCTAATTTATATTAAACATAATAATGGTCATTAATTGCATAACACATAGCTTAACAAATCTTAAAGTCATAGTTGACTTCTGTACTATAGTTTATCACTAATGCTAGGGTTTGTACTGTTTCACCATAATTATTCCACAAATTACATTACACACATATCATGCTTGTTTATAGCATTGAAATATAAATAATATTATATTATTATTCTCATTTCTTATTCAAAATCCAGACTTAGGGTTTTGAATTTATATTTGACATAACCTTCATACATACCATTATTAATTAAGTTAAAATAATTAACTTAACTAAAAAATACATATCATAATAATCCTAGTGTTCATATCATATATACCATAATCATATTTTCATGGAAAATAAATAATAAATATTTACAAAAATAATTTATTATAAGAATATAATCTATAATGATCAATAATTCTTAAAAGAATTTATTTAAAATTATTCATGTAATAAATAATTTTATTTATCACATATATACATATATTTTACTTTGCACATATTCTCACCTTTATATATATATAAAAAATTTATTCGCAAAATTTCTTATTGAAAATATTGGGTTATTACATCCACCCTCCCTTATAAGGATTCCGTCCCCGGAATCACCGCTTTAAAACTTATAGACACTAGGACAAATAGTATACACAATCACTTCAAGTAGATCTCGATCAGATTTGATCGAACTGATCTTTAACCATTCAACATAAAGCTTGTCTATCTGATTATACGGAAATTTGATTTCTAATAGAACTCCAATTTCTCCTTCAAAATTTCTTTATAACATAATTATATTTAAGAAAATCATATATACGAAAATACAATTCATACAAATAATACCAGAAGTTCCATCCCCGGCTGCTACGGTATCCTAAACCGTCATGTTGAAGACTCTTGCGGTTGATTTCATCAAAGTTGGTCCCGTTATCGCCATTGTTCCACTGCATTTCCCCACATTCACGCTTCTTATATCCATTCTCCTTTTTGGACAGTCCTTCGCCTTGTGCTCCATTGATCCACAAAGAAAACACCCATTACTCGTCCTAGGATTGGGGAAGTTAGGAGAGATATGTCCCTCCTGCCCACACTTGTAGCACAAACTTACCCTTAAGATACTCACCTGAATGACTCTTCCCACAATTTTTACACTGCACAACCTGCTTTTTCACACCTTCCTTCTTGACTTGGACACTCCCAACATTGTTCCACTTTCTTTTTTCACCCCTACTTCCACTACCTACTTCTACCTTCCCGGCTCCCTCACCCTTATTCTTTCTCTCCTTATTGTAGAGGCTCATGGCCTCACTTCCCCCTTCAGCTATGATAGTCTTTTCTAAGAGTGCGACAAACGTATTAATCTACAACACTGCCACCTTATTGTAGAGCCAGGGTTTTAGGCCTAGCTCAAACCTCCTTGCCTTTCTAGCCTCCGTATCCACTTGGTGTGGAGCGAATCTAGCTAACTCATTGAACTTTGTGGCATACTCCACAACTGTCAAGTTCTCCTACTTCAATTCCAAAAACTTCACCTCCATCCTAGCCTGCACACTAGACTAGAAATAGTTCTCAAAGAACAGCGTCTTAAACCTAGTCCATGCTATCACTCCTTCTCCTGTCCTAGATTGATTTGCCTCCCACCAGAAATTCACCTCTCCTTTCATCATATAGGTGGCAAAAGCTGTCTTTTGCCCCTCATCTACCCTAGCGACTACAAATGCTTTTTTTATTTCCTTAACCTAAGTTTGGGCTTCTATCGGGTCAGTGGTACCTCTAAATTCTGGCGGTCTTACGGCCTTAAAATCCTTGAAGTTCGCAAATTGATTGTTTGGTTGATCTTCCGTGGCTTGCATTCCATTCTGCATGGTCTGAGCTACCATATTCGCGAAATTCTACATCAGGTCTGGTTGTTATCCTCCAGCATTGTTGACAGATTATTCTACCCTTTGGTTTCGAGTTTGACGTCTTGGTGGCATTTTCTGGTTAAATAATACTTTATTAACTTACATTCTAAACATTATCGTATAAGTTTAATATTTCAAACTTATTTCATTAATCAAACATAGATTCATATTCATTTAGTAATTTTCAAAATACTTTACATAGCATAGCAGATACTGCTTTAAACATCCGATATCCCTTTGTGACCACAAAATTCAGGATTCGCTACTACTACTTATTCAAAAGTGGGGAATATTACATTACACACGCACATTACCAAACATACATAATTAAATACTACTCCTACTTGTTTCCTACACCTCTTTCCTGATTCTGGACAACCTTTCACCCAATAACCTTCCAACCCACAAATAAAACATGCTCCTTTCTTAAAGGTGGGGCAATGAGGAGAGGTATGTCCCTCACGGCCGTAAATATAACATATCTTTTTCCCTTGGTTATTATTGGATTTTCCTAAGTCGTGGTCTTTTATCTTTCTTTTCCCCTTCTCGCTTGGAGCTGCACACGATTTGTTGCTTTCGGCTCCCATCTGATCAATTTGGATCTTAAGATTATCTTGTTCTTCCATCGTTTCGATTAACGCCTTTCGCAATTGACTATTTAGTGTTTTTTCTATCTCCCACAACTTTTCCAGAGAAGAAACATTTATCCTCAGATTATGTACTTCAGATGATGCTTGATTAGCTTCAACTTCGGTGTCCGAATCACTATCTATTAGTTCCATCATTTCTGGGTCCGGTACTATATTTTTTAAAATGATAACCTCATCAAGGTTATCTTCAATGTGAGCCTCTATTTCAGCTATTGGCTTTGATATTGGCTCCTTCTTCATGTTATAAGCATATAATAAGCCTTTTACGCCTGATATCTACACACATAAATTATCCTGATTAGCATAGATACACACAGCAAATAATAATTTTTTTATAAGTTATCTTTTATTTGATTTGATGATGAATTTATTCAATTCATCTCCTTTTTAAACTCTATATGAGTTATATGTATTTTCAACGTTTCCCTCTACTCTAAGGTTATAGCCTAAGGTCTACCCCCATCTATGGTTTCTAACCCTAAAGCTCTGATACCAACCTGTGATGCCCCCAAATTCAGGTACTTGGAACCCGAATTCAGTGCTTCACGATACCATATCTTTGAGCGGAATAATAATAATATTATCATAAATATCAAACTTAAATTACATATCAGAGTTATCTAAATCCTAGGTACGCGACCTTAGAACATTTCATTACATGATAGATAATAAATATCATTATCTTATTTAAGTCTATGTAATACCCCAACTTTTATGAATAAAAATGAATTTTCTATAAATATCATTTTTGAATATTATAGAGTGAATTTAATATAATGTTATAGTTGTGGGTAATATTTATAAATTTTGCAAAGTATGCAAGTTGTTATATTATATTCGATTGGTCAGGAAATATTTTTTTTAACAGGGAATATTCGTACAACGACACAATCATTGGTGGACCCCACAACGGAATTATTATCGAATTGAGAAAACGATAAAAATATATTTTTATAAAAATAACGACAAAAGTTTTACCGTTAACTGTTAAAACACCGGTGTTAAAAGTACGATGAATACATTGGTTGTATAGTAGCACACAGTATTGATTATTGATGCTTACATGAAAAGTCACTCAGTTTTGTTCAACTATTGCTATAGTAATTATTGCATAGTATCTCACGTTATTTGATTCAATTATTGTCGATATTTTATATATTAGTAAATCAATAATTGAGACGATAAAGTTATTAATATTATTATTTGCAATATTGACGATGTCTAGAAGTTCTGTCAAGGAGAGGTTTGGTCACCTAATTACTCGCCAATAGGGAGAAATCCTTATTGGAAAGCCCTCTCTTTCCTGGGAACGACCTGGTTGTTAAATATTGCGAATTATAATAATGATGATAAATATTGTTAAAAATATTGAGAGAATTTTTATGAAGTATTTGTTGGAAATTTTGATTATTTTATGGACCCCCAATTTACCCATTTTTCAAAATAATCGATATAAAATTATTCATATAATAAAAGTGGGGACCACATGTGGGGGCCACATATGGGGCCCACGGTGGAGAAAATGAGAACTTGGGGAAGGGAGTTGGAATTTCGTATAAGGCATGGAAGGTTTTATATTATATATATATATATATATATATATATATATATATATATATATATATGCTGCTGGTTGAAAAAGGGGAGAAGTTCACGGGTAACACCCGTGACTTTTCTTTATCAAAGATATGTTATATATATATATATATATATATATATATATAATATATTATATTTTATTTAAAAGTTTTTGTTTTATTATAATATTTTATCAGATAGTACAAAGATAGTAAAATCAAATTTTGAAATTAATTCAAATTTGAATTAGCTTCGTGACTCTTTTTGTCCACACTATGCGTTCAAATAGTATCATTTTCATTCTCCTATAAATAGGATGCTAATTTAGAATTAAAAATCACACCAGAATCCGAGAATTCTTCTTCTATAATATTGAGCGTATTTCTTTCGAGATTTAGAAAGTTTTGAGTGTAGAAAATAGTAAAAGTTTTCTTTAAGAATATCTCCGTTATACCAGTTGGAATACTCTTCTTTTCAAGGTAAGGGATGTTATTTTGTTCATTATTCGCTTGAAATAATATTTTCTTCCATACTCTGTAGTATGTAAGTAATATTATTTCGTTTCAGATTTCGAATTCTATACTCATTTGGTTAAAGTTTTGGCTTCTATACTCCATGAAATTAGTAGAATATCCTTGATATTTGCGCTTCATCCAGTATCTTTTCATGGAAATATTATTCTGAGCATTTTTGATAAGTTTTAACTTTTTCATGCCGGAGTACTATTCACGGAGTTACTATTCCCAAAGTACTATTCACGGGGTACTATTCACTCAAGTATTATTCACTCAAGTACTATTCATGATAAAAATTGATTCGTTTTCGGTCCAAATTATTTTTGGTACAATATTATTCTTGAATTTTACTGCACAAAGCAGTATCATGTTGATAATTTGGACATTATTGATTTTCTAGATAAATTAAATTATAAATCTTTAAAAATTTATCCTTGAACTTGTTTTATTAAATTCTTATATCATTTTCATCATCCTCATGTTTATATTATGTTAAAAGTCATCTGTGTCATGGCTGTAGTGCATAGATGGACTTGGTATGATTATGACTGAGGATTATTCGGTATAATCATTAACCGTAATGTTACAAATGATGTGGTAAAAGTCCTCATTGGCCCGTAGTGCATTGATGGACGGTTGTTGGCATGATCATGAATTATTGATGAATATACAAATATCCTCGCCCGTAGTGCATGGATAATTTGTGGTCGTGATACTAATGAATATCCTTGGTAGTAAAAGCGATGATGATGTGAATTATTTATTGTTGAGTCTCAATGATAAAATGATGAAAACCTTTTAAATCATAGAAGATAGTAGATTTTATGCTCTACTTAACTCTTCTAATGGATTGTTTGTTCACCGCAGATTAAACTTGTTGTTTGTTATATTTTATCAGTTTAACACTATTGAAGGCTAACGATAAATTATTACGCATTATCTTAGTCGTAATATTTCTTCATCGGGCTAGTTGAGCTCACTCTTTTTCTTTCATTTTCCTCTTCAAGAAATGAGAACGAGCGGGACTTGTTTGGGAAGCGGAGTGACGGTCCAGATGATAGCATTAGTAGTCCTCACTATTACATGAAATAGTGTGATAATAAATGTATTGAGGACTCCATTTTGAGTTGAATCTTTATACAGAAGACAATATTCGTATTAAAACTCTCGATTTATGTTTTGTCGTATTTTTACGACAATTGTATTATTAAGTTGTATTTGAATTTTGTACCATGTATTTGGCGACTCAAGATGGGTGATGTATACCTATTTTGGGGGCGTCACAGTCTAGTTATTACATAAGATAACACAACTTATTCTGACAGCTATCCTTTTCCTTTGTTCCTGGTAGAGCCCTCTGGTTGGTCATACTTAACTGAAAACATTTAAATTAAGCAAGAATGAGCATTTGAGTGCCCAGCAAGTAATACCAAACAATAAACATTAGCTGAAAGGATTAAATGTTTTCTTTGAGTGACACTTCAACAACGAAGCAATAGTTGTGAAGTAACTGAAATAATTGTAATCAACATAACAATTCTATTTCAAATTTTTGAAACTACATACTGACTATAAATAGAGAGCAGCCGACAGACTATGAATATTATTTTTAATTTTCAAAAAGGTTTAACAGAACTTCATCTGTAAATCGTCATAACTTACGGGCACGGGGGGTTATCACCACGTTATGCCCTGTATTGATCAATACTACATACCAGAACGATATTCTCTTTCATCATAACCGCCTTGGGCGCACAAAAGTTTCCCAGATTCGGGATGTTTATACTTAGCCTGAACCAAAATAATTTTGTTGGATAACAATAATGTTCTATCATGTTCAACGATATTCTTAAATCAGTATTCAGCCAAAGTCTAATAAGCAGGCGATTTTTAATTAAGGTATACATACTGGAAATCAACAAGTATGTATCAACATGTATAATAATTATCCAAGTGAGGACACTTGTATAACCATACTTAGAATTTAACAAACAGAATGTATATATATCAGAATCTTATAGTAATACGACACTGATAAATAATGAACGAATAAAGTTTAGGAACTTATATGAATATAAATGATTGGATACTTAATCAATAACAATAGAGTTTAATAATCTGGCATAATAATAATATAATTCTGGAACTTTCTTACTCATATCCATTGCATAAAGGAAATGCAAAGGTTAGGATACTTGCACAATGTAAACGATAATTCAGATACTTGTCTAGTCTGCAGCTTACACAACTTAGTTCTATCTTTAATTCAACGACTTATCATTTATAATAGTGTTCTATTGATTAGAATAACATATCATAACACATCATACTATTATCAACACATAACCTAATCACATTGTCACATAGTTATATCAGTCATTAAGACACAAACAAACACTTATACAGTCAAATTATATAGGTTCGGATCAATTTTGGTAATATTTCGGTGTATCGACGGCTTTATCGGGTAATTATCAAGTTTAAAACTCTAATCTATATCTTAAATATTATTCTGGATAATTTAAATATCAATCATATGACTTATAATAATTTTTAATTAATTATTATAATTTATCATGATTTTCAAACTGGAATCATTATTAAATGATTTAAATATTACATAATTCTATTATCATTAATATCTAAATAATATCCAAATATTAATGAAACCATTAAAGTAATTTATAATAACTCAAAATATTTTTAAAGTATTAATATTAACCTTAAATAATTTTTAAAACATTAAAAATCATTTTTAAACAATTACCATTAATATTTAAATATTAAGGTATTATTCACTAAAATATTAAAAGTCATTTATAATAACTTTTAAATGATTCTTAAATCAATAAAACCATTTTAAATTATTTATTTAATATTATTATTAAATAAATCTAACATCATTAATATTAAATAATTAATGAAATTTATTTTAAAATATTAAAATTTATATTTTATAACTTAGAATATCTTTAAACTCTTTATTTTCATTTAAAATGATTTTTATAATATTAAAATCATTTTAAACTAATTTATTTAATATAATTATTAAATAAATTTAATATCATTAATATTAAATAATTAATTAAATTTACATTAAAATATTGAAAGTTACATTTTATAACTTAAAATATTATTAAATACCTTATTATCATTTAAAATGATTTTTAATATAATAAAATCATTTTAGTCAATTTATTTAATGCATTTATTAAATAAATTAAATATCAATAATATTCAAATAATTACTAATATTTATGGAAAATATGTCAAATTATTAAAAGTTAATTTTTATAATTTAAAATAATTTTTAAAACTGATTTTATAATTTTTAGAATTTATTTTCTATTTTTAAATAATTTTTAGATTTTAATATAATTAAATTTAATAAGTCTGTCGCTATAGCCTTTAGCAAAAAAATATGTCGCCTAAGGTGTTCTTGAGGCTCAAGAACACTGACAGACAATGATCAAGTTGTCTTGTTTGACCACCTCTTAATCTCTGTCTAAACATGATCTAAGCTAACTAAGACACTGACATTGTAGTATTGTTGTAACACTACAAGATCTAACTATCATCCAAGTCATAACACATCACAACAAGGAGATCTAGCCCCTCAAACTCATTGTCAGAGCTTCATGGGTTTTCTGGGTTACCCAAAAACCCAGTCAGCTTCGAGGATACACTTTGAGGCTTAAACATATTAGGGTTCTGGTTGATGTTATGTTGATATAATGGGTCTATCCTATAGTATACATGATAAAGTACATATAACACTCCTAACATCAGCTAAACAACACCAAAATCAGAAGCTAAAACCCGGTCAAACCATGTCAGAATTAACGGTCTTAAGTTTTCTAGGTTTTCCAGAAAACCGTGTTCGTGATCAAGCAAGCTAGTTTGACCAACCATTACTTTCAGTCAATTGATTATTTGAGTGATATAAAGGCACATATCTAAAGCCCACATAGCAGGCTATAACATAGATGCAAAAACATCATCAACACACATAAAACCTGACAGTTATTAGTCTTTGAAAATCTTGTCAAACGCGATTAAAGGATTTCTGGGTTACCCAGAAATCACTTGGTCGTGGTCGATCAACCGACTTTGACCAACAATATCTTGTAATCTGGACATTGAATGATCATGATTCCACTTTTAGATTAAAGATGTCATAACATACTACAAGTTTAAACATTTAAACAGCTAAAAACATAAACAGGATGAGATCTAGATGGTCTGACATTTGTTGTCAGACAACAAAAATAAAAATTTCTAGATTATTAAAAACTTCAAATTCGTGCACTTAGATGTTATGGATCTAACATGTGCCAACCCAGATCACTTATAAACACTATAAACAACATATTTAAACATTTAAACATAACATCTAACATAGCATACAAGATTGAAAATTTGGTTTAGGGTTATACCTTTCTATGATCAAATCAAGAATCTGAGCTTCTGATCTACTATGAATGTTAGTAAGGCTCGTTTGTGGGACTGATTTTGTGATGCCCCCAAATCTGGGTTACCTGACCCCAGAGTTTGGTGCTCACGATCCAAAATATAATAACATCTAACTACCCATTTATTGATGAATAGAAACATACACTACAATAACTATTATAGTTAATACATTACCCCAAGTTCTCTAACCTTTACATTACAAACTTACCCTTTAAATACACAAAAAGGGTTCACAAATATAACATAATAATAATGTTATTCATAATTAATTTATAACTATGCCTTTTCCCTTATCCTTCACAGCACCTCCTGACACTTCGTACCTAGCTGAAAAGTTTTATTTAGCAAGGGTGAGCAACAAATTTGCCCCGCAAGTTAAGACATACAAAGAATGTATAAGAATCAGAACAACAGACTATCTATTTTGATAGAATGAAACCAAAGTTTGGGGAACTTTGAAATAGCTGAACAAAACTTTAATAATTAACAAGTCTTTTTGCATTCTATGCAACACAATAATCTGATAATGAAAGACTACAACGCTTTCAAAGTTTCTACGATATTCAAATGAATAATCAAGAATCAATTCTACGCAATAACAAAGTGGAATGTTTTCCAGATTTATGCTGAGTGATCACAAAGGATTTAGAACTTCTCTTCTTGGGTATCTATCAAAGATTAACTTTGATATATACGTAGGTGTATCAGATAACCATAAAGATTAAATCATACCCCTCTGTAAGTATAACAAGTGATTAGCTTTATTATACCCTATATTATGCATAATATTTAGAATGCGCGTAATGGCCGAATATACGACCAAAAATTCTACCCCTTTTATAATAAAAGGTTGTTCTTCTCAATCTTTGAATCAGAATTTGATTTAACAACGAAATACAATGATTTCAATTTCTAAACACCTCTCTTCTCTTCTCTTCTCAAACCGATCAAATATTTTTTTTCGATCTAGCCGAAACAATTGGCATCGATCTATCAATTAATAATTGAATTCTCTTCTCTTCTCTTCTCGAAACTATCAAGTTTTAACAAATATTTGTCTAGCCAGAATAATTAGCTAAGATATTTCTCAACACGATTCAACAATAGACAGGAATTATCTGTACTATTTACAATCACTAATATATTCTACGGATGTGAATATCCAATAATAATTATTATACAAATGTATATTCTCATAATCATTAATTCAATTTGAATTAATAAGCATGCACTAACTGCTAATAATCAACAATAAATTCTCAGACGTGTTATAATCAACAATAATTAACCACCATAATATTTGAACAATATAACTCAAGGTTGAGTTAAGGAAACTTGCCTCTTCCGCTGATTACAGCTACACAAAATACTTATATGCGTTCGCAAGACCTATAACCAATAATATCGGTCTCACAATTAGCATAATAATTTATAACACATAACACTGTAATTCATAGTCAATCTTCTCCTAGACACATTACCACATAGTCACATCAGTGTTCATAACCCATATAAACACTTATCAATTCTAACTAATTTGATCTGGTTGGACTTCGGTCTCATCTCGGTGTTCTGGTCACCCTATCCGATAATTAACATAGTTATTGTCAAGTAAATTTGGTTTCAAAGCTTCAATATTACATTAGATAAGTCAAATATCATTTATAATATTTTTCGGAAGCTTCTAATAATTTATAAGCATTTATTCTAATTTATAATAATTTTTCAAACATTGAAATCATTTTTAAATGATTTAATTATCAAATAATCTTATCATCATTAATATTTAATACTATAAAAATATTAATGACATACTTTTCAAAATATTAAAGTTATTTTAATAACTTAAAATATTTTTAAATCATCAATATTCTACTTAAATGATTTTTAAAATAATTAAAATCATTTTTAAATCATCACCATTAATATTTAAATATTAATGAAATTATCATCAAAAATATTAAAAGTTATTAATTATAACTTAGAATATTTTTAAATCATTATTCTCATTTTTAAATGATTTATAAATTAATAAAATCATTTTTAACTCATTTATTTAATATAATACTTAAATAAATCTAATATTAATTTATTAATGAGAATTCTCAAAAAATATTGAAAATTATATTTTATAATTCAAAATATTTTCTAACACTTTATTCTCATTTAAAATGATTTTTAAATTAATAAAATCACTTTTAACTTATTTATTTAATTTAATAATTAAATAAATCTAATATCATTAATATTAATTTATTAATTAAAATTTTCCAAAAATATTAAAAGTTACATTTTATAACTCAAAATATTTTTTAACACTTTATTCTTATTTAAAATGATATTTTATAATATTAAATCATATTTCTCTAATTTATTTAATATACTAATTAAATAAATTAAATATCATTAATATTCAAATAATTATAAATATTAATGAAAAATATCCCAAATAGTCAAAAAATATTTTTTATAATTTAAAATAATTTTTAAAACCATTTTTGGTAATTTTTATAATTTATTTCTATTTTTAAATAATTTTTAGAAAATCAGAAAATAATTATATTAAAAATCGTCGTTATAGGCCTTTAGTGACACAAAGCGTCGTTGTTGGTGTTCTTGAGCTCAAGAACGCTGACAGCTTAATGTTCATGGTTTGCTTTCGTTTGATTGACCATGATTCTCATTTCGAGCGTGATCGTGGTTTGTTTAAACACTGATCTGGTAGTAGGTATGTAGTACTACCATTACCAATCATCATCTCGATCATAGTAGCTGCAGGATCTAAGTCTCCAAATATGTTTTCAGAGGGTTCCTGGGTTTTCTTGGTTACCCAAAAACCCAGGCAGTTTCGAGTACCAACTTTGATGCCCTATAATCTCTAGGTTCTGGTAATTGTTTTGTTGTTCTCATGGTCCTAGAATGTAGTACTCATAACAAGGAACATATATACATAACTAGGTCTGTGCAAATACATTAAAATCTCCAGATTCAACTCGGTCAAACCTTGTCAAAAGGCTTGTTCATACGGTTTTCTGAAAATTCTAGAAACTCAAAATCAGTCTCGGATGGCTACTTTGACCATCTCCTATATCCAACATAGTTGTTGTTTAAGGGGTTTTAAGGCATGGATTTATACTCCATGAAGCAGGCTATAACATGTATACAACAACATCAACAAACAGCATACAAACTGACAGATCTGGACGTTGCAAAACTTGTCAGACACTGAAAAATGCTTTCTGGGTTACCCAGATTGTACTCGGTCATGGTCGGTCAACCGACTTTGACCGTTAATAACTTTCGATCTAGACATTAAACAACTTTTATTTCACTTGCAAAACAAAGACCTCATACCAAACTATAGATCCCAAACATAAAACAACTAAAATCATAAACATATAAAGATCTACGGCTACTGACATTTCTTGTCAGACCATATTTCAAACTCAAGAACAGTTTTTGAAAAACACTATTTTAAAGCTATTTGATGTTATGGATCATCATAGATCAACTAAAAACAACTTCTAACACAAATATAAACACATAAACAAAAAAAAAATTCTAAGCATGTATGATCAAAATAGGTTTTAGGTTTTATACCTTTTAGCCAAATCTTTGAACTTAGCTCTCCAAATCTGATCTAGGTGTTTAAGAGAAGTGTTTTGTGACTGAAACACTTGTAATTTTCGGAGGTCTTGGTGAGAGAGAGATTAGGTGAGAGCTTGATTGAATAAAACCCAATTTTGCACACTTTCTCTTTCTTAATCTATATATATATATATATATATTATGATATAATGCTCTGATGTTGCTGTCATGTGGAGGCTGATTTGATGATATTTTGAGTTACTAAGTCAACATAGTTGGTAAACTACTAAAGGTCTTGGCCATTTTTACAAGTTACTTACTAAAAAATGTAAAAAGGGCATTTTGGTCTTTAATCTTGAAATTTTAATAACAAACTATACATTTCTCCAAACCCTTAGGGTTTAACCCTAAGGTTCTAACACTTAGGTTTTACAATATTAGTTTCTAAAATTTCCAAATTAGGGTTTTCTAATTAGAAAATTTAAAACTTCTAAATTGCAATTAGGGTTTCCTAATTAACTTAGGGTTTCCTAATCACAACAATGTTTAATAAACACATTAAGCTTACCAATTAGGATTAGGATTTCTTGATTAGGGTTTAGGATTCTCGAATTATAAATTAGGGTTTCCCAGCATATAATTAGGGTTTCTAACTGTGCGTTAGGATTTTTAATCCTGATATTAGGGTTTCTAATCTCTTAATAGGGTTTATAAATTTTAAACCTTATATGATCAATCATTAATCAAAATCTCTATACAGTACAAACACATATTCATCAATACAATTATTTTAATTGCATTTTCTATCGAATCCCTGTCCATATATTAGTGTTAGGGTTTCTAAAGCTGTTAAGCACAACTCTACTCTATTTTCTCAGTCAATAAACCAATTGACTAATTCTTGAAACTCGTATCACAGATAAACAATACAATATAACAGTCAATATTAAATATAAAAAAAATTATTCGTAAAATTTGGAATTATTTGAAATCCCAGGTTATCACAGATTTACTAAATGTTTTTGTAGGTTTAGAGAGAAAAAAACTTTGGTTGAGGATATGAGCACAAATGAGCTTGTTAAATGATTTCTCACTCCAATTCTATTTATAATATGGTGAAATGCTTAGGGCTGGTCATGTTTATCGGATTTTGAATGATTAAAGTTTATTACTAGACCACATGGCTAGCTAGAGTTGGTCACCAACCACTTACTAGGGCTAGATCTACACTCCACCTTACTAAAATATTCAAAAGGGCAATTTGGTCATTTGGTTTTTACTTTTAGTGGCAAAGTTGGCAATTCATTCTAACCCTTAGGGTTTAACCCTAAGGTTCCATAAGTTCATTATCTAGGATTATGTAATTAGGGCTAAAATGGTAATCTTAGTTTCTAAAAATGTGAATTACGGTTCCCTAATTAAATTAGGTTTCCTAATTACTTAGGACTTATCAATTAGGCTTTATAATGTACTAATTATTATTAAGCTTACTAATTTAATAATTAGGGTTTATAACTTAGCAATTAGGGTTCTAATTTAGTAATTAGGGTTTCTAAATATTAATTAGGGTTTACCTAATTAACATTAAACATAATAATTGTCATTAATTGAATAACATATAGCTTAACAAATCTTACAGTCATAGTTGACTTATGTACTATAGTTTATTAGTAATGCTAGGGTTTGTCTTTGTTTCACCATAAACATTCCACAAATTACATTACACACATATCATGCTTGTTTTTATAGCATTGAAATATAAATAATATTATATTATTATTCTCATTCCTTATTCAAAATCCAGACTTAGGGTTTTGAATTTATATTTGACATAACCTTCATACATACCATTATTAATTAACTTAACTAAAAAATACATATCATAATAATCCTAAAGTGTTCATATCATATATACCATAATCATATTTTCATGGAAAATAAATAATAAATATTTACAAAATTAATTTATTATAAGAATATAATCTATAATGATCAATAATTCTTAAAAGAATTTATTTAAAATTATTCATGTAATAAATAATTTTATTTATCACATATATACATATATTTTACTTTGCACATATTCTCACCTTTATATATATAAAAAAAAATTATTCGCAAAATTTTTTATTGAAAATATTGGGTTATTACATTCCCCGTCTACGACAATCATTCTCTCAAACCCTGTTGTAAATGAATTTTGTTGGAACATCGAGATTTGATCATATAGCCAGGAATTCAGTTGATTTGTTAGTGCTCCCACCAGAAAATTCACCAATTACGGCACTAAATTTGGGTCAGCTTCTCTATTGTATGCATATTCCTCGGGGGTCTGCTGACGCTGTTGTCTCCTTTTAGGCGGCATCTTACTATTTAAAACTTGCACTATTAGATCATCTTTCATTCACGCATTAAAATTTTCAAGCTTATCTCAACCACTTTTAAACAACACATGTTATATCTTAATAAATAATAATAATACTTTATTCATTTATTACTTTACCACATAACAAAATAGCCTCACTGCTATTTATATCATTTATCCTGTAATAATAAAATTCCAGGATTACTTCATCATATCCCACTTTTATTTCAAAAGTCGGGATCTACATCTTATTAATTTTTATCATGATTTATATATCATCTTATTATTTTTCTTGCGATCTACAAGAACATTCCACGTTGTACAACTTCATTGTGCTCTTGCTCCATGATACGAATCATCGACGATCTATCATATACCAAAGATAAACCTCAACCTACACAGGAAAGTGGAAGAGTAAATTCTAAGTTCCATCATTCGTTTGGCCTTCTTCAACTTGTCTTCAACATGATATATGCATTTGGAAGCCTTCACCCACGCGTCTTCAGCTCTCGCCCGCTTTGCTGACTTCTTTCCCAAGTCATTCCTGAGCAATCTCATTAATAACTATCCTCTTTAATACTCTAACTGAGATAATCTCTACTCTACATCTGCAAGTCGTGCGGCAAAGTTTTGAGTTGAGACATCTTTTTATGCTAGCGTGGCTTGGCGCTCTATGGCTTTCCTAACTCCTCTTACTCATACTTCATCTTTACCTTATCAAATTCATCTTCACGATCAAACTCAAGCTCATACCCAAGTTCTACAATAGAAATCAACGGGAATGGCTTTCCCAATACCAACCATACTCAAACTGTACGAACTTCTCAGGGCTCCTACTCCCTATCCTCGTTCATCAGTCATTCTGACAACAAAGTTTTATTTACTACTCATACCACTCATTACGCATAATACACACGAGCAAATAGGTTTGTTATCACATAAACACATAAAGTCTATTATCATTGTATCTTCAATAAATTTCCTTAATTCATTCCTTAGAACTCGATGAGAGTTTACCACCTCTATGTTTTCGATCTCCTAGAAGGTTATAGCCTAAGGTTCATAACCTAAAGCTTTGATACCAACTTGTGAGACCCCCAAATCTGGGTACTTCAATCCCACATATTTGGTATTCACTATCCAATTAAATAATAACTAAATACCCATAAACAAAGGATATAATTAAACTCAAAAGTTTAAACAATAAATTTCCTATTATAGGGTTAAATAATCTTAAATAAATCCCAGGTAAATTAAACGTCATCTAATTAAGCACTTTGCCCTTGACCTTGCTTGTAGAAAGTTCTTCAAACTTTTTAACTCCATCTGCATTGTTTTGTGCAAGAGTGAGCAAACAATTGCCCAAAAGAATGATGGTATACAATAACATTTTTATGAATGACAATTAACTGAACTTTCAATGGTAAAGTACTCATACCGGAACAATAAACTTCAATTCAAAATCTATGAGTTTAAAGGAATAATGAACATTTAAGTTAACAACAGATATCAACATCAAAGGAATACACTGAGGGCCACAAGACCACGAACTATATTCTAGGTAGTCAAGTATTTCTATTTTAACCTTTAATAGTCTAAAAGACCATAACCATCTTCTATATCCTAGGTTAACAGGTGTTTTTATTGTAACCTTTAATAGTCTAAACGACTATGTGGACCATCATCTCGTACTCCAGGTGATCAGCCCTTTGTACTATATATTGTGCAAATATTTTAACGCTTTTGCGTAGCTCTAAATTAATCCCCTGATATAGGGTTTTTCATCTCAGCTTATATCATTAGGTTCCGTACCAAAGGAAGTTTGGTTTGGAATTAACATCAAAGAAATTCTAGATCTTTACAACGCCCATCAACCAAGTACTGTTTGAATCAGATAGGGACCAATAACTATTCAAGAGTTTGATTACAATATCTTCATGAACAAGGTATATCGATGAACCAATATGAGATAGAGTATTAACGGTTTCTAAATTGAACAAGTGTTAATCATCGACTACATGCTTTCAAACTGTGTGGGTACATAAGCAAACCAAAAGAAGTTTGGTTGGGATTGACTTCAAGGGAAATTTTAGAGTTTAGAACATTCATCAACTAAGGATTAGTTGAATCAATAAAGAATCGCTAGTCAACTCAGGTTTCGGTACAATAATGTAAGATAGTACAATGACATTGTTAATCAGAGATCAAACAACAATTATTCGTAGCTAAATAGACGCATTACTTACAATAAAATTACAGACTTTGAATAACCAAAGTAATCTCTTTTGGAATGAAGAAACAAAGATTAATGAACTTGCTTAACAATAAATTAGGGTTAAAGAACTTGCATAACAATAACAAGTTAGGAAAGGAACTTGCATAATAAAAGATTAGGGTTAGAAAACTTGCTCAATTGAATAATAGATTCAAGAAACTTTTATAACGTAAAAGTAAGGTTAGGAAACTTGTGTAACAATAATAACTTAACTACTCAATAAGAGATTAGAGATAGAGAACTTGCATAAGTATAACATGACAGCGAAAAGTAAACCTTGCTGAATAATAAAGTAGCAAAGGTTAGGAAACTTGCCTCTTGCATAAGCTATACAATTATAACTCACATACTCCAATATCCTATACATACCATTAGGATTATCACATCAATTAGCTACATACACTTTATCCTCATAGATTCAATTCTCATCTTAGTTAAGTTATAACCTTTAGCTTTGGGTTTAATCATATTAATAAAACACATAACACGAATCTGAGAACTCACTAAAATATAACATAAGACTTTTAGCATCCAAATCACATTCTCAACTCTTACAACGTTGAGTTTCAATTTAATATAACTTATTAATCAATACTATATTTCTTCTTAGTCATACTCGAAATTCATTCAAGTGTTTTAAGTCTTATGAGGACTCCTTATTAGTTTTATATTAACCACATTCCATATCTTATAATATTCATTTCATTTTAATTAAAACACTTTTTAAGTTCATTAACACTTGTCACGGCATTACGACGTTCATTCGTCGCACACCCGATTCGTATATCTTGCGTACACTTAGTATACTTATACAACTTATCTAATACATCATGTATTAATGTTAAGCATCATTATATTAACTAATATTCATGTTTTATAACTTAGAACAACATCTTTTATCGTCAAAAGCACTACACTTGCTTACGTGCATGCCCGACGCACACCGATTGCCTCTGAATACACATCAGTCCTAAATATAGCTTCTTTTAACCCTGTTCCCGACCTTAAATTGAAAAACTTAAAGACTTAAAGTTGTAGGTCTATTCGTGCTCGTTCCGTATAATCTTAAATCGCATCAATCGGAGTTCGTATGAAAATGTTATGCCCATTTTAGTAAAACATGTCCGGTCAAATTTTCTCAACATTTGTAAGTCAGACTACCCCACCCCCCCCACCCCCCACCCCACCCCAGTAAGCGAGGGTTTTGCACTATAATATAGCGTAGTATGGCTGGGTATTTCTCTGCATTCATGAACGAACACTACAAAAAGCCAAATTAGCCTAAAAATTTTTTTTCTAACAACCAATCCAACTTACCCAAGTTGTAATATGTTTACAAAAACATAAACTAATGTTTCTAACACGTTTCTAACCACATAAACAACATAAACATCACAATTTCTAACTTTAATTTTACTATTTCTATTATTTCTTCTTTTTTTGACATTCATAGCGAAATTTCTCACTGTGAATTCGTTTTACAACCAAAACAATTAGTTTTAATTACTTTATTTTGCTTTTCTTCATGTATTTTCACAATCAATAGCCAATTTATACATTATAATATGAATTAAACATCAAATATTTAACAGTCTAAATGACTATTGTAACCTTTAACAGTCTAAACGACTATGTGGACCATCATCTCGTACTCCAGGTGATCAACCCTTTGTACTATATATTGTGCAAATATTTTAATGCTTTTGCGTAGCTCTAAAATAATCCCCTGATATAGGGTTTTTCATCTCAGCTTATATCATTAGGTTCCGTACCAAAGGAAGTTTGGTTTGGAATTAACTTCAAAGAAATTCTAGATATTTACAACGCTCATCAACCAAGTACTGTTTGAATCAGATAGGGACCAATAACTATTCAAGAGTTTGATTACAATATCTTCATGAACAAGGTATATCGATGAACCAATAAGAGATAGAGTATTAACGGTTTCTAAATTGAACAAGTGTTAATCATCGACTACATGCTTTCAAACTGTGTGGGTACATAAGCAAACCAAAAGAAGTTTGGTTGGGATTGACTTCAAGGGAAATTTTAGAGTTTAGAACATTCATCAACTAAGGATTAGTTGAATCAATAAAGAATCGCTAGTCAACTCAAGTTTCGGTACAATAATGTAAGATAGTACAATGACATTGTTAATCAGAGATCAAACAACAATTATTCGTAGCTGAATAGACGCATTACTTACAATAAAATTACAAACTTTGAATAACCAAAGTAATCTCTTTTGGAATGAAGAAACAAAGATTAATGAACTTGCTTAACAATAAATTAGGGTTAAAGAACTTGCATAACAATAACAAGTTAGGAAAGGAACTTGCATAATGAAAGATTAGGGTTAGAAAACTTGCTCAATTGAATAATAGATTCAAGAAACTTTTATAACGTAAAAGTAAGGCTAGGAAACTTGTGTAACAATAATAACTTAACTACTCAATAAGAGATTAAAGATAGGCATAAGTATAACATGACAGCGAAAAGTAAACCTTGCTGAATAATAAAGTAGCAAAGGTTAGGAAACTTGCCTCTTGCATAAGCTATACAATTATAACTCACATACTCCAATATCCTATACATACCATTAGGATTATCACATCAATTAGCTACATACACTTTATCCTCATAGATTCAATTCTCATCTTAGTTAAGTTATAACCTTTAGCTTTGGGTTTAATCATATTAATAAAACACATAACACAAATCTGAGAACTCACTAAAATATAACATAAGACTTTTAGCATCCAAATCACATTCTCAACTCTTACAACGTTGAGTTTCAATCTAATATAACTTATTAATCAATACTATATTTCTTCTTAGTCATACTCGAAATTCATTCAAGTGTTTTAAGTCTTATGAGGACTCCTTATTAGTTTTATATTAACCACATTCCATATCTTATAATATTCATTTCATTTTAATTAAAACACTTTTTAAGTTCATTAACACTTGTCACTAAGCATTACGACGTTCATTAAATACTTTTTGGATTCGATTCATTCGTATATCTTGCGTACACTAAGTATACTTATACAACTTATCTAATACATCATGTATTAATGTTAAGCATCATTATATTAACTAATATTCATGTTTTATAACTTAGAACAACATCTTTTATCGTCAAAAGCACTACACTTGCTTACGTGCATGCCCGACGCACACCGATTACCTCTGAATACACATCACCCTAAATATAGCTTCTTTTAACCCTGTTCCCGACCTTAAATTGAAAAACTTAAAGACTTAAAGTTGTAGGTCTATTCGTGCTCGTTAAGTATAATCTTAAATCGCATCAATCGGAGTTCGTATGAAAATGTTATGCCCATTTTAGTAAAACATGTAAATTCAAATTTTCTCAACATTTGTAAGTCGACTACCCCACACCCCAAGGGGGGTTTTGCACTATAATAACGGCACGTAGGGGTACCTTCTGCGATTTCATGAATCTAACACTACAAAAAGCCAAATTAGGCCTAAAAACTTTTTTCTAACAACCAATCCAACTTACCCAAGTTGTAATATGTTTACAAAAACATAAACTAATGTTTCTAACACGTTTCTAACCAGATAAACATCACAATTTCTAACTTTAATTTTACTATTTCTATTATTTCTTCTTTTTTTGACATTCATAGCGAAATTTCTCACTGTGAATTTGTTTTACAACCAAAACAATTAGTTTTAATTACTTTATTTTGCTTTTCTTCATGTATTTTCACAATCAATAGCCAATTTATACATTATAATATGAATTAAACATCAATTTTGACTTCAAAATAAGCCATATTCATACATATATCACTATAATTCAATTTCTTCATAATTATCATGGTTTTATGGATTAGTTAACACTAAAGCACATAAAAACAATTTATATACAAAATCTAACATATACAAACTCATATTTTCAACAATTATCCACAAACATCAATTACATAGAACCTTTTAGAAAATAAAAACAAAATTTAAAACTAAGAATTCCACCTTAATCCTTGATTATGCTCTGTTAGATGATGAGAATTGTTTTGACCCCTTCTTCTCCTCAAAACATAGCTTCAAAATCATAGAGAATACTTTTCTCTCTCTCAAACTCTCTAAAGCTCTCTCTATCTCTCTCTTTTTTCTTTTTTCTTTTTTCTTCCTTCTCTCTATTTTGTTTTCTTTAGAATTAGGCTTAGGCTTACAAACTTAACGCAAAACTTTAACTGATATATACTTAATACAATATAATACGTATACTTAATATTTATCAATTATAGAATTTTGAAAATCAAAAGCCACTAAGGCTTGTTTGGCAAAACCAATTAAAAATAAGGACTTAATCAGCCTTGTTTGGTAAAACCAAATTAAAACTTCTTTTCGTTTATTTTAATAACTCACTTATAGTTTAATGTCACGCTCTATTTAATTAAATTCTAATATTCAAATTCAATTAAATTAAAACTAACAACAACTTATCACATTATCAAATTACCCACGTAAATTATAATTTTCATTATAATTTTATTTAATAACTTAGTACATCACTTGAATTAATAAATTAAATTAAAACCATATTATAACAATTCATTTAATCCTTATCAACTCTCTAATTTAATTAATAAATTAAATTAGGATATTACCACTATGTAACATAATAATTAATTCAACACTCATTTAATTTAATTAACTTCAAAATACAAAATTACTAAATACCAAATTAATTAATATATTACACTTAATTAAGTTAATTCTCCACAACTAATAAATAATCAAATAAAAAAATATTTATTTAACAATAAACATATCAACTAAAATATTTATTTAATTCAATAAATATTTTAAATTACATACAAAAATTCTGGATCGTTACATGTAGAATTGATGAGTGTTCTAAAATTCTAGAATCAATGTTGAGCTATTCCAAACTAAACTTTCTTTAGTGCGGAAATTTTAAAGTCAAACTGAGATGAACAACCCTAATATAGGGGATTATGTACGCATTAGAGTTTAGATGTTTGTGCACAATACATGGTACGAATGGCTGATCCCCCTAAGTACGAAAGAAAAGGTCTGTGTAGTCTAATGACTGTTAAAGGTTGAGGTGGAAATACTTAGTAACCTTGGGACATAGTTCATGGTCTTAAGACCCTCAGATATAAATCTCGAACTTGTTTACTAATCTTGACTCGAAGAATAAGTTCTTAATTATTCGGTATTCATTGCTTATTTCTATGTTATTGCTTTTGCCATCATTATATTAGTGGAAATTGTTTGCTCACTCTTACATTTAACACTGCAACTAAAGTTAAAAAAGTTGATGAGCCGTCTTCTAGCAAAGGCAAGGGCAAGATGTCCAAATGATGAAGACATGTTTAATTTTATTTAATAGAATCTATGATGTGAAACTTATTTTATTTGGTGATGTATTCCGCAAACTTATGTAATAGTTTAAGGTTAGATTACCTGGGATTATTTTAAGTTGATGTAACCCTTTAATGGGAAAGATTATTGTTTGAGTTATTTAAGTTATGTCTTTATCCTTGAATATGGGTAGATAGATGTAATTGTTTTGGATAGTGAACACCAAATTCTGTGGGAATGAAGTACCCGAATTTGGGGGTGTCACATGAACAGTGGTGCCCTCCTCAGGCAGTTGCATAGTGGTAGTTAAAGTTTCAAGCACATCTAACTCATTAAGCAGATATTGAATTTTTTTTTGACCAAAGGTAATAATTTTTATCATCCAATTTTTCTCCTTTGTTAAGGTCAACAATCATTTTTAGAGGCCATTTCACTACAATAAGGTTGCAAGAAATATTAATTAATATCACACATAATAATTTTTTCATTAAATCCTAAGTAATCACAATTATTTAGTCTATGGACAGAAATCGAAAAATCGCTAAGCTCATAATCATCATTCCATGTCATAAAATAAATATTTGTGATTAATTTGATTTTATATGACAAAATCCAAATAGCCCATTACAACAAAATAAGGACGGGGTTTATGAAACAAAAAAAAACCCTTATTGATAATTTAATTGTTCTTTAGGAGATAAAATCAATTAATTGAAGAACAAGTGCAAAATTACATTCCCTTATAAGGCTTCAATATAAATACATCAATAAAAACTTTACATCAAAGATTCCTACTATATTAATCTATTAATAAAATTGAGAATGTTGCACTTATCTTCTCATAATTATTTTATCTCAGGTCTCTATCACAAAGTGAGAGCCCGTCTCCAAAAATAATTAAATATCAACCCTTTTTAGTCTATCCAAAGCACTATGCAATAACAAATAAGGGGTATGTGTATGAATGGACCCACCACAGCTCCCACTAGAAAGTCAGATGTATTTGGTCAAGTCCTAAGGGGACGAACGCAACAAATATACACAATAAACATAATATTTACACATAAATATACAACAATAAATGTGAAATAATATTCAATGTTACTCAAAAGTGAGCAAATATTTTTTTAACAGTATGTATACATCAAAATTTAATACTATGATTTTTCTGGATTTTTCAAAAATATTTTACTATTTAATGCAATTATTTTTAAATAAATAATAATTGATAGTAAAATAATTTAAGATACTAATCCAATCCAATTCTCAACACCAATAAGTGGAAAACTTGTAAACATGCCTCTAAAATCACGGGAAAAAATTTGGCCTTAAAAAAATTTTCTGGACAACTCTTTTAAACAATTTTTAAACCACTTTAAATAGCTACAAACAATTTTCGTAAATATTTTTCATTGGTGGAAAAATTCAGAAAAATAATTATAGTGGACAGAAAATAAAAATAATTTTTTGTGTAAAAAAATTTTTCCAAAAAAATGTCTAGAAGGTGGCTCGTGGGCCCCACGTACGCTGCCCCTTTTTTTTTAAAAAGGTGTGGCCCCCACACTGACAGCTGATGCGCTGACGTTAGCTTTGTCTTCTTCCTCAACAAACCAGAAGCACAATAACAGTTTGGTACTCTTTTTTAAAAAAATTATAATTAATTCTACAAATGTCCAAAAAATACAAACTTTATATTTTTGGAATCGTGGCGAGATGTACTATTTTAATATATAAAGAAAATATACATCTAACATCTGTAGAAAAACAAATTTTCATTTATAAAAAAAAACGTAAATACGAATTAGGGTTCGCGTTTTCTCTCAAAATATAATTCTGATTGCAACAAAATTTTGCAGGTGTCTAAACATGCATATGGACTACATCATACTATATTTTCAGCCTCTAATATGTACTCTAGCATATTATGCCATTAATGTCCTATTACAAACTTTATATGCAAAAAATAAAATAATGACGGAATATTTATGTGAGATCAGGCATAGCATGGCTCTGATACCAATGTTAGAATTTTAGGTGGAAACTATCACATAAATAATATAACTTACATATGAATCGATAAGTATCCACGAAGCGGAAGCGGTTGAACCGAATGCCCAATCTACAAGCTACACCACGAACACAGCTACTACGATCCTTCGTACTTCTCGCCAATATATAGTTATTTCAAGCAATCAATGCGAACAAACTAATGAAGTGTTCACACCAAGTACACCCAAGCTTATTGATGGAAGCTTGGGAATACTAGAGAGAGTATATTAGAGAGAAACTGTATGGGAAAAATAATACGTTATTTTTCCTTAGCCCTACACATAGTAAGCTTCAGTATTTAACGCAAAACCCAATACGTATGGGATAAGTCTACAACTGACTAAATCAAGAGAGTTATCTCAAATAGAGTCCTAACCATATCACATATTATTTAAAATACTTCCAAGTGATATGGGACTCTTCCAATCCTTATTGGGTTATCCAATATCCATACCTAAGTGGATGTTCATGATCCATGGATCCGACCCGAATTAATTACTACCAAAAATACACACACACACACACACACACACACAAGTTTATGTGGTCCACAAGTAATAAAGAGTGAGTAGAGTAACGTTCCTACAGAGAATAATGATTGAGTTTTAATCTATCATGCAACCATTTTATAATTATCTCGTTTTACTTAAACAGTTGAATAAATTGTATCTTAGACAAAATAATACTAAAAGCAAGGAAATAGTAAAATTAACAAGTAAAATAGCCAAATAAGGGGGATATGGGGTATATGATTTCACTCAATATTTCATTCGAGACAATACACTTCCTTACAATCTTAATAAAGTTAATTATTTTGGATTATTAGTTGAGAACACACAAGTAAGATATGACCATCTCTCGATGCACCATACCTGTATTACATTCAATCCATAAATGATAGAATAAATGTAAACTCCCAATTTGACTAATACATTATATGTCTATGTGAATTACAATCAAAACAGGTTAAAGATCAAGTACTCAATGGACTACATATGGTGCTTCGGTATATGTCTATCCTAGGCACGAAACATAAATTCCATCTCAATGTAGAATTCATATACATATGCTAATATGATTATTTCTAAGCCTATAATTCATTTTTCAAGTTCATGTAGACTAACATGGTAATTGGTGATCAAGCAATTAAACATTTAAAGCAAATCACATTAGATAATCCAATACAAATAATCAACTAAGTCTCATAAGGAAAGATAGATATCTGAACTACATATTAAGATTCATCATAACCCCAAAATGAAAATTAGTTCATATATAAAGCAAAATCCATCACAAGAGATTGTTCATACATTGGAAGCCAAAATGAAAAGAAAGAGAAACAAAAGATTGAAATATGAAAAATTGAAATCTTCTTCTCAAATCTGGACATCCATTGTTGAATCTAAGCTCTAATGTTCCCAAATTCAGACCTAATTTAAGCTAAATATCAAAATCTACTATAGAAACCAAGAGAGAAGTCTATATATAGAAAAAGAGGCAGCAAGCTCTCTCTTTGTTTCCTTAACCCTAAAAAGGAAATAAAAATGATCTTATGATATCTCTAACTTGAAAGCACCCCCTCTTTAAGTAAGAAATCTATTTGACTTTTTAAATGAAAAGTCAAACTAATGGTCAAGCCGAACAGTGGCAATTTGAACTTCGTCATTAGTCCGGAAAAAAGGCGGCAAGTGTAGCCTTGTGTTTTAACAGGTTAAGCGCAGTATGTTTGCCTCATAAGTGTGCTTTTAGAGCACAACCGTGCTGATTGTTGAATATTCTGAATTGTTGCTGCTGCATTCTTCTTTAACACTCTTATATGGTATCTCCAATTACTCTCCATAACATGCACTTTGCTCATATTTGAACCGGCTTCATAACCATTTAAATCACAATACCACCAGGCTAGCTTCCAAAAATGCTTCCTACACAATAGAGATAAAATGCATGAAAAGCTACTAAAACACCCGAGATTAAGCATCAGTTCTAGGAAGTAAATATCCAAGAAGTAGGTATAAAACCTACTTATCACCTAACTTGTATAATTTGACATTGGTATGCAAATTTCTCTATGATCTCCAGTTCTAATTTCTGAATTGTTTACAGATGAATCTAAACTAATTATTTCAGTTTGATTCACATTACAATATTTTGACAAGTCTTTATCTTCTTGATTCGATTAAGTAGAGTTATCATAAGTAGGTTTTATACCTACTTATTGGATATCAATTCACGAGAATTATGATCATCTCAAGTAGATTTTATTATGTTTTTATGCATTTTATGTTTGTTTAGCATTTCTTGTAATTGAACTCCAAAAGCAAGGAAAGACGTGGATTGGCATGGTGACACGAGCTGACAAGGACTGTGCATGATGGACATGGATATATGAGGAACTAAAGAAGTGGATGAGCGTTATGCAAAAAAAGCAAGATGACGGAAAGACAACGAGCAAGCGGTGGCAGCGAAGAATGTAACATCGAGGCAGGACGAAGCAAAGACGATGGCCGTGACGATATCTAAGGCAATTCTCATGGCTACCGTGGCCGTCTGTCTGCAGAAACTAAAATTTCACCCATGCGCGGTCGCGCCTAAAACAAGAAGGAACATTGCGCGCCCGCGCCCGTGCCCATTTTGTACTGGGATCACGTGCGGCCGCGCGAGTCCTCTAATGTTGTTTGTTGACTTAATTTTTAAATTTGAAATTTGAGCACTTGATCTTATCAAAACAATTTTGGTTGGCACCAGACGTGGATAATGGGTTTTTTATCAGTTTTTTCATCTAAGTAATTAGGGTTCCTAGTTTTTGAACTAGTTTGAGGGAGATTTTGATGAACGTTTGAGATATTCTACATCTTCTCTTGAATTTAGTTATTGAATAATTAATCATTTCATTTCCTAGAGATTATTGGTGATTTGGAACAACACATTGGAACAGATTTTACAATTGGGTTTAATCAATTCTCTTTTCTCTCTCATTTGTGTTATTTGATTCCATGTGTTACTACAATCCCATAATGGTTTTTAGTTCAGAAATGAACTAAACTCCATTATGGGATTCTAACGAATTTTGATATGTAGTCTTTAATTAAATGCCTGATTGTTTGATTTTATGTTCATCATTGGATTATCTATTATGATTGAGCGTAATTAATGAATGTTTGATTGCCATTCACCTTGTATACTTATATGGAATTGAAAAATGATATATAAGTATGGTTATAATCATAATAGCATATGCTTATGAGGCTGAGATGTTTAGCTTTATACTTCGTGAACTAGATAGAAATATACTGTTTCACCGTATGTAGTAATATAAGAGATTGCACTTTAATTCATTATTGCTGCAATTTCACATAGAAATATAGTGATTTTGGTAATATTGTCGATTACATGATTTCTATCAAATGTGGAGTTTATGTAAATAAGTCATAATTCATTGAAAAAAGGTTATGTCTACTTTTGTGCTTTTAGCTAATTTTCCATGATGATTATATAAGCTTACATGATGGTAATATTTAGATGAAGTATGAAATGAAGTTCGAATCCCATTCTTTCCAAATTTGATTCATTATTGTAGTATTATATTTTTATTCATTATTTGAGTTTAGATTAATTTAAAATTGTGAGTATTCGCTTAAGCATATAAAAATAGTGATACGACTGGTGTATGATAATTTAACTTTAAAACCTTTCTCCATGGATCGATACTTTTCTTACTTTATACTACTTGTTGACCCATATATGCTTGCATGAGTTAGAGTCATTTTATTAAGATTAAAAAGGAGGCAAAAAGTTTTTGGAGCCGTTGCCGGGTAGAGGCGTTTAATTTTATTGTTATTATCATCAATTTTAAGCTAAATTGTATGACTTAGACAATTCTAATCTTATCTTATTTCTATTTTTGTTTGTGTTTGTGTTTCAGGTACTTGTATATATTTTATGCACACGCGGTCATCCAATTCCGAGTTGACACCTGTTCAAGATAATATAAACGGAAGAGGTTGGAAAATAAGGGTGCGTAGAAATTTACAAGCAGCTCTAGAGACCACAACATCCAACATGGCAGCAGAAGAGCAAAGAGAGGAGCTCCGGGCATTGAGAGATTATTCGATGCCAAATATCAATGGATTGCAGTCAAGTATAGTCAGGCTAGCTATAGCAGCCAACACTTTCGAGATAAAGCAGGGCACTATTCAAATGGTGCAGAATTTGGTATAGTTTGGGGGTGCTGCTATAGATGATCCAAATGTGCATCTATTGAGTTTCATTGAAATATGTGACACCTTCAGATACAACGGGGTGACAGAAGATGCAATTAGACTTAGACTATTTCCATTTTCGTTATGGTATAAAGCATGAAGTTGGCTTCACTCTTTACCTTTAGGATCTATCACAACATGGGAGGACCTAGCACAAAAATTCTTAGCCAAATTGTTTCCAATGGCTAAGACTGCGAAAATGAGGACAGCAATTTCCCAGTTTGAGCAACAACAAGGTGAATCTTTATATGAAGCATGGGAAAGATATAAGGAGATGCTAAGGAAATGTCCACACCATGGAATGCTAGATTGGATGGTGATTAATACGTTCTATAATAGATTGGGATGGCAATCAAGGCCTATTGTGGATGCAGCTGCAAGAGGAGCTTTATGGGCGAAGAGCTATGAAGAAGCCTATAATTTTATTGAGACGATGGAAGCAAATGATTTCCAAAATCCTACAGTCAGGATGCCACAGCCCAAAGTTGCAGGTTTGTTAGAGTTGGATGTTATCACTCAATTGTCAGCACAGATGTCATCCATGGCAAAGAAGATTGATTCTTTGGCAGAGACTAAGGCGAAGACAGTTTCTTTTGTGCGTGAGATATGTGCAGGGTCACATTCAACTGACTAATGTGCTATCAGTTCAGAGTCTGTACAATATGTGAGCAACTACCAGAAGGATCAAGGTCAATTTCAGAATACATACAACTCCAACAACCGCAACCATCCAAATTTCAGTTGGTCGAATAATCAGAGCAATCAATAAAGTCAGTTTCAACCACAACATCAATTTCAGTCACAATCATCTCAGCAACAGTTTGCACTAAGACCACCCTATCCACTTGGATTTTCTCAACAACAACATCATCCACCACCTGCACCTCAGCAAGAAAAGAAGTCAGAGATAGAGGAGATGATGATGAAGTACATGGAAAATACTGAAGTGATGATTAAAAGCCAAGTAGTGGCTATCAAAAACTTGGAAACTCAAATGGGTCAGATGGCTAGCATGTTTAACAATAGACCACAGGGTTCATTGCCAAGTACAACAGAGGCCAATCCAAGAAGGGAAGGAAAGGAATAATGTCAAGCAATTACACTTAGGTCTGGGAAACAAGTTACAGGAAATCAGCATGGCGCGCCCGCGCCATTTTTGCAAAGGGAAGAATCACGGGCGCGCGGTCATAAAAATGATTCTGATGAAGGTTTGAATAATGAAGGTTCAGAACAGCAGCAAGAAGAGAAGAATAAAGAAGGTTCTTTTAAGAAGCTCGTGAATAAGATAGCATTAGTTCACCCTCATGTTCCTTATCCACAGAGATTACATAAGCAGAGGGAAGTTAAGCAGTTCAATAAGCTTTTGGAGTTATTTAAAAATTTGCAGATCAACATACCCTTCGCTGAGGCATTGGAACAGATGCCTAGTTATGCAAAGTTTATAAAGGGCATTTTATCAAGGAAGAAGAGGTTAGAAGATTTTGAAATAGTAGCCTTGATAGAAGAATGTAGTGCAGTACTTCAACACATATTACCTCCAAAGCTGAAGGATCCGGGTAGCTTCACAATACCATGTACAATTGGAAAGATGAGCTTCAACAAATGTTTGTGCGATCTTGGGGCAAGTATCAATTTGATGTCATTGTTAGTGTTCAATCAGTTGGGATTGCCGGCTCTAAGGCCGACAAATATTTCTTTACAACTAGTTGACAGGTCTATCACTTATCCACGAGGGATTGTGGAAGATGTACTGGTTAAAGTGGATAAATTCATCTTTCCAGCTGATTTCATCATTTTAGACTATGAAGAAGACAGAAGTATACCAATCATCCTTGGAAGACCATTCCTAGCTATAGGAAGAACCTTGATAGACGTTCAGAAAGGGGAACTAACAATGCGAGTGCATGATCAAGAAGTTACAATGAAATTTTTGACAGATGAAGAGGAATGCTTCAGGGTTGATTTGGTGGGAAAAGTACTAAATGATGAAGTAGAGACTTTGGTGGATCATGAACCATTGAGGAATGCTATTGTGGGAACTTCAGAATTAGATGATGAGGAGATTGAAGAAGTTATTCATATACTTGACACAACTCCAAAGTTCAAGAAATTCAAAACTCCTATTGAGCCATTAAAGAAAGCTGGAGAATCATCAGTGAAATCGAAGCCATCTCCTGAGACACCTCCAGAACTTGAGTTGAAACCACTTCCAGACCATTTGAGGTATGCGTTTTTAAATGAAAATTCAAAATTACATGTGATTATTTCTTCTGCACTAACATCTTTTCAGGAAGAAAAACTACTAAGAGTTCTCAGAGAGTTCAAGTCAGCTATTGGATGGACTATAGCAGATATAAAAGGGATCAACCCATCTTTCTATATGCACAAGATCCTACTGGAAGATGATAGCATGCCTTCGGTGGAACAGAAAGAAGACTTAATCCAATCATGAAGCAAGTGGTCAAGAAGGAAGTATTAAAATGGCTAGATGCAGGCATTATATATCCAATTTCAGATAGTTCATGGGTGATCCCGGTACAATGTGTACCGAAGAAGGGTGGTATGACCGTCGTCTCTAATGAGAACAATGAGTTGATTTCGACAAGAACAGTGACAGGGTGGATAGTCTGCATGGACTACCACAGGCTTAACAAAGCTACCAGGAAAGATCACTTCCCACTGCCATTTATCGATCAGATGTTGGATAGACTAGCGAGTCATGAGTTTTTTTGCCTTCTGGACAGGTATTCAGGCTACAATCAGATTGTTATAGCTCCAAAAGACCAAGAAAAGACAACCTTTACATGTCCATATGGTACTTTTGCTTTCAGAAGGATGTCTTTCGGTTTGTGCAATGCCCCGGCCACTTTTTAGAGATGTATGATGGCTATCTTTTCAGATATGTTGGAGCAAAATGTCGAGGTATTCATGGATTATTTTTTAGTATTTGGGGATTCCTTTAATCTATGTCTGGAAAATTTGGTGTTGGTTTTGAGAAGATGTGTTGAGACGAACTTGGTGTTGAATTGGGAAAAGTGCCATTTTATTATACAAAAAGGAATAAATTTGGGACATAAGGTGTCGAAGAAGGGACTTGAGGTTGACAGAGCTAAATTAGAGACTTTTGAGAATTTGCCGCCACCAACTTCAATAAAAGGTGTTCAAATTTTTCTAGGACATGCAGGCTTTTACCGTAGATTCATTAAAAGACTTCTCCAAGATAACAAAACCACTTTGCAATTTATTGGAGAAGGATGCACAGTTCAAGTTTGATGAGGATTGTGTGTCTGCATTTGAGCATTTGAAGAGGAGGTTAACTTCAAAGACCGATAATTACAAAGACCTTTGGATTGGGACCTACCATTCGAATTGATTTGTGGCGCTTGATGATTATGTTGTAAAAATGTTTTGGGTCGTGAAAAGGAAAATATTTTTTATATGATATACTATGCAAGCAAGACCCTTACTAATGCACAGTTGAACTACACCACCACAGAGAAGGAATTACTGGCAGTTGTGTATGCTTTTGACAAATTTCGAGCGTATCTGATTGGTACAAGGGTGATAGTGTACACGGATCATGCGGAAATTCGGCACTTGGTGGCAAAGAAGGATGCAAAGCCTCGTTTGATCAGATGGATACTTCTGTTGCAAGAATTTGATTTAGAGATTAAGGACAGAAAGGGAACTGAGAACCAAGTGGCGGACCACTTATCTCGACCGGAAAATCTAGGAAGGGAGGTAGATAACAAGACTGTGATTAATGAGTCCTTTCCAGATGAACAATTATTTGTTGTGAAAGGGGAAGTGCCATGGTTTGCAGACTATGCGAACTACTTGGTGAGTAGGATGGTCCCTTCTGACTTAGTTGGTCATTAAAAGAAGAAATTTTTGCATGACGTGAAGTGGTTTATATGGGATGAACCATATTTGTTCAAAAAATGTGACGATCAGATGATAAGGAGATGTATCCCATATAGTGAGACAAAGGGGATTTTGCATGATTGTCATGCTTCATTATATGGTGGTCACTACGGTGGAGAGAGAACAGCGGCTAGAGTGTTACAAGTAGGATTCTACTGGCCGACAATTTTCAAGGATGCTTACAGTTTTGTCCAAAGATGTGACAGATGTCAAAGAGTTTGGAATATTTCGAAAAGGAATGAAATGCCATTGAACACGATCCTCGAGGTGGAAATTCTTGATGTTTAGGGGATAGATTTCATGGGTCCTTTCGTTTCTTCATGTGGAAATCTATACATTTTGTTAGCAGTTGATTATGCTTCAAAGTGGGTGGAAGTGGCAGCTCTTCCAACGAATGATGCCAAAGTGGTTTTAAGATTTTTACACAGGAGTATTTTTACAAGGTTTGGGACTCCAAGGGCTATCATTAGCGATGAAGGCAGTCATTTTTGTAATAGGCAGTTCACGGCTCTATTGGCTAAGTATGGGGTAAATCATCGTGATTTACATGACTTATCATCCTCAAACTAGTGGCTGCGAGAGGTTTCAAATCGTGAAGTTAAGAGAATTTTAGAGAAAGTTGTGAACCCCACAAGAAAGGATTGGTCATTAAATCTTGATGATGTTGTGTGGGCATATAGGACTGCTTATAAGACTCCGTTGGGCATGTCACCTTTTCAGCTGGTTTATGGCAAGGCTTGTCACCTTCCTATGGAGCTTGAGCATAAGGCATACTGGGCGATTAGGAAGCTCAATTTAGATTTAAAGGCTGCAGGAGAAAAACGCCTACTCCAACTTAATGAGTTGGATGAATTCAGATTACAGGCGTATGAAAATCTAAGTTGTATAAGGAAAAGGTGAAAAAATGGCATGATCGCAAGATTATAGAAAGAGTATTTGAGCCGGGATAAAGAGTTCAGCTATTTAATTCAAGACTTAAACTTTTTCCTGGGAAGCTCAAATCAAGGTGGTCAGGGCCATTCACAGTGAAGACAGTTTTTCCACATGGGGCAGTAGAGGTGTTCGACAAATTCTCGTAAAAACCGTTCAAAGTGAATGGACAGCAGCTAAAGCATTATTTTGGTGGCAAGGTTGACAGACAGAAAGTAACTTCCATTCTTTTTCTTCAACATGAAGTGTCAAAGATAGTCAAGCTAATTGACTATAACTTAGCGCTTGATGGGAGGCAACCCATTATTTCTATCTTTATCTTTTGTTTATTCTATTTAGATTGTATTTGTTAGTTCATTTTCATGCTTAGTTATTATAGTTTGATTAGTGTTACATAAGTACTATAGGAGCTGAATTTGCATTTGATGATGTTTGAGCATAGCATAGAGAGTCTGGTTTTGAGATAGTCATTCTTGCTTATTCAATAGTTCATGCTTTGATAGTGATAAATATTGTTTGTGCAGGTGTATTGGCGTTGATTTGTTGCTATTTTGGTATATTTGAGATGCAGCCATGAAAGATTTACAAAATTGCGCGCCCACGCCATATATCTGTGCAGCAAGGGTAATCGCGCGCCCGCGCCAAGTTCCTATTCAAAACACGCGCGGCCGCCCCCAAGATCAGGTTTTGAAAAAAAAATTAAGTGTTTAAAGACGTAACTTGCCCCATCTCTCATATCATTTGAAATAGCAGAGTGCGTCTCTCATTCCTCTCCACAACGTGCACGACTCTTTTTTCCCAACCGTTCCAATTCAAAAGTTGTAACTTTTCATCCCACTACGCGTATCTCGCATCCATTTCCTACTCACGTTCAAGGTCTTCACTGATAAAGCTAGGATTTTTTCGGTGGGTGCGTGAAATACAAGATTAGGGATTCATTGTTCTCAGATAATACACCCACTATTCCATCAATCAAGTTTTTCTTTTTCTTCATCAGTACAAATGGGACCAAAGTGTGCTCGCTCTCGTACTCCCGAATCATCCTCTACCAGTAGCCAAAGTGGTGATAATGTGGACTTTTCTAAATTTGTCAACTTGGATAAACAGATAGAGTATTACCGCATTGTGGGGAAATCATTCGTGCGTGAGCGAGGGTTAAAGCCAGAGGCACAAGATGGCTAATTGGTATAGATGATCAAGGAAAAATGTTGGCATGGAGTGTGCTCTACACCAATGGCTGCACATATGGCTATTGTGCGGGAATTTTATGCAAATGCACGGGAGACAATAAATGGCTTTTCTTTCTTCCGAGGGATTCAAGTGGATTATAAACCGAGGTGGCGTATTCAATTTACCCGATCCTCCAACTGGACGAACAAATTGGGTTGAGGCATAACGCATGGAGACAGACTTGGATGTCATTATTACTGATTTATGTATCACAGGGACACAATGGACTTGCATGCCTGGCACTTATCAGCCCAAGACCTTTTCGACCTCAACTCTTAACCGCTATGCAAAGGCTTGGAATCTCTTTGTGTGTGCAAAACTCATGCCATCATCCCATCAGCATGACATTATAGTTGAACGAGCAATCATATTATGGGGGATTATTATGGGAAAAGATATCGACGTAGGTCACCTAATTAATCAGAATATGATGCAATACATGCGAGGAAGCACTACGGGAAGTATACCACATGCATCAATCGTGGCTCATTTATGTGCTAGAGTAGGAGTTCGATGGACAGATGAACAGTTATAGTACCCTAGTCAGGATATTACTCATGCCACCATAGCAAGATTCGAAGATTGGGTAGGAGGTACCCCGTACCTAAGGGGAAAGGGTTTCATCATTCGTCCTGCATCATCTACGCCATCATTGCAGTCCTCAAAGATGAATGAAGCAGGAATGTCAACTCAAGCCACTACTGCTACTGACGATCGACAACTCCGAAGGTTGGAGCGGAAGGTTGATGCTATGTACGACAATTTTGCAGTGTTTGCTACGGGTTTGACGAGATCGCTAGCGAAGGCATTTGCGCAGCAGGGTATTATGCTTGAGTGGCCATAATTTGGGACAAATAGTGCCATTTCCTGCATCAATTCACCACCAAGAGGGTGGTGCAAACTAATCGATGAGGGGAGTTCTTCTAACCCTATACCTTCATTCATTGGGATAATGAATATATTAAGTTTGGGGGTATTGGGTAGTAGGGTAGTTGCATGTAGTTTTTGCATGTTAGTTTAAATTTTGCATGTTATGTGTTAGTTAATAATTGCATAAATTTTTTTTGTTTTTAGTCGTTATTATATGTGTTAGTTATATGTTTAGTTGCATGTCCCGAATTTCTAGCTTTGTGGAGTTTAAGTCTAGCCAATGAAATTGAATTTTGAAGGATTGTTGAATTTAATGGATAACATGAGCTTAGCTATAATGTTTTACATGATGTAATCCATGGATGTTGTTTAGATGCTTTCGGTTCGCACATACGTGTTCACAAATGCTTGTTGGTATAAGAGTAATGTGTTTTTATTGCTAAATAGAAAATGTAGTTTTTAAAAATAGAATTGTGTGGAAAATGGACTTAGACTATGAAAACATTGATAATCAAGCTTTGGGAACACATGGGTATGCTTATTGTATAAAAAAAAGAGGAAAATCTATCTTGAAATCTTCTTGAGTTGAATTATTGAATCTTTTGAAGGGGCGAGATGGAGCGTAAAACGCACTCGCTGCATAAAATATATATATATATAGCAATAAACACCGCGGAAAAGAGCGAAAATCGCCCTCGTGAGTAAAAATAAAGCAGTTTAAACCCATTATTGAACCTTAGTTTGTATGGATGTGTTAGAGTAGTTTTTGTTGCATTAGTATACATGGATCTTGATTTAGGCGCAATTTTTACATTTTGAAGCGGTTTAACATGTGTATTCTTTGCCTTTGTCAAGTTTTTGGTGAACACAACACACACACACAGAGAATCTTTATAGCAGATATGGGTTATTTGATTGTATGATATTATGGTTGTAACTAGTTTAAAATTTTATTCTTGAATCTGGATAATTCACTGAGGCACATTGGATTAGAATTTCAACTTAGCTGGAAAGACTTGGGACGCATTTGCATCATAATTTAGTTGCATTAGCATGTAGTTGCATTTCATTGTTTAATGTCGTATGCATTGTTTGAGGGCAAGCAATAGTTCAAGTTTGGGGGTATTCGATAAGTAGGTTTTATACCTACTTATTGGATATCAATTCACGAGAATTACTATGACGCCCCCAAAACAGGTATACATCACCCATCTTGAGTCGCCAGATACATGGTACATAAATTCAAATACAACTTAATAATATAACTGTCGTGTAAAATACGACAAAACATAGTTGAGAGTTTAAACAAGAATATTGCCTTCTAGACAATATCCACTCCCAATGGAGTCCTCATTACAATTATTATCACGCTATTTAACAGAATAGTGAGGACTACTAATGCCACTTATACTGGATCATCATTCCATTCCCCAACTCGTCCCAGCTATATTCTCATTTCCTGAAGAGAACAGTGAAAGAAAGGGTGAGCTCAACTAGCCCAGTAAAAAATATTATGACTAAGATAATGCAGAATAAATTATCCTTAGCCTTCAACAAGATAACAACCTGATGTAATATAATAGACAACAAGTTTTAGATCAACAACTGCAGCGGAATAAGCAATCCATTAGAAGAGTCAAGTAGAGCATAAAACCTATTATCTTCCATGATTTAAAAAGATTTTCATCAACTTTATCACTGAAACTCAGCTTAATAAATAATCCACATCATCCCTGTACCACGGCCAAGGATATTCATGTAATCATCAATGGTTATGATTATACAGAATAATCCCTGGTTATAATCATACCAACAACTGTCCACCAATGAACTACAGGCCAATGAGGACTTTTACCACATCATTCGTCACGTTACGATCATGACTATACCGAATAATCCCTGGTCATAATCATGCCAAGTCCATCTAAGCACGTAAGCCAAAGATGACTTTAATCACAATATAAGCATGAGGATGATGACAATGACATAATAATTCAATAAAACAAGTTCAAGAATTAATTTATCTAGGAACTAATAACGTCCAAGTTGTCAACATGATACTTCTTTGTAGAGTAAAATTCAAGAATGCTCAAAAGAATATTTCCATGAAAAGATACTGGATGAAGCGCAAATATCAATGATATTCCACTAATTTCATAGAGTATAGAAGCTAAAACTTTAACCAACTGAGTATAATAGAATATATGAAACTGCAAATGGATTTTCGCCGCCATGCGGTAATTCACTTAGATAGATCATTTCCACAATTTAATAAGGAATGAATACAAAGGATCATTCACCGTGCATGTGATAATCCACATAGATAGGTTATTCCAACAGAATAATAAAGAATGGAATAATAGAAGAAATCACCATGCATGCGATAGATCGCACCGACAGGTTATTCTCAACAGAATAATAAATAATGGAACCAAGTCAAGCGTAATACATACCAAGCGAGGATATTCCAAATGAATAATAAAGAATGGAATAACAAAGAAATCACCATGTATGCGATAGATCACATGTATAAAAGTTATTCCAATGTAATAATAAAGAATGGAACCCGGTCGCGTAAAAGCACGCACGAGGATATTCCAATCGAATAATAAAGAATGAAATAACAACAGAAATCACCGTATACACAGAATCACGTATCTGAGTTATTCCAATGAGAATAATAAAGAATGGAATAACAACAGACTTCACTCAGCATACCAGAATCCGCGTATCTGAGTTATTCCACGAGAATAATTAATGGAACTGTGTCAAAGTAAATTAAGACAGACGGGATATTCTGACGAATAATAAAGAACGGAATAATAGAAGAATTTCACCATGTATGCAGATTTAGATAAACAAAGTTATTCCAACATAATAATATAGAATGGAATAATAGAAGAATTTCACCATGTATGCGGTACTTCAGATAAACAAAGTTATTCAACATAATAATAAAGAATGGAATAACAAAAGAATTTCACCATGTATGCGCAGACTTAGATAAACAAAGTTATTCAACATAATAATAAACAATGGAATAATGTAAGAATTTCACCAAGTATATAGGCGTACTCACAGTACAAAAGTTATTCAATGTAATAATAAAGAATGGAATAACAAAAGTTCTCTTCATGAATACAAAAGAAATAATACACCTTACCTTAGAAAGAAGTTGGATACTGGAGTAGTGAAGTAGCAGAATACTTTTCTTCTTTCTCTCTATAGTTTCTCTCAAGAGTTTCAGTGAATTCGTAAAAAGTAATGAAGGAATGAGCTTCTATTTATAGAAAAATGGAATGAATAGTAACTAATTCATGAACGGTCCAGATTAATTTACTTTTAAACGGACGGTCTATATTGATTTACTATTATAACTTAAAGCAACGGTCTATACTGATTTACTATTAAAACTTTAAACCAGCGATCCATATTAATTCACTATTATAACTTTCCACCAGCGGTCCATATTGATTCATAACTTCAACCAACGGTCTGTAAAATTAGCACATCTCCTCATGAAATAATATTGTACCCAAAAATGATTTGGACCGAAAATAAATATATTGTTCGGGTGAATAGTACCCCGTGAATAGTAACTCATGAATAGTAACTCATAAATAGTAATTCGTGAATAGTAACTCATGAATAGTAACTCGTGAGTAGTAACTCATGAATTGTATTTCGACACAAAAAGTGTCCCAAATACCCGAGTGAACAATATAACCTCCAGACATCAATTATTATTGAAATAAATATCGATTTCTACTAACACTAATAATTCCCACACAATGGAACTATCAAATTCATCTTTAATCAAAATGAACTTATTAATCATTAATATCTTAACTCACAATATTTAACAACCAGGTCGTTCCCAGGACAGAGGGGCTTTCCGATAAGGATTTCTCCTTATTGGCGCGCAATTAGATAACCAAACCTCTCCTTGATAGAACTTCTAGACATTGTAAATATTGCAATTTAATAATATGAATAACTTTATCGTCTCAATTATTGATTTAATAAAATAACATATTATATGCATGATCTTTGTGACAATAATCGAATCAATAATATGAGAGATATGATGCAACATTCATCGTAATAATAATTGAGTATAACCGAGTGACTTCTCACGTAAGCATCAATAACCAATACCGGTGCTACTACGCAACCACGCCAGACATCGCATTTTAACTAACTACCGTAGTTCAACAGTTTTAATTGGTAACACTTCCGTCGTTATTTTATAAAAAGATAATTCTGTCATTTTCTAAATACGACAATACTTCCGTCGTGGGGTCCACCAATGATTATGCCATCGTACGGATATACCCCGACAAAAAGAATATTCCCCGAAAAATTGAATATTTATAACAACTAGCATACTTTGCAAAATTTTCAAATACTACCCACAACTATAACACTATCTCAAATCTACACCATAATATTAAAAAAATATTTCGAGAAATTTAAATCTTTATTCATAAAATTTGGGGTCTCACAATCTCCCCTCCTTATGAAATTTCTCCCTCGAAATTTACGTACGTACCTGGTATGCCGAACAAGTGAGGACACTTCATCAGATTCTAACTTTTGAGATATAACCTTTGAGCGTAGAATATATTCCTTCTTATCCAAGATTTTAACAGATATTTCCTCATACGTTAAATCTTTCTCTATCTCGTTCGGTTCTAAATCAATAATGTGGTTCGGGTCGTCCACATATTTATGTAACATCGATAAGTAAAAAAAACGTTATGAACACGCGACATACTTGGCGGTAAAAAGAGTCTATAGGCCACAGTTCCTACTCGATCAAGGATTTCAAATAGGTCAATAAAATTGAGGGTTGAGATAACGCCTTCTTGAACCTTCTTCTTCACATTCATCAAATTCGGGTGTGTAGCTTGAGTGGCTTTAACTTTATCGATTAAAGTCGATTCTACTCGTATATTCGTTATCTTCATGTGGGTCCCTAAAGTCTTTAACTCTATCTTCATCATTTGTAAGTTATACGAAATGAGTCTTTGGGTTAACAACATCGCACTCATAAACGCATACGATTTTCTACTCAACACGTCAACTACCACGTTTGCTCTTCCACAATGATATTGAATGGTACGATCGTAATCTTCAACAGCTCGAGCCAACATCTTTGGCACATGTTACGTTCATTCTAGGTGAAGAAATATTTGAGGGTTTTAGAAATGGGTTTTGTACTGGGGTCAATACAAAATTTGATTTCACGCTCTAGGGGTAAGCTAAGAAGTCTTCAAGAATACGTCAGAAAATTTATTAACAATAGAAATATCATTCAAAACTGTGACTCTCATCCAAGACTTGGATAGCACATGTAATGAAGGTTTCTCCTAACAAGGCTTCAACAGATAAGTCAAAGTCTAATTTCTTCAGAGTCAAATTTAAACGTTGAGTATGAAGAGAGATAAAAGAATGGGTAGAATCTCCAGATCTAATAAGGTATGACTTCAAGAAGAATTTATAATTAACTAACCCGTGCTAACTTCGTTCGGGTTACTCGCTTTTTGAGAAGTCACGAAAAACGCTCTTCCTGAAACCACCGACTTTGTTTTGTCCGTATCCGCCTTTGGTGCCACCGTCCCAGCTGGACTTGACTTTGGTGCACGACAAAATCGAGCTAAATGACCTTCTCTTCTTAAAATTTCCACTTCTATTATCTTGGCCATGATTACCACCGAAGTGGTTACCATTCTTGGCATGATAATTTCCCCCACGATGGTTATCATTGTTCCGATAGTCGTTGCCACTAGTATGATTATTATCGTGCTGTTCGTCGTTACCTTTTGGTTGAGATAGCTCAACGGTCTCATGTGCTTCATTGCTTATCTCAACATTTTCAAATGCCATTTTCAAATACTGCCACAAAACAAGGGTTAAGTAACATATCACATATTATCCTTATACTCTGACCAACCAATTAAATACCAAATAAACTTAGGTAGGTCATACTAGCGAAGGAATTTCCCGTCTCTCCCCTCCTAGTTCTTCTCTAATATCTCAGTCAGGGATCATATCCCTAAGCTTTGATACCAACTGTGACGCCCCCAAAACAGGTATACATCACCCATCTTGAGTCGCCAGATACATGGTACATAAATTCAAATACAACTTAATAATACAACTGTCGTGTAAAATACGACAAAACATAGCTGAGAGTTTAAACAAGAATATTGCCTTCTAGACAATATCCACTCCCAATGGAGTCCTCATTACAATTATTATCACACTATTTAACAGAATAGTGAGGACTACTAATGCCATTTATATTGGATCATCATTCCATTCTCCGACTCGTCCCAGCTATATTCTTATTTCCTGAAGAGAAAAGTGAAAGAAAGGGTGAGCTCAACTAGCCCAAAGAAAAATATTATGACTAAGATAATGCAGAATAAATTATCCTTAGCCTTCAACAAAGATAACAACCTGACGTAATATAATAGACAACAAGTTTTAGATCAACAACCGCAATGAATAAGCAATCCATTAGAAGAGTCAAGTAGAGCATAAAACCTACTATCTTCTATAATTTAAAAAGATTTTCATCAACTTTATCGCTGAGACTCATCTTAATAAATAAACCACATCATCCCTGTACAACGGCTAAGGATATTCATGTAATCATCAATGGTCATGATTATACCGAATAATCCCTGGTCATAATCATACCAACAACTGTCCACCAATGAACTACAGGCCAATGAGGACTTTTACCACATCATTCGTCACATTATGGTCATGACTATACAGAATAATCCCTGGTCATAATCATGCCAAGTCCATCTAAGCACGTAAGCCAAAGATGACTTTAATCACAATATAAGCATGAGAATGATGACAATGACATAATAATTCAATAAAACAAGTTCAAGAATTAATTTATCCAGGAACTAATAACGTCAAGTTGTCAACATGATACTTCTTTGTAGAGTAAAATTCAAGAATGCTCAAAAGAATATTTTCATGAAAAGATACTGGATGAAGCGCAAATATCAATGATATTCCACTAATTTCATGGAGTATAGATGCTAAAACTTTAACCAACCGAGTATAATAGAATATATGAAGCGCAAATGGATTTTTTCGTTTGCCATGCAGTAATCCACTTGCATGCATCATTTCCACAATTTAATAAGGAATGAATACAAAGGATCATTCACCATGCATGTGATAATCCATATAGACAGGTTATTCCAACACAATAATAAAGAATGAAATAATAGAAGAAATCACCACGCATGCGATAGATCGCGACCGAAAAAGTTATTCTCAATGAATAATAAATAATAGAACCGGATCAAAGCGTAAATACGACCGATGTGATATTCCAAAAGAATAATAAAGAATGGAATAACAATGAAATCACCACGCATGCGATAGATCGCATGATAGGCGGAGTTATTCCGATGAAAAATAAAGAATGGAACCAGTCCGCCAGAAACGCATGCGCATGTGATATTAATTGAATAATAAAGAATGGAATAACAACAAAATCACCGTGTATACAGAATCCAGCGATACAAAAGTTATTCCAAATGTAATAATAAAGAATGGAATAACAATGAGACTTCACTAGGCATACCAGAATCCAGATACTGAGTTATTCCAACAGAATAATTAATGGAACCATGTCAAAGTAAATTAAGACTTGGGGGTGGATATTCGATAGAATAATAAAGAACGGAATAATAAAGAATTTCACCACGTATGCAGAGATAAATAGGTTAATAATAAAGAATGGAATAATAGAAGAATTTCACCATGTATGCAGATTGCTTAGATAAACAAAGTTATTCCAACATAATAATATAGAATGGAATAATAGAAGAATTTCACCACGTATGCAGATTGAGATAAACAAAGTTATTCCAACATAATAATAAATAATGGAATAATGTAAGAATTTCACCAAGTATAGGCGTACAGCGATACAAAAGTTATTCCAATGAATAATAAAGAATGGAATAATGTAAGTTCTCTTCATGAATACAAAAGAAATAATACACCTTACCTTAGAAAGAAGTTGGATACTGGAGTAGTGAAGTAGCAGAATACTTTTCTTCTTTCTCTCTATAGTTTCTCTCTCAAGAGTTTCAGTGAATTCGTAAGAAATAATGAAGGAATGAGCTTCTATTTATAGAAGAATGGAATGAATAGTAACTAATTCATGAACGGTCCAGATTAATTATTTTTAAACGAGACGGTCCATATTGATTTACTATTATAACTTAAAGCAACGGTCCATACTGATTTACTATTAAAACTTTAAACCAGCGATCCATATTAATTCACTATTATAACTTTCCACCAGCGGTCCATATTATTATAACTTTCCACCAGCGGTCCATATTGATTCACTATTATAACTTTCCACCAGCGGTCCATATTGATTCATAACTTCAACCAACGGTCTGTAAAATTAGCACATCTCCTCATGGAATAATATTGTACCCAAAAATGATTTGGACCAAAAATAAATATATTGTTCGGGTGAATAGTACCCCGTGAATAATAACTCGTGAATAGTAACTCATAAATAATAACTCGTGAATAGTAACTCATGAATAGTAACTCGTGAATAGTAACTCATGAATAGTAACTCATGAATAGTAACTCGTGAATAGTATTTCGACACAAAAAGTGTCCCAAATACCCGAGTGAACAATATAACCTCCAGACATCAATTATTATCGAAATAAATATCGATTTCTACTAACAATAATAATTCCCACACAATGGAACTATCAAATTCATCTTTAATCAGCATGAACTTATTTATCATTAATATCATAACTCACAATATTTAACAACCCTATTGTTCCCAAGATGTAGAGGATTTTCGATAAGGATTTCTCCTTATCAAGCGCCAAAATTAGATGACCAAACCTCTCCTCGATGTAACTTCTAGACATCAAATATTCAAGTAATTTAATAATATGAATAACTTTGTCGCCTCAATTATTGATTTAATAAAATAACATATTATGCATACGATCATCGTGACAATAATCGAATCAATAATATGAAAGATATGATGCAAGACAATTATCGTAATAATAATCGAGTATAATCGAGTGACTTCTCACGTAAGCATCAATAACCAATACCAGTATGCTACTACGCAACCACGCCAGACATCGTACTTTTACTTGGGTAGTTCAACGGTTTTAATTCAGAACACTTAAAATCGTTATTTTATAAAAAGATAATTTTGTCATTTTCTAAATACGACAATACTTCCGTCGTGGGGTCCACCAATGATTATGCCGTCGTACAGATATTTCCCGATAAAAAGAATATTCCCCGACCAATCGAATATTTATAACAACTTGCATACTTTGCAAAATTTTCAAATACTACCCACAACTATAACACTATCTCAAATCCACACCATAATATTAAAAAAATATTTCAAGAAATTTAAATCTTTATTCATAAAATTTGGGGTCTCACAATTATGCTCATCTCAAGTAGATTTTATTATGTTTTTATGCATTTTATGTTTGTTTAGCATTTCTTGTAGTTGAACTCCTAAAGCAAGGAAAGACATGGATTGGTATGGTGACACGAGCTGACAAGGACTATGCATGATGGATATGGATACATGAGGAACTAAAGCAGTGGATGAACGTTATGCAGAAAAAGCAAGATGACGGAAAGACAACGAGCAAGCAGCAGCAGCAGAACATCAGAGTGCAAGACATGCGGCGTGCATGGGCGTTGATATACAAGTTAATTCTCATGGCGCTGTGCCGTCTGTCGTCTCTGAAACTAAAATTTCACCCACGCTACGCTAAGCACCTAAAAACAAGAAGGAACATTGCGCATACCAAGGCTAGAGCCTCAGTAGCCATACACATCGCACGCTTGTGCCCGTTTTGTACTGGGATCACGCGCGGCCGCGCGAGTCCTCTGATGTTGTTTGATGACTTAATTTTTAAATTTGAAATTTGAGAGCTTAATCTTATCAAAACAATTCTGGTTGGCACCAGACGTGGATAATGGGTTTTTTATCAGTTTTTTTCATCTAAGTAATTAGGGTTCCAAGTTTTTGAACTAGTTTGAGGGAGATTTTGATGACAGTTTGAGATATTCTACATCTTCTCTTGAATTTAGTTATTGAATAATTAATCATTTCATTTCCTAGAGATTATTGGTGATTTGGAACAGCACATTGGAACAAATTCTACAATTGGGTTTAATCAATTCTCTTTTCTCTCTCATTTGTGCTATTTGATTCCATGTGTTACTACAATCCCATAATGGTTTTCGGTTCAAAAATGAACTAAACTCCATTATGGGATTCTTACGAATTTTGATATGTAGTCTTTAATTAAATGCCTGATTGTTTGATTTTATGCTTATCATTGGATTATCTATTATGATTGAGTGTAATGAATGAATGTTTGATCGCCATTCACCTTGTATACTTATATGGAATTCAAAAATGATATATGAGTATGATTATAATCAATAATAGCATACGTTTATGAGGCTGAGATGTTTAGCTTTGTACTTCGTGAACCAGATAGAAATATACTATTTCACCGTATGTAGTAATGTAAGAGCCTGCACTTTAATTCAATATTGCTACAATTTCACATAGAAATATAGTGATTTTGGTAATATTGTCGATTACATGATTTCTATCAAATGTGGAGGTTATATAAATAGGTCATAACTCATTGAAAAATGGTTATGTCTACTTTTGTGCTTTTGGCTAATTTTCCATGATGGTTATATAAGCTTACATGATGGTAATATTTAGATGAAGTATGAAATGAAGTTAGAACCCCATTCTTTCCAAATTTGATTCATTATTGTAGTATTATATTTTTATTAATTATTTGAGTTTAGATTAATTTAAAATTGTGAGTATTCGTTTAAGCATATGAAAATAGTGATACGACTGGTGTATGATAATTTAACTTTAAAACCTTTCCCCATGGATCGATACTTTTCTTACTCTGTACTACTTGTTGACCCATGTATACTTGCATGAGTTAGACTTCTTTTATTAAGAATAAAAAGGAGGCAACAAGTTGTTCGACCAAATTGTTTTGGTTTGGAACTCAAGTCTGGGTATGAGCATCCCTTATTTGGAAAAACTTTTAATATGCCGAAAAGGCAATAAAAACTAGCATGTAGTATTGATTAACGCAGGGCATAAAGGGATAATCACCCATCGTGCCCGGGAGTTAGTCGGTTATACAGTTGAATTACTGTTATACCTATTTTGAGCATGAAAAACAAAGTTCAAAGTCTACTGATTGCTCGGCTTCTATAAGTTATTTTGTCATTTCAAAAATGCAAGCTATTTGGTTTGTTATTCGGGAATTGATTCAATGACTTCACAACTATTGATCTGTTGTAAAAGTATCCTCGAAGAAAATATTTAACTCTTTCATATATTGTTTATTGCATGCTATTACTTGTTGAGCAATTGAATGCTCATTCTTGCTTTGAAATTAAATGTTTTCAGTGAAACGTGAACGCGTCGAAGGATCTGGCGAAGATAAGGGAAATGAGAAACCTTTTTCAGTAAAACGTGAAGACGATTGTTCATCATAACTAGATGTTTTGTAATAAATAAACCTTTGTATGAGATATTATTTTATCTAACATGTAATGAAGTATTTAATGTTGGAAATGGGTTTGACAAAATAAATATTTAAGCATTTTGAGGGTTAATTTAATATGGGACCCACACGTCGGATATGCCGGGTCTTTGCATCAATGTGCTCTCCTTCGTTAGGAGTATAACTTGGTATATTTATGTGTTAAAATCCATTAAGAATTGAATGAGAAAATTGACTCCAAAGTCACCTACTTGAAATGTTGTAAATTGCAAAAGTCCCACATAGGGCATTAGAGGAAAAAATGAAGAACATATATATGGGATGTTTGCTCAATGGGAAGGACCGCAAGGGGCACCCCACTTTTGTGGAAGGGAGAGGACCTAGCCAAAGCTTGGTTCAAACCCACATTGACACGCCATGCCGCATCATCGTCTGACCGTGGTACGGGGAGTTTAAGTGTGGATCGGGTCGTGATATATATTTTTTAGACAAATTTTTTATAATAATTTTGATCACGATACTACGTCATTTTGACAAACCAACGGTAATATCTTATCTTAACGGTCGAAAACTATCGTTTCTGTGTAAGTATATCCATGCAATATTTTTTCATGCATCATTAGTATTCTTTTCGGTTCAGTACATAACATAAATTTTGGTTCGAAGTGTTCTTAATTTTGAAGTGCTTCTAATTAAGAACTGAAAATCCGTTTTATCTTGGGAAGCAATTATTCAATTAATCCTTAGCACCAGTGAGGGAATAAATTTGCTTTAAGGAGACTTTGTGAATTCAAAGGACTCGGATTTATATATATTTTTTTCATTTTATAATTTGTTTTCTGTTTTGTATAATTTATTATTGTTATTTCTATATGTATATTAAATAATACTATATATAACAGATAACAATCTTAAACAAATTTATCGCTTCGTAATTGTGGTATTTTTAATATCATTTTTTATGTGTGAATGAAAATAAATTTTTGTATATAAATAATATCTTCGTTAAATTAGTAGATTAATGTAATATAAATATCTTGTCTTTGCATGTTACGGAATTTTATTGCATGTTAATACATGTTAATATAAAGTATTCTCGTTATTATATATATTACGTAAATATTACATATATTACATGTTAGTTGATTTATATATTCTGTTATTATATATATTACATGTTAACTGATTTATATATTCTGTTATTGTTTGCATGATAATATAACAGTTTATTTAGTTTGCATATTAATATACATAATATTCTGTTATTGTTTGCATGTTAATATAACAGTTTATTTGTTTGCATGTTAATATATATACTATAGTGTTGTAAAAATTCTGCAAAACAAATTTGTAAATAAAAATTTGTTACATTTTGTACAACAGAAATTTGTTTATGTTTATTGATCATTTTCTTTGTATAACAGAAATAGCATCTACTAGTACCATTCCTGCCGTGAGTATGTCTTATGGAGAAAAGCCTGAAAAGTTCAATCGAACTAATTTCAAGCGTTGGCAACAAAAGATGCTCTTTTATCTCACAACATTAAATTTGGTAAGGTTTCTACAAGAGGACTGTCCTACTCTTGTTGAAGGAGAAACAAACAAGGAAAAGGTGGCTGCTGTTGACGCATGGAAACATGCGGATTTCCTTTGCAGAAATTATGTGATGAATGGTTTAGATAATACATTATATAATGTGTATTGTACAATTCAAACTGCTAAAGAACTTTGGGAATCTTTAGACAAGAAATATAAAACTGAAGATGCTGGCATGAAGAAATTCATAGTCGGTAGATATCTTGATTATAAAATGGTAGATTATAAGGCAGTTATTACTCGGGTTCAAGAATTATAAGTAATTCTACATGACATTCATTCTGAAGGAATGTCATTAAGTGACTCATTCCAAGTTGCTGCAATGATTGAGAAACTTCCACCATCGTGGAAAGACTTCAAGAATTATCTGAAGCATAAACACAAAGAGATGAAGCATGAAGAACTGATCGTGCGACTTAGGATTAAAGAAGACAATCGAGGATCTGAGAAGAAGATTGGGAAAAATTTCATTGAAGCAAAGGCAAATGTTGTAGAACAGTGGCCAAACAATAATAAAAGGAAGCGTGAAGGCAAAGATAATTTCAAGGCCAAGAATAAATTCAAAGGCAAGTGCTTCAACTATGGCATCCAAGGACATAAATCAAGTGAATGTCGCAAGCCAAAGAAGTTCAAGAAAGAACAAAATCCTCAAGAAAATGTGATAGAACTGGAAAAGCTTTCTGAAAATATTTCAGACATAAATCTTTCTGCAGTTGTATCTGAATGTAACTTGGTAGGAAACCCTAAAGAATGGTGGGTGGACACTGGGGCTACTCGCCACATTTGTTCCAATAAATGGATATTTTCTACTTACAAACCAGTAGAAAATGATGATCAACTATTCATGGGAAACTCCTCAAGTTCAAAGGTTTAAGGACGTGGAAAGATTGTACTGAAAATGACATCTGGCAAAGAACTGACTTTGAACGAAGTGCTTCATGTGCCAGATATTCGCAAAAATCTAGTTTCTGGGTCACTACTTAGCAAGAATAGCTTCAAGTTGGTGTTTCAGGTCCGATAAATTTGTACTTACTAAAAATGATATGTTTTGTGGGAAAGGGCTACATGGTGATGGGCTCTTTAAGATGAATGTTATATTTGTTGTACCAAAGTCTCATTGATAATAATAAAATTAATTCTTCCGCTACTTGTTAGAATCTTCAAATATATGGCATGCTAGATTATGACATGTTAATTATAATACTGCGTAGATTAATTAATTTAGAATTCTCGCCTAAATTTGATATTAATCAAAAACATAAATGTGAAATTTGTGTGGAATCAAAAATGACAAGATTACCTTTTCATTCTATTGAAAGGAAAACTGAACCTTTAGATTTAATTCACACTGATATATGTGACTTAAAGTTTATGCAAACAAGAGGTGAAAAAAAATATTTCATTACCTTTTATTGATGATCGCACAAGATATTGTTATGTATATATTTGCTAAGAAGTAAAGATGAGGCTATAAAATGTTTCAACTTTATAAAATGAACTTGAAAATCAACTTAGCAAAAGATTAAAGCAATAAGAAGCGATATAAAGGTGGTGAATATGAATCACCATTTGAAGAGATATGCTCTACTCATGGTATTATTCACCAAACTACGCTTCCTTATTCACCTCAATCTAACGGTATTCTTTGCCGAACGCAAAGAACCGAACATTGAAGGAAATGTTGAATGCTATGTTAAAAGCAGATTACGAGCACCCTGAAATTTTTGGGGGAAGCTTTGCTTTCTGCCAATTATATTCTTAACAAAGTGCCTCATAAGAAAACTCATAAAACACCTTAAGAATTATTGAAAGGTCATAGACCTTGCTACAAATACTTAAGCGTGTGGGGGTGTCTAGCAAAAGTGATGGTTCCTAAACCTAAAAAGGTTAAGATAGGACAAAAAACAATTGGCTGTGTATTCATTGGTTATGCAAATAACAACAGTGCTTATCGCTTTCTTGTACATAAATCTGAAATTTCTGATATTCATATTAATACTTTTATTGAATCAAGAGATGCATCATTCTTTGAGAATATATTTCCATATAATGAAAATAACGATTCAAATTCAAACAAAAGACCTTTGGATGCTACTAGTAATAATCCTAAAAATATAGACAAAGAGTCTGTATTGGATGAACCTAGACGTAGCAAAAGAGCAAGGACTTCAAAGTCTTTTGGTCCGAATTTTTTAACATTTTTGTTAGAAAACGATCCTCAAATGTACAAGGAAGCAATATCCTCTCTAGATGCTTCTCATTGGAAAGAAGCAATTAATAGTGAAATTGAGTCCATTATGCAAAATCATACATGGAAATTGGTGGACCTTCCACCTGGTTCCAAACCCTTAGGGTATAAATGGATCTTCAAAAAGAAGATGAAAGCTGATGGTTCAATTGATAAATATAAAGCAAGGCTTGTTGTTAAAGGCTATAGACAAAAGGAGGATTGGATTATTTCGACACTTATTCACATGTTATAAGAATTACATCTATTCGAATGCTAATAGCAATAACATCTTTAAATAGACTTGAAATACATCAAATGGATGTAAAGACTGCATTCTTAAATGGTGAATTTGTGATAACCCGAATTTTTGAAAATTATTAAAATAAGAATTTAATAAATATAATTCTTATTATGATGATAGAGAGAGTAAATTATGTTACATATAAATGTATATGTTAATATGTTATGATTGTGAGATCAGTAAATAATTAAAATATTTATCAAGTAAAATAAGTATTTTAGTTGAAATATTTATGGATTAAAATAAATATTCAATGGAAATTATTATGGAATAATTTATTTAACTATGATGATATTAAATAAATTGATGATAAATAATTTTATAATTTGTGCATATTTATTACGTTAATGTGTTGGTGATTTTCTAATTTAATTAAGTAATTAAATTAGAGGATTAATGATTGTTAAATAAAATTATAATTATATTGGCTAAATAGAAGCTATAATTTTATTAGTAAGGTTTAATTGGATTTATTAATGAATTGAGATTAATTCAATTCAAATAGTTAATGGGTGTGACAAGGGTATCATATGATAAGAAGGATTGTTAAAAAAAATTAAATTAAAAAGGATATTTTGGGTGCTAGCCAAACATGGCCTAGTGACCCTTTATTATTGTAACTGATAGGCCATAATGTATACGCATTATGTTTATATCAGTTATATGAAGGTTACGTGTTTTGTTCCTAAAGCCTAAGGCTAAAGCTATAAGAGAAAATGCAGAGGGAGAGAGCTCTGGAGAGGAATTGGAAGGCAATTGGAAGAGAAATCCTTGAAAACAAAAAGGAAGTAGCAATTCTCTAACATCTCCTAACAAAGATAAACAAGAATTAAGAGGTAAATAACCTAGTTTCTTCTTAGTTTGGGTGTTCTTGAGTTATCCTTTAAATTTGAAAATTTAGTTGGATGAATTGCTAAATATGTTATATATATGTGTTGTAAGATGTTTATAATCTTTTAGTTGTTATCTAGAAATGATTTTCAGAAATCAAATCCATGAAAACATGTTTCAAAATGAAGAAATTGAGTTTTATTGATATATATACATTAGGACTTGTTTTGAAATCAAAATTTATGATGAAGTCATGATATAATATTAAATTGATGATATATGTTGTTAGTATGTTGAATTACGAAAATAACGAAAGTTGAATGAATCGAAATGGTTGAGAAACGAATTCGTAGTGAACGAATTCGCTAAATTGTCAAAACATAAACAATTAGAATGAACATGAGTTGTAAATTCATATTAAAGTTAGTTTATGTTGGTTGATGGGTATTTGGTATGTTGTAGTTTTATGAGTTACAAACCTATAGAATCGAAAATGGACTGAATTGGATGAATATAACTCATGTTATGATCTTTGGAAGGAGTAAGGGTCTGTGTAATCGTGAAAAGCAGAGCTCGAGGGGCGTTTCACTCGACTTTGGGCTGCAATTGCCGCCGCCCCAAAGGCCAATTAGGCGAAGCAATTGCATAGCATCATCGATAATAGTTGGACCGCTTCTCGACTGCTGCGCATAAATTAAGCATAACTTTTTCATACGAACTCCGATTGAGGTGATTCAAGATGATCCGGAACGAGGACGAATAGACCTACAACTTTTGTGCTTTATGTTTTTCAATTTGAGGTCGTTAGGAAGGGTCAAAATAGTCATCTTTGTGATCATCACATTATTCTAAGCGATCGGAGAGGCGTCGAGCGAAAGCACATACATAGTATATAGCGCTCCCGATGATGGAATATGTTATTCTAAGTAATGTAACATGAAAATGCATGATATTATACATGAAATATAATATTTCCTTGCTTATAATAGAAAGCATTAGCATGACTTAGTATGTGTTTTGAAAAGAAACTTAGACGTTTTGAAAACATTATTCATGAGCATTGTGTTGTCTGAACTTCTTAACTTGTAGGATGACATACTAGTAACTTTTGGGTCTTTAAACATGGCCTATATGTGCAAACATGATAAGACTTTTATGCCTTTAGACATGATGGGTACGTGCACACTATTAGATAGACATATTATGAACTATACATGTCTTAAAGTAAGATTTCAAGTCATAAACCATGCTAGTCATATGATTACATGTAAGCATGTATATTGAAATTTGTTTAACCTCGTTGGTGGTCATATAGTTAGGACCTTGTTGTATGAACTTACTTAGCCGTGAAATAAATAGCAATAAAGCTATAAAGTGTAAAACAACTTAAGGTAAATACAAGAGGCACCAAACTTGGGCTAAGACCTCATAACATGTGGGTAAGATACGTGTTATGAGCTATACATGCTAAGAACCAAGATAAAACCGAAAATACTCAACTTTAGTCCGGCGAGGGGATTCGTGTAGTCGCTGCGCCCATCCCAAAGCCTAATTCTAAATAGATTATGCCTTGTGGCAATGATGCCTGATTATTTTAACTTTGATCTGAACCTTAAAGCATATGTGTAATGATTGTCTAAAGCTATAATACTTAACATATATGATGTTTAAGCATGAGATCATGTAATGGTTATATAAAACACAGAGTTGTTAAATTTATTAAAGTTTGTAAAATGTAAGAACGATGTAGATCGCGTATCTATGAACTTTAAATATGTGTCGAACACATAGCGAGTCAAGTGTGTGAATGATATATATGAATGTTGATGTAAAGTATGAGTTGTTAAGGTGTACCTATACATACCTAGCTATTCTAAGAGCATGATGACAAATTGAAAGGTAGGTTTTACAAACCTAGTTAGGAAACAATGTAACGTTACTATTATATTAAGAATGTATGAAATATATGACTAATGGATGTGAATCCATGATTATATACTTGTGTAGGAATACACGAAGTGCAGATACGCGTTAAGCAGTTAAGTCGTATTTCATAAACTACGAATCAAGCAAGTCTTTCAGTTCCTATTTGCTATGTGAATTGGTGATTAACTGTTTTAAATCTTTATTGCAAAGAGCATGATCTGTCTTATATATATGTTGAATGTATAAAATGTTAAAGTCAACTTATGACTACATTGATTTAGTAAAGCATGCTGATTGAGTAAGGACTCAATCTTTATACTTGTTAAATGAATTGTAGCATGTATGTTATATGTTGAGCATGTTATTATGTGCTATGTGATGCATGAAAAATGTTAGATTTTGCTAGGATATCGAGCTCAACCTTGCAAATAACCACGCTTGCAGGTTAAAGATTTAAGGTAAGGATATATGCTACGTGAATTATAGAGATCCATATTCATGAAGATTGCTTATGTTTTATGGGAAATATATTTAATATTTTGAATGTAACATGTTGTTGAATTGTAAGTTGAGTTATCCGGTGTATATGGATACCTATTTATGATGTAAGACTTTGTATAGTCATTTTGTTGTAACGATTCACGATATAAATTTGAATCGAAGAGATGTAATGTAAAGGTTGCGATTTAGGGCAATAAAGAAGGAAATGTATAAAAATTTTAATTATTCCGCAAATTTCAATGGTTGTATTATCGTTTAATGATGTAAGATTAGAGGTTGAATGTATTATTAACGAAACCGAAGTCGAGAATTAAATTATATGAATTTTGGGGTTGTTACAGAATTAGATGAAGAAATATATATGGAACAACCTGAAGGTTTCATAGCTCCTGGACAAGAGAGGAATGTATGAAAACTTGTTAAATCCTTGTATGGATTAAAACAAACACCAAAACAATGGCATGAGAAATTTGATAATGTTATGTTATCAAATGGATTTAAAATCAATGAGTGTGACAAATGTGTTTTTGTCAAAAGCACTCAAAAGGAATATGTCATTGTTTGTCTTTATGTGGATGATATGTTAATTATGGGTAGCAACAATGAAGTTATCAACTCTACCAAACGTATGTTGTCAAATAGGTTTGACATGAAAGACTTGGGGGTTGCTGATATAATATTAAGAATCAAGATTTCTAGAACATCTGATGGAATTATATTATCTCAAACTCATTATATTGAAAAAATACTTGAAAATTTTAATAAGTATAATATAATTCTAAATAAGACCCCAGTTGATATAAATCTTCATCTAGCTAAAAATGAAGGTGATAGCATATCTCAACTAGAATTTTCTCGTATAATAAAGGCGGTTTAATGTATGTCATGAATCAGACTTAGACCGAGATATAGCTTATTCGGTAAGTAAGCTAAATTCCAGATATCTGAGCAATCGAGTAAAGATCCTTTGGAAAGCTATTTTGAGAGTTTTGGGATATTTAAAACATACTCAAAAAAATATGGATCGCACTATACAAGATATCCGGTAAAGATTGGAAGGATATAGTGATGCTAATTGGATATCCGATAATAAAGACTCAAAATCCACAAGTGGATATGTCTTTACCCTTGGAGGTCTTGCAGATCATGAAAATCCTCAAAACAAACGTGTATTGCAAAGGTCTACAATGGAATCGTAATTCATTGCGTTAGATAAAGTTGGAGAAGAAGCGAGTGGCTTTTAATTTCTTAGAGGATATTCCAAATCGTCAAGACACTGTGTCATTTATATGTATACACTTTGTGATAGCCAATCAAAGAATTGGAAGAGCACAGAGTCATTTATATAATCTGAAGTCACGCCTATATACGATTTAAGACATAATACCGTTAGACAATTGCTCTCAAATAGAATTATCTCAATTGACTATGTAAAGTCAAAAGATAATATTGCGGATCCGCTTACGAAAGGTTTAACAAGAGAGCAAGTGGAAAGATCATCAAAGGGAATGAGTTTAAAGCCTACTGTTTAAATAAGAGTCGTCATAGTGGCAACCCAACCTAGCTAACTGAAGATCCCAAGATCTAGGTTCAATGGGCAAACTGAACTATGTAGTACTCAGTAAAGCACTGAGGAGATATTTACTCCTAACCATTCCTATTATGAGACAGTGCACATCTGCCACGAGAATTAGGATAAGTTACGCTTTTAATGACTTTTATATCTTGAAATACGTTCAAGTGGAGTATTGCAGGATACTCTTCATAGAAGTCACCTACGTGAGTAAGAAGGGGGCCACTTCTGTGAGAATTTTGAAGGCTGAATTCTCTAATATACTCACGGAATCAAGAGATGGTTCAAGGCCAAAATGAACACAAATGTGAGAACCAACTATGTCTGAAAAGATATTTTGTGAATTCTATTGTCTAGATTTACACGAAAAACTGACAGTTCAAAGACATCAAGTCTACTGATTAGTTGAGTAAATCTGTTAGACTTTACTAGGGCAAGTTCAAAGCCACTAGGCCACTTAACCCGATGAAGTATCTTTTCTTATGTACTCGAACTAGTGTCTGCATATTCATAAATTTTTTTTTTCTTTCTCCATGTTGTAAAGCCAATTTTACTTTCATGTGGGGGATTGTTGGAAATGGGTTTGACAAAATAAATATTTAAGCATTTTGAGGGTTAATTTAATATGGGACCCACACGCCGGATGTGTCGGGTCTTTGCATCAATGTGTTCTCCTTCGTGAGGAGTATAACTTGGTATATTTATGTGTTCAAATCCATTAAGAATTAAATGAGAAAATTGACTCCAAAGTCACCTACTTGAAATATTGTAAATTGCAAAAATCCCACATAGGGCATTAGAGGAAAAAATGAAGAATATATATATGGGATGTTTGCTCAATGGGAAGGGCCCCAAGGAGCACCCCACTTTTGTGGAAGGGAGAGGACCTAGACAAGGCTTGGTTCAAACCCACACGCGCGCGTCGCCGCCGTCCGGCCAGGTTCGGGCGGGTGGGTCGGGTCGTGATTAATATTTTTTAGACAAAATTTGTTTAATAGTTTTGATCACGATACTACGTCGTTTTGACAAACCAACGGTAATATCTTGTCTTAACGGTCGCAAACTATCTATAAATAAACTTCTGTTTATGCAAGATTTTCCCGTTCTATTCCTTCCCGTTTTCCGTTTCTGTCAAACAAAGTCCCGTTCTGGTTCTGCAGTTCCGTTCTGCAAAATTTTCCCATTCCGTTCTGCAATATTTTCCCGTTTCTGTGTAAGTATATCCATGCAATATTTTTTCATGCATCATTAGTATTCTTTTCGATTCAGTACATAACATAAATTTTGTGCCAAACTCCATCAAAGCTACTTTTAGTTTATAATTTCCCTCGACTTCCTCTGTTTTCAATGACAGGCATAACAGGGGGAAATAAAGTCAATAACACATGGCCCAAATCTTCCAAAAATACTTAAAACATTCGTCATTTTATCTTTTCTGCTACGGCCAACTATATCTTACGGAATCAGGACTTGGTATCCACTCAATTTCAGGCTTTGCAGCCGCATACTTGAACATCTTATGAAGTTGAGGCAACAAAAATTGGGCACTATTTGGCAATGCAGCACGGCAAGGATGTCGGGTTTGCTAATGATATCCGTGCTTAGTGATAGTGATATCTATAATGCATTAACCAAGATATAGTTATATGCAAATAGTGCCACATTTTCGCAATAAATGGCTGCCTAAATATAACAATGCTACATAATATGTAGCCGTACAACTATCTTAAAGAACCAATAAAAGTTGACAACTGAGTATTCAACTACTTGGCAGAGTTAATTAACAAATTCAAATTTGCAAAATTTTGACCACAGATGTGTTACAAAAGGAAATGAAATAAAAAGAAAAGCAAAATAGTCTTGCCCCAGACAACTCGATTCTGCAATTAGGCCAGAACAAAAAGAGTGTTAACCCCTTGTTCTCAAGTGTCAGAAGCTGCCCTTTGGAGGCAATCATTGTTAATCTCCTGTTGCTAATGTTTTGATGTTACCTAAAACTCCTGGCATTAATAATCCATGAAAAACAAAATTTAGACTAGAAAATGCTTATTTACTAAACAAATGACTATGCCAAGTAGTTGAATACTTGGCAGAGTTTCAAATTCTAATATGTAGCCGTACAACAATCTTAAACAAATGACTTGTATCTTAGAAGCGAAACACATACACCAACTTACAAGTGAAATACACCTAGAGCTTGATTATTTGAAAAGGAAAAAGTTTAACTTTTACCATATCATCTAGAACAATATAACTTTGGTGACTAAATAACGGTTACAAAAGATGGATACAAAATGATGTGCTTGGTTGTATAACTTGTTATTATCACTAAGCCCACCCATGTACGGTGGATCATCATCTAATTACACCTTGCCATATCATTTTGTAAGCTATTTTTTGTAAGATTCTTTTGCCACCATAGCAATACTCCCATCTAGAAAGCTAAAAGTAATGATGGTGAAGAACACAAGTTGACTAAAAATACATTTCAAACAGGGTATTGGTTAACAGGATATTATGGAAGTGAAAGTATTATGAGAAACTGGATAAGAAGTTGTACCTTCCGAAATTGTGTATTTTGTACAGCATGAAGTGAAAGCCAGCTAAAAGCCTGCCTCACAATAAAATCGTAGATGGTCAAAACTTTTCATATGCTCTGTTTAACCTAAAACACTTTGTTCTTTGAAGACTTTCCATGCAATCATTTTCTGGTGTAATTCCATAGCCTCCTCTGCCATACCAGCAGCAGCTACCCCTTTAATTATAGTTGAATACATGTTCTCATTAGGCGTGACTCGAGTTGATATCATAATTTCTAGGATTTGTATGGCAACATCCACCTTCTTCTTCTTACATAATCCATGAATCATAAATCTGTAAGCACTATTTCCAATCCTGTGGTTTTTTTTACTCATCACCTTCAAAATTTCCACAGCCTCCTCAACCATATCTGCTCGACAGAAACCCCAAATTAAGCATCGATGGGTAATATCATCAGGAAGTATCTGATGCTCCATCATATGATTATATATCTCCATAGCTTTCTCCATGTAACCATTTTTTGCAAGTCCATCAATCAAAATATTGTAAGTGATCAAACTAGGCGAGCAGCTGGTATCACTTAAAGAGTGAAGAATTTGGAGGGTTTCATCTATCAGTCCCTCTCTACAAAGAGCACGTAGGAGGGTGTTATAAGTAATTATATCAGGAGAACAGTTTCGAGAAACCATCTGATCAAAGAAGTCAATGGCACGTCCCACAAGCCCATACTTGCATAAACCATTTATCAAAATGTTGTACGTAACAACAGTGGGTGGATGAGAAGTTTCATGCATGAAAAAGAGGATCTCATCTACCTCACTCCAACACCCATGACTACAAAGTGCATGGAGAATAGTGTTGTATGTCACAGCATTGGGTTCCATCCCATTTGATAAAAGATTATAAATAATCAACTCTGTATCTCCAAATTTTACCTGTCTAGAAGTAAAATTGATCATTGAATTGTATGTCACAAGATCTGGATAACAGCCCTCAACTGCCAAATCCTCCAATACTACCATAGCCCGTAAAATCCCACAGTGCTTGCAGACTAGCTCAATGAGAACCGTATAGGTAATAATATAAGGAGGACAACCCTTTCTCAACTAATCCTTCCAGAATCCAATAGCCTGATCAAACCTGCCATGATCAAACATGAAACGAAGTACAGTGTTATAAGTAATCACATCTGGGGGGCAGCCAGAATAGCCCATATCCTCCAAGATATCAATAGCATATTTTAAATTCCCCTTCATGCATAAACCACGAACCAACATATTGTAAGTGATGATATCTGGAATACCACCAGACATAACCATCAGTCTTAGGACCTTGGCAGCTTTGTCTGTTTGGCCAACTCTGAGAAGTCCCCTGATTAAGTTTATGCAAAAAGGGAAATAGGGAATTTGGTTTCGACAAGTCATTATTTCAATCAACTTGGACGCATTGACTAACTTCCCACAACTGCAAAAATTTTGGAGGATTTTATTGTTAGTTTCCTCATCATTCTCAACATAAGGTCCATCTAAAGAAAGTGTCGAAAAATTAGGAGGCTTCTCGATTTGTACTTTCTCTCTAGGTTTCTTATTTGTAGCCACTGTGTCTTTATCTAAGCTCCATTCATCTTGCGCACTACCGTTGACTCTATCAAGGCAAACACTTCTAACCTGGCCCCTACACCGCAAGGAAAGTTCATTTCTTCCTGAACCAACAACTGCCCTCGACAGTTGGTAAGACCCAACATTTATATTAACCTTGACAGAGCAACTGAAATTAACTTCTGGGATATCTTTCAATGAACTACGACTAGTAACAGAACTGAAATCCACATGGTTTGAACACAAATGCAGCTTCTGCAAATAAGGAACCTCAACTATAGCTATCTGGGGAATCACAGTATAACCCATTTCTGTTCTCAATGAACACCAAAACAAACTATAAATGCATCGATAACATCTTTTTTATAATCATAAACCTCCCGTACAAACTACTCAATTTCCATAAGCAAAATAACAATATTTGTTTTATGCTGGTAATCTCAATTCCTCTATAGACTTGAAGTGTTCTTCAGTTTCTCTTATTTTTCCAGGAACTTGCAGCCATCTATTGCATAGAAAAATTCATAAAAACCATCTCTTAGTTTAGTGTCAAACTGTGGAAACATAGATGAAGAAACTCAGAACAGAAAAGTTTTACACATATGGCAAAGAAAATTTTATACTGTCAGTGATTATATTATGAACGCTGCTGCATATGACCACAAATTCATGTCAATATTAAAGATCAACGTGTATGGACACAAAGGGCGTAAAGAAAGAACCCACATATAAGGTTCCATTTTATCCCTTATAGTTAAAGGCTGGTCGCAATACACATTCAACATAAATTAGTAGACATATAAATCATTTTCCTAACATTATAGGAAAAAGTGGCATGAACTAGAGTAACAGTCACACGTTGGTCGCAATACACATTCAACGAAAAGTTAGTCAACATAAGTATAAATCATTTTTCTTATGCTATACCAAAAAAATGACATGAACTAGAGTAAACAAACCTTAGAAACAGGATGCTGACCACCAGAAGAGGGGGGGACTGGGAAAAACAAAATCTTCCAGCTCAATACAACACATCCAAGACCCAAGATAACAAAATTAATACTACTCAAATCCAAATTTCTTCAATCAATCCTTGTTTTTTTTTCCATGCCCAGTTCACTAAATTTGATTAAAATCAATTCCCAGCTCAAAATTTAATACACAGGACAAATTTGAGAAAGGGGAAGATAATTTCATCTCCTTAAACCCAACAAATTCAAGATAAACCCCATATCACAATCCTCAATCTAATTCATTTTGCACTACAAATTTGAAAAATGAAAATGATAACAAACAACCAGGAAGATGTGTAGTTAAATTAAATAAACAAAATTGGATCTCACCTTTTGTATCCCAATGCTATTCGTTTTTGTATAGGAGTTTGTTTCCTAAGTTGAACCAATAAGGTGAAGGGACGTTAATAACTAGGGTTCGTATTATCCTACATTACAGCCGGCTCCTCATGTTAGACGTTATTTACATTTTGGTGATTCAAAATAAATACTTTTTGAAAATTAATTTAAAATATTTTTAAATTTAAAAATAAAATAATTTTATAAAGTAATAAATCTTATAATGTGTAATATTCTTTAAATATTTATTATAATTTTGGCTAAAATTAAAGAAATTTTAAATTAAAATTTTCTTAAATCTATATCTATATAAATATAAGTTTGTTCTCCATTGTGAACGTTTTCAGTCGAATTATAATTGTGAATGTATTGCATACATAGGATAAGTAAGAATTAATAAGGGTCCCATTCTAATTTATTTTATATTATCTCATACATTTTCACGTGTCTCAATCTAATTTCATCATATATTTGGCGATATTTATATCATTTTCCAATATATAATACGACAAAACTTGATATTTTGTTCTTCTTCTTTGTTATTTGGTATAATCCTAAAATTTAACTAGAAGTACAACACTTTTTATACTCCTATATAATGTTAAGATTAATTTAACTAGAACTAAAATTCTCTTTATCGTCCTACAAACTTTAATATTAACTTATTATTATGTTATATTTTTATTTTTATAAGAGTTTTTTTTAGTTAATTAGTCATATAATAATTTTTATCTTAAAAATCTTATTTAGGATTTTAGTTAAAAAAAAAAATTCTCAACTTTAATCTCTAAATGACCATTATAAGTATCGGAGAGCATCAAGTGCATACCCCTTTATTTAATATACCTTGCTCACCACCTTTAGCGATGAGATAAGGGTGGCCGGTTCGATTCATCGTCGATTATCGAGAAAACCGTCGTCTTAACTTTTAGCGACGCATTGAACCGTCACCATAACATATAAACCGTTTATCTGTTCTATAACAACGGACCAAACCGTCGCCCGGTCCGTCGCTAAAAGTAGTGAGCAATGTATGTAAAAGAAAGGAATATGCACCAGAAACGGACTGTTATGAGTACATAATAATTACTATCAAAAATTATATTATATTATATTATTTTACACACACACACACACACACACACATATATATATATATATATATATATATATATATTAGAAATATATTAATTAATTACTTTAGTTACTAATTCTATTACATATATGAGACATTTAGTTAACTAATGTTACCAAAAATGTTAACTTATATATTAGTCTAAAATCATAATGACAACTCATTATTTATAACAATTATATTCCTAAAAATATAAGAAAAATATTATGAGTATATAATAATTAATATAAAAATTGTAATGTATATTAAAAAATATATTAACAATATATTAAAATTTTGTAAACTACTTTATTTAATATAGAGTCCTTACGTTAATTAATTTTTAAAAAATCCCGACTTGTATATTACTAATTAAAATTTAATTACCTTTTAAAATTAAAATTATGATCAGTAACTTATTATTTTACAACAATTTCATTTTTAATAGAATTTATTTAGTTAATAATTATATAATATAGTATGGTTTAAATACTACGTTTAGTCTTTTAAGTTTATACTTAACTTTTAACTCTAATAAAAAATGCATATATAAATACGAAGAATTAATTATAAAAACTAAATATTAAATTTTAAAATTATATAAAAGTTTGAATATTAAATTAAAAATAACAAAAGAATCACATTAGTTATACTTAATTGTAAGTATTCGACAATTGTATGTGATCTATAGTCATTTGTTTTTTACACTAAATTTTAGCCATTTAAATAATAACAGGAAGTCAATTTAAAATTCAAAAAATATATTTTATAATCACTATATAAAATGAAATTAAAATTAAAAAATAATTTTCTTTAAAAAACAACTCGTGCTTCGCACTAGACATTTAACTATGTCAAGAATATGCACGAGAATGTTATTCCTTATTTATATAATTTGATGATGAAAGTGATGGAATTAATGAATGAATATGCCAATGTGTCTGAATTGATAAAAGCTGTAAAGTTCTTAATAAATGATAGACAATATGTACAAGGGACTTAGAGTGAAAAGATCAAATTTGGTAGGTTGATCTGATATGAATGAATAGCTCTGTAAAGTCCTTCAAAAGATCATAATGTATAAGGACTATGAATAGAAAGATCAAACTTGTTAGGTTTATCTTATAAGCTGTAATAGATAGGCTTGAACGATCGAAGATGACAACATTAGAGAACAAACATCTTGGACATCGTAGTTTGTTAAAAAGCCACTCTCGGAATCATAGAGAAAGTCTGCCGAGTGGCTACCAAGCTAAGTCAATAATCGTAGGCTTTACTAGAAATCATGGAGTCTACAAGCTATCACCAATAGAAAACTTGCCTCAAGCGTAGTTTACCAAAGTATAGCTTATCATACTATTTGAATCCTATTATAACATAGTTACACGTATAGGATATTCATTAGTTATGTATATTCAATAATCATACTTGATATGTAAGTTTAAATGCATACATAAGAATCAAACTTAGTCTTATAATTCCATACGTAAGTCATCACGTACCTTATATACACATAACACAAAATCAGTTTGTAAGACACTATGAAATCAAATAACATAGTTCGTAATCATCTTTTAACTTAACGTTTGAAAGTTTATAAACACTTATCAAATATATAATTCTATCGTTAACATGCTTATTGAAACTTTGAATACTGTATTTAGACATGTATTACAGATTAAGACAGCAATACAAGCATGCATCAAATCTCAGATCACAAATAGAATAGGCAGACTATACTGTAAGGTGGTGCAGCTGCTGTAAGACCCCAACTTTTATGAATAAAGAATAATTTTCTCGAAATATATTTTTGAATATTATGGTGTGGATTTAATATAATATAGTTGTGGGTAATATTTATAAATTTTGCAAAGTAAGCAAGTGGTTATATAATATTCGATTGGTCGGGGAATATTCGTTTTAACAGAAAATATTCGTACGACGGCACAATCATTGGTGGACCCCACAACGGACTTATTGTCGTAGTTAGAAAATGACATAATTATCTTTTTATAAAAATAACGGTGGAAGTGTTACCGTTAAAACTGTTGAACTACCCGGTAGTAAAAGTACAGTAATATGCGTGGTTGCATAGTAGCACACGATATTGATTATTGATGCTTATGTGAGAAGTCACTTAGTTATACTCAATTATTGCTACAGTAATTGATGCATCATATCTCTCATATTATTAATTCAATTATTATCACAGTATCATCTGCATAAAATGATATATTTATTAAATTAATAATTGAGACGATAAAGTTATTCATATTATTAAATTACAATATTTACAATGTCTAGAAGTTCTGTCAAGAAGAGGTTTGGTCATCTAATTGCACGCCAATAAGGAGAAATCCTTATCGGAAAGCCCCCTCTTTCCTGTGAACGACCTGGTTGTTAAATATTGTGAGTTATAATATTAATGATGAATAAGTTCGTGTTGATTAAAGATGATTTTGATAGTTCCATTGTGTTGGAATTATTAGTGTTAGTGGAAATCGACATTTATTTCGATATTAATTGATGTCTGGAAGTTATACTAACCAATCGGGTAATTAATCGGATAAATGAGCAATTAATTGCTATTAATTCACATGATTATAACTATTTGTTCACATGTGTGTACTATTGAATCACATTATTTACTATTAGGGGAGGTGGTGCAAGTTTGATAATACTTGCAGGACTAAATTAAAAATGAAGAAAAAGAGGAAGGTATTATACTGTAATATTTTGAGCCCTAAAACGTGCAATTATTGAAACTATATTTTTCTATAAATAGAAGCTCATTCTTCCTTCATTTCTCACCAATTCACTAAAGCTATAGAGCAATTATTATTGAGAGAAATTATAGAGAGAAAGAAGAAGAGAGGTTTGCTACCTCTCTACTCCAGTATCCAGTTTCTTTCTAAGGTAAGGGGTATTATTTCTTTCGTATTCATGTAGAGAGCTATTGTTATTCCATTCCTTATTATTCTGTTGGAATAACCTGTATATGCAAAGTACCGCATACATGGTGAAATTTTTCTGTTATTCCATTCTTTATTATTATGTTGGAATAACTTGTCTATGCGAAGTACCGCATACATGGTGAAATTCTTCAATTATTCCATTCTTTATTATTCTCATTGAAATATCACCATGCTCAGACGGATTACGCTAGACCTGGTTCCATTCTTTATTATTCTATTGGAATAACTTGTCTGTGCGGTCTATCGCATGTATGGTGAATTCTTCTGTTATTCTATTTTTTATTATTTTGTTGGAATATCCTGTCTGTGCGGATTACGCTAGACCTTGTTCCATTCTTTATTATTCTGTTGGAATAACCTGTTTGTGCGGTCTATCGCATGTATGATGAATTCTTCTGTTATTCCATTCTTTATTATTCTGTTGGAATATACTGTCTGTGCGGATTACGCATGACCTGGTTCCATTCTTTATTATTTTGTTGGAATAACTTGTCAATGTAGATTATCACATGCATGGTGAATGATCCTTTGTATTCATTCTTTATTAAATTGTGGAAATGATCTGTTTACGTGGATTACCGCATGGCGGGTAAAAATCCATTTGCAGTTTCATATATTCTATGATACTCATTTGGTTAAAGTTTTGGCTTCTATACTCTATGAAATTAGTGGAATATCCTTGATATTTGCGATTCATCCAAAGATCTTTTCATGGAAATATTCTTCCGAGCATTTTGAATTTTACTCCACAAAGAAGTATCATGTCGACAATTGGGACGTTATTGATTTTAGGATAAATTAAATTATAAATCTTTTAAATTTATCCTCGAACTTGTTTTATTGAATTATTATGTCATTATCCTCATGCTTATATTGTGATTAAAGTCATCTTCGCTTACGTGTGCATAGATGGACTTGGTATGATTATGACTGAGGATTATTTGGTATAATCATGACCGTAATGTGACGAATGATGTGGTAAAAGTCCTCATTGGCTCGTAGTTCATTGATGGACAATTGTTGGTATGATGATTATGACAAGGATTATTTTGGTATAAGCATGACCATTGATGATTACATGAATATCCTTGGCCGTAGTGCGTGGATGATGTGGTTTATTTATTGTCGAGTCTCAAACGATAAAGTTGATGAAAATCTTTTTAAATCATAGAAGATAGTAGATTTTATGCTCTACTTGACTCTTCTAATGGATTGCTTATTCCGCTGCAGTTAAACTTGTTGTCTATTATATTCTATTAGTTTAACATTGTTGAGGGCTAATGATAATTTATTCTGCATTATCTTAGTCATAATATTTCTTACTGGGCTAGTTGAGCTCACCCTTTGCTTTCATTGTTCTCTTTAGGAAATGAGAATATAGTTGGGACTAGTCGGGGAACGGAGTGACGGTCTAGATGATAGCATTAGTAGTCCTCACTATTCTATTAAATGGTGTGATAATAAATGTAATGAGGACTCCTTTGAGTATGGATATTGTCTAGATGACAATATTTGTATTAAAACTCACAACATATGTTTTGTCGTATTTTACACGACAGTTGTATTATTATGTTTTTAATTATATTTTGTACCATGTATTTGGCGACTCAAGATGGGTGATGTATAACTGTTTTTGGGGGCGTCAGAGTTGGTTTCAAAGCTTAGGGATATGATCCCTGGCTGAGATGTGAGACAAGAACTAGGAGGGGACAGACGGGGAATTCCTTCGCTAGTATGACCTACTTAAGTTTATTTGGTATTTAATTGATCGGTCAGAGTATAGAGATAATATGTGATATGTTAATTAACCCTTGTTTTGTGGCAGTATTTGAAAATGGTATCCAAAAATGTTGAGATACGCAATGATGCACATGAGACCGTGGAGTCACCATAGATTAATACCCAGGATAATGTGCAACATAAGGACAATAATCCTCAGGAAAACAACAACGATCAAATGATGAACGATGGGACGTTCAGAGGTTTTATGCAATTCATGTAACATCAGGCAAAGGCGGCTCCTGTCCAAAATGCGGGTGCAAACACTGACAACTCTCGGACGGTCACCACTAAGCAGTTCAAGGAGCTGAGACCACCGGAGTTTTTTGAAGAGCCAAAACCACTTAAGGCAGAGACGTGGATAAAGTAGATCAACAAGATATTTGATGTCTTGGGATGCTCCGAGGAGCAAAAGGTTTCCTTTGCCACCTTCATGTTGCAAGTAGAGGCGAATTACTGGTGGGAATTTATAAATCGTACTCATCCTGCCGCACTCAAAATGTCTTGGGAAAAGTTCCAAGAGTTGTTCAACGACAAGTACTTTTCTGAAAGTATTCGTCACATAAAGGAGGTAGAGTTCATCAAGCTTAAGCAAAACAATATGACCGTGGCGCAGTACGAAGCTAAGTTTGCCGAGTTGTCTCAGTTTGTGTCCCATTTGGTTGATAATGAGGAGAGAATGACGCGGATGTTTCTAAGAGGTTTGAAACCCGAGATACGTTAATACCTAATTTCTCACAAACTGTGTTTGTATTCAGATGTTGTGAATAGGGCTCAGTTATTGGAGTGCGATAATGAGTCAACCCAACCAAGAGAGAGCAACCGACAAGTCGATAATACCAGTGGCAGCAGTCATCGAAGCGGTGACAACAAACGTGGAATGAATTAACATGCCAAAAATGATAATCACTTCGGTGGTAATCATGGCCATGACAATAAGAGTGGACATTTCAAGAAGTGGAGATTCAACAAGGATGAAAAGACGTCAGCACCAGCACCTGTTGTTAAGGAAGGAGAACGACTGCCGATCGTATGTTACAAATGCGGAAGGGAGGGACATATTAGTCCAAACTGCGTGATGCAGTTCAAAGCATGTTATAATTGTGGAAAAGAAGGTCACCTTGCCCGATTTTGTCATTCACCAAAGTCAAGTCCAGCTGGGATGGAGGCATCAAAGGGTGTCCCAGACAAGACAAAATCGGTAGTTCAAGGGAGAGTGTTTGTCGTAACATCCCAAAAAGTGAAGAATCCAAACAAGGTGATCACGGGTAAGCTAATCATAAACTCTAGCGAAGTTTATACTTTATTTGATACCGGTTCTACCCATTCTTTTATTTCTCCTACTTGCGCTCAACGTTTAAATTTAACTTCGGAGAAATTAGACTTTGACTTATCTATTGAAACTCCATTGGGAGAAACCTTCATTACATCCACGGTTTATAAGTCTTATTTGATTCAAATCCAGAATCGCATCGCTTATTCGTCGATCTTATTTTTTGAAAATACTTGCATTTGATGTGATTTTGGGATTGATTGGTTAACTACTCATCATGCTAAAATCGATTATTTTCGTAAGGTTGTTAGCTTTCATATTCCTAACCAACCTATTATACTAATTCAAGCAACCAAACCACTAAAATCAATCATCATATATCAAGCCATAAAGCTATTCATTTATTAAAAAATGGATGTCAAGCTTTCTTAGCCCATGTCACTTGATTTAAATAAAAATACGCCGATTTGAATGATATTTCTATTGTTAATAAATTTCCGACGTATTCTCGAAGAACTTCCTAGCCTACCCCAAGCGTGAAATTAAATTTTGTATCGACCTTGAATCCCAGACAAAACTCATTTCCAAAGCCCCATATCGAATGGGCTCTATTGAACTTCGTGGAGTTAAAACCCAACTATAGGAATTGTTACACATCGGTTTCATTCTGGCCCCTAAGACGCCTCCTTGGGGTGCTCCTCTGTTCTATTCAGAAGAAGAAAGATGGGAGTATACGACTTTGTATTGATTATCTGGAGTTAAATCATGTCACCATAAAAATAGTACCCGTTACCTCGCATTGATGACTGCTTTGACCAACAGTAAGGGGCCAAATTCTTTTTAAAGATCGATCTTTGTTCGGATATCATCATTGAAGATTAAAACCGATAACATTCCAAAGATCGCTTTAACTCCCTCAGACGGCATTATGAATTCCTAGTCATGTCTTTTTGATCGACTAATGCTCCGCCGCCTTCATGGACATTATGAACCCAAGTATTCAAGGAATATTTGGATCACTTTGTGGTTGTCTTTATTGATGACATCCTTATATATTCCAAAACCCGTGAAGACCATGAAAGCAACACTTGAGGTCGATACTCCAAAAGCTTCGTGAAAACAAGCTTATATGCCAAGTTGAAGAAATGTGAGTTCGGCTCGAGGAAGTTGCATTCCTTGGGCACGTAATATCAAATCATGGAATATCTGTTGACCCGACAAAGATTGAAGCAATTCAAAGCTGGGAGCAACCTAAGTCAGTGACCAACGTATGTAGCTTTCTCGGCTTAGCTGGTTATTATCGGAGATTCGTAGAAGGATTTTCACGAATCACTACTCCATTAACTCAACTGACTCGAAAAGATACAAAATTCGGTTGGAGCGAGGAATGTGAAAAGAGTTTTCAAGAACTTAAGAGGAGACTCATTTCAGCACATGTTTTGACAATACCATCTGGCTCGGAGGGATTTGTCATCTATAGTGATGCTTCAGGCAAAGGGTTAGGATGTGTTCTCATGCAACATGGGAAAGTCATAGTTTATGCCTCATGACAACTCAAAGAATATGAGAGGAATTATCCTACTCATGATCTAGAGTCAGCGGCAAGCAATGCTTTTTTGTGCTTAAGATTTGGAGGCATTACCGCATATGGAGAGAAGGTGGAGATCTATACGGATCATAAAAGCCTCAAATATTTCTTCACTTAAAAGGAACTCAACATGCAAGAACGACGATGGCTTGAGTTGTTGAAAGATTATGATCATACCATCCAATACCATCTTGAAAAGAACATAATAAATGACGCGATCGAGTAGAAGATCATATGCAGGCACGAGTGCATTATTGTCAATGCAAAGGCCCATTGTGTATGACTTGGAAAGGATGGAAATAGAGTTAAAGACTTTAGGGACCCATGTGATGATGTCGAATATACGAGTGGAACTGACTTTAATCGATAAAGTTAAAGCTGCTCAAGCTACAAACCTGGAGCTGATACGTATGAGGAAGAAATTACAAGAAAATGCTATTCCAGAAGCAAGAATCGATGAAGAAGGAATACTTTGAGTTAACTCCAGACTTTCTGTTCCTAACGATTCTGAATTGAAGCATAAAATCATGATGGAGGCGCACAACACACCGTTTGCAATCCATCTTGGGAGTACCAAAATGTATCATGATCTTCAACATACATTTTGTTGGAGCAATATGAAGAGAGAGATAGTAGGGTTTATCTCAAGGTGTCTAACTTGTCAACGAGTCAAGGCGGAGCATCAAGTGCCAAAAGGTCCATTGCAACCACTCGAAATTCTAGAATGGAAGTGGGAGCACATTACCATGGATTTCGTCACTGGTCTTCCCAATGTTTCTCAAGGCATAGATGCGATTTGGGTCATTGTTGATAGATTGACCAAATCTGCTCATTTCTTACCTATACGAGAAACTTATACACTTGAACGTCTTGCTAGTATGTACATAAACGAGATTGTAAGATTGCATGGTATGCCAGTATCCATAGTTTTTGATCGAGACCCAAGATTCACTTCAAGATTTTGGGTTAGTTTGCAAAAAGCTATGGGCACGGATTTATGATTTAGTTTGACATATCATCCTCAAACGGATGGGCAGTCGGAAAGGACTATTCAAACCCTTGAAGATTTATTAAGACTCGTGGTCCTTAGCTTCAAGGGAAGTTGGGACAAGTTCTTACCATTGGTGGAGTTTTTCTACAATAATAGTTATCAAGCAAGTATTGGCATGGCTCCATTTGAGGCGTTGTATGGAAGAAAGTGTCGTTCTCCAGTATGCTGGGATGAGGTGGGTGAAGCAACGTTGTTGGGACCACATTTGGTACGTATGACTACAGAAAAGATTCAAACAATCCGACAACGTATATAAACCTCACAAGATTGACAAAAGAGTTATGTTGATCTTCATTGAAAGGACGTGGAATTCAATATTGGAGATCATGTGTTGTTACATGTTGCTCCATGGAAAGGAGTTACGAGATTTGGAAAGAGAGGAAAGCTCAATCCTCAATTCATTGGCCCATTTTTAATCCTTGATCGAGTAGGAACTGTGGCCTATAGACTCGAATTACCGCCAAGTATGTCTCGTGTTCATAACGTTTTTCACATATCTATGTTACGTAAAAATGTGAAAGACCCGAACCATATTATTGAATTAGAACCAGACGAGATAAAGGAAGATTTAACATATGAAGAGTTACCTGTTAAAATCTTGGATAAGAAGGATCATATTCTACGCTACAAGGTTATACCTCAAGTTAAAATTTTATGGAGAAACCACGATGTGGAAGAAATGACCTGGGAGTTAGAATCTGAGATGAAGTCAAGATATCCTCACCTCTTCGATATACCAGGTACGTACCTTAATTTCGAGGACAAAATTTCATAAGAAGGGGAGGTTGTAAGACCCTAACTTTTATGAATAAAGAATAATTTTTTCGAAATATATTTTTTAATATTATGGTGTGGATTTGATATAATATAGTTGTGGGTAATATTTACAAATTTTGCAAAGTAAGCAAGTGGTTATATAATATTCGATTGGTCGGGGAATATTCGTATGATGACACAATTATTGGTGGACCCCACAATGGAAGTATTGTCGTAGTTAAAAAATGACAGAATTATCTTTTTATAAAAATAACGGCTGAAGTGTTACCGTTAAAACTGTTGAACTACCCAGTAGTAAAAGTACAGTAATACGCGTGGTTGCATAGTAGCACACGATATTGATTATTGATGCTTACGTGAGAAGTCACTCAGTTATACTCAATTATTGCTATAGTAATTGATGCATCATATCTCTCATATTATTGATTCAATTATTATCACAATATCATCTGCATAAAATAATATATTTATTAAATCAATAATTGAGACGATAAAGTTATTCATATTATTAAATTGCAATATTTACAATGTCTAGAAGTTCTGTCAAGGAGAGGTTTGGTCATCTAATTGCACGCCAATAAGGACAAATCCTTATCGGAAAACCCCCTCTTTCCTGTGAACGACTTGGTTGTTAAATATTGTGAGTTATAATATTAATGATGAATAAGTTCGTGTTGATTAAAGATGATTTTGATAGTTCCATTGTGTTGGAATTATTAGTGTTAGTGGAAATCGACATTTATTTCGATATTAATTGATGTCTGGAAGTTATACTGACCAATCGTGTAATTAATCGGATAAATGAGCAATTAATTGCTATTAATTCACATGATTATAGCTATTTGTTCACATGTGTGTACTATTGAATCACATTATTTACTATTAGGGGAGGTGGTGCAAGTTTGATAATACTTGCAGGACTAAATTAAAAATGAAGAAAAAGAGGTAGGTATTATACTGTAATATTTTGAGCCCCAAAACGTGCAATTATTGAAACTATATTTTTCTATAAATAGATGTTCATTCTTCCTTCATTTCTCACCAATTCACTAAAGCTATAGAGCAATTATTATTGAGAGAAATTATAGAGAGAAAGAAGAAGAGTCGTCACTACTCTCTACTCCAAAGATCCATTTTTTCTAAGGTAAGGATATTATTTCTTTCGTATTCATGAAGAGAGCTATTGTTATTCCATTCCTTATTATTCTGTTGGAATAACCTGTATATGCGAAGTACCGCATACATGGTGAAATTTTTCTGTTATTCCATTCTTTATTATTATGTTAGAATAACTTGTCTATGTGAAGTACCGCATACATGGTGAAATTCTTCTATTATTCCATTCTTTATTATTCTGTTGAAATATCCTGTCTGTACGGATTACGCTAGACCTGGTTCCATTCTTTATTATTCTATTGGAATAACCTGTCTGTACGGTCTATCGCATGCATGGTGAATTCTTCTGTTATTCCATTTTTTATTATTTTGTTGGAATATCCTGTCTGTGCGGATTACGCTAGACCTGGTTGCATTCTTTATTATTCTATTAGAATAACCTGTCTGTGCGGTCTATCGCATGCATGGTGAATTCTTCTGTTATTCCATTCTTTATTATTCTGTTATAATATCATGTCTGTGCGGATTACGCATGACCCGTTTCTATTATTATTTTGTTGGAATAACCTGTCTATGTAGATTAGCACATGCATGGTGAATGATCCTTCATATTCATTCCTTATTAAATTGAGGAAATGATCTGTCTACGTGGATTACCGCATGGCGGTGAAAATCCATTTGCAGCTTCATATATTCTATGATACTCATTTGGTTAAAGTTTCGCTTCTATACTCCATGAAATTAGTGGAATATCCTTGATATTTGCGCTTCATCCAAAGATCTTTTCATGGAAATATTCTTCCGAGCATTCTTGAATTTTACCCCACAAAGAAGTATCATGTCGACAATTTGGACGTTATTGATTTCGGATAAATTAAATTATAAATCTTTTAAATTTATCCTTGAACTTGTTTTATTGAATTATTATGTCATTATCCTCATGCTTATATTGTGATTAAAGTCATCTTTGGCTTACGTGCATAGATGGACTTGGTATGATTACGACTAGAGGATTATCTTAAGATAATCATGACCGTAATGTAACGAATGATGTGGTAAAAGTCCTCATTAGCCCTGTAGTTCATTGATGGACGGTTGTTGGTATGATTATGACCGTGGATTATTCTAAGTATAATCATGACCATTGATGATTACATGAATATCCTTAGGCAAGTAGTGCGCAGGATGATGTGGTTTATTTATTGTCGAGTCTCGCCGATAAAGTTGATGAAAATCTTTTTAAATCATAGAAGATAGTAGATTTTATGCTCTACTTGACTCTTCTAATGGATTGCTTGTTCCGCTGCAGTTAAACTTGTTGTCTATTATATTCTATCAGTTTAACATTGTTGAGGGCTAATGATAATTTATTTTGCATTATCTTAGTCATAATATTTCTTACTGGGCTAGTTGAGCTCACCCTTTGCTTTCATTGTTCTCTTTAGGAAATGAGAATATAGCTGAGACTAGTCAGGGAACGGAGTGACGGTCCAGATGATAGCATTAGTAGTCCTCACTATTCTGTTAAATAGTGTGATAATAAATGTAATGAGGACTCCTTATAGTGTGGATATTGTCTAGATGACAATATTTGTATTAAAACTCACAACATATGTTTTGTCGTATTTTACACGATAGTTGTATAATTAAGTTTTTAATTGTATTTTGTACCATGTATTTGGTGACTCAAGATGGGTGATGTATACCTGTTTTGGGGGCGCCACAATTGCGCCTAGTTAAGCTAGGGACTGGCAAGAAATTACCGTCTCCCCGGCCCCACTTCAGAGTTGAGCTTTGCACTTCCTGGTTCTTTCTCATTCTTTAACATACTAAGACATTAACACTTATCATGCATACATGCTAGAGGACTTTACATACATGTACGACCATTCCAAGCTCATCTTTACACATCACGGTCTTAGTTTGGGATTTCTAATAAGTCAAGGCCAATTGAGGACATGAATAACAAGAACTACTATGCTCACCATGTACACATATGAGATAGTCTAGAAATTAGTTAGTATGCATGCTCACAAAGATTTTCATCATATACACATATTTAGTCTTGTTCATCCTTTGAAAACTTGTATAAATCACGTTTAAACGATCTTATGTCATGTCATACTAGATGGATACACATATGGATCATGATTAGGGTATTAGTATGCAATCTTAGATGTGCATAAAGTCAGAATTAAAATATTACTACTTCCATCAAAGTTTTTCTTTTAAAACTCTAAATCCTCTTTAAGAACGTATACTAAAACAAGTTAAAGTTCTCTTGATATACAAAGGGACTTAAGTTCACAAACCAGGTCTGTTTTCATGTATATCTAAGCCAAACTTTCATGCTAGAAACATCACAAAGATAATGAAGCAGAATCGGTTCTAGTGGATCAAGAACTATGTCGCACCCTAGTACAAATCAGGCGTTCTTGCTTCTTCCTGGACAAAACTAGGAAAGAGCTCTGTTCTGCAGAGTATAAAACCCAACTTCAATTTCTTCATTCTAAACATGCTTAAACCTATTCTCTGAGGTTCTATACATACATATAAACTTTATAAACACTTTGGTAGAAATTTTCAATTCAAGTTTATAAGAATTGAGTAGAATATCTATGATTTGCCAAGTTTGGAATTAAGAATTGAAAACAAGAATTTTACCTTCTATGAAGTTTAGTTAGCTTAGTTCCATCCTTCTGCAAATCCTATACTCCTTCTTAACTAACAAGCAACTCACAATCTCAATTCTTGGAAATCAACAGACAATTTTCAGCAACGGGAAATGAAAAAGAAGCTGCCTTTTATAGAAAAATGAGTGACTGATTAATGGCTTTACACTAAGGTTGAATGTGACACCCCAAAATAGGTATACATCACCCATCTTGGGTTGCCAAATACATGGTACTGAATACAAATACAAACTTAATTATACAACATGAGCTGAGAGTTTTTACACAAATATTGTCATCTAGACAATATCCAAACTCAAATAGAGTCCTCATTACATTTATTGGCACACTATTTTATAGAATAGTGAGGACTACTATAACACCATCTCGGGCCATCACTCCGTTCCCCGACTAGTTTCGGCTACGTTCTCATTTCCTGAAGAGAACAATGGAAGTAAAAGGGTGAGCTCAACTAGCCCAGTAAGAAATATGATGACTAAGATAATCCAGAATAAGTTATCATTAGCCTTCAACAATGTTAAACTGATAGAATATAATAGACAACAAGTTTAACTGCAGCGAAACAAGCAATCCATTAAAAGAGTCAAGTAGAGCATGATATCTAATATCTTCTATGATTTAAAAAGTTTATCATTAACTTTATTGCTGGGACTCAGCTTAATAAATAGATCACATCATCGAATCATCCCTGCACTACGTGCCAAAGATATTCATTAGTATCATGTCCACAAATTATTCTTGCACTACGGGCCAAGAATTATTCGTGTAATCATCAATGGTCATGACTATACCGAATTATCCCTGGTCATAATCATACCAATCAACAGTCCATCTATGCACGTAAGCCAAAGATGACTTTCATCACAATATAAGCATGAGGATGATGATAATGATATAAGAATTCAATTAAAAGAAAGTAAAGGATAAATTTTTAAAGATTTATAATTTAATTTATCCAGAATTTAATAATGTCCAAATTTTCAACATGATACTGCTTTGTAGAGTAAAATTCAAGAATAATATCTATGTATCAAAAATAATTTGGACAGAAAAGAAATAATTTTTTTGGTGAATAGTACCCCGTGAATAGTACCCTATGAATAGTATTTCGGGAATAGTACCCCATGAATAGTACCTCAACATGAAAAGTGCCCCAAATACCCGAGTGAATAATATTTGAGTGAATAGTAATCAGGTGAATAGTAACTTATGAATAGTACCCCAGCATGAAAAGTGCCCCGAATACCCGAGTGAAAAATATTTGAGTGAATAGTAATCAGGTGAATAGTAACCCGTGAATAGTACCCTATGAATAGTACTTCAGGAATAGTATCCCGTGAATAGTACTCTGACATGAAAAGTGCCCTAAATACCCGAGTGAACAATATTTGAGTGAATAGTAACCCATGAATAGTAATTCGTGAATAGTACCCCGACATGAAAAGTGCCCCGAATACTCGAGTGAATAATATTATAGTGAATAGTAACCGGGTGAATAGTAACCTGTGAATAGTACTTCGGTGAAGATATTGATATTTTATAAAAAAGTTCATATCAATATTCCAATAAAATGATATTGGATGAAGCGCAAAACTCACGGATATTCCACTAATTTCAAGGATTATAGAAGCAATACTTACCATAGTAAGTTTAGATTTAAGAATATGAAAAGAATTAACATACGAAAACTGCAAATGGATTTTCAGCTGTCATATGGTACGTAATCCGCATAGACAGGTTATTTCGATATACTAGAGGATGAATACGAAAAACAGTATTCCTTATGAATACGAAAGAAATAATACCCCTTACGAACACAACAAATAATATCCCTTACGAGTACAACAAATAATATCCCTTACCAAATAAAAATAACATCCCTTACGAATACAACAAATAATATCCCTTACCAAACAAAAATAACATCCCTTACGAAAATAACATCCCTTCCGTCCCCGAAATTTCTTAAAACCAAACCCTTACCCGGGTTCTCACATTCTCCCCTTCTTCAAAGAATTTCGTCCTCGAAATTTTAGCTTACCCTTCTTCTTAACTCCTCTTCAAAGAAGTTGTTATCTTTCAAACATTCCCTACCCTTCATAACTTATCAAGAATCATGAAGTGAAAGGAATAAATAGGAATATAAAGATTCCTTTAAAACATTTCATCCTTTTGCTGAGGGGTCAAATCGACCAAGAACTCTTACTAGGTTAAACAGCCTCTCGCCGTAAACCTTTCTTACATAGTAAGTTTACAATCACAAATAAGGTAAACTACCTCTTCCATACGTAGGTGATAAGCCTATCGTATAACCCCATTTCAGGGTATGTTCACCTCAGACTTAATCATTAGAATCCGCACCAAAAAAATTTGGTTCGGCATAGCTCTTCAAAGAAAGCTCAATTTTCTTTTAATCATGACATACCATTTGTCTTAGCCAAATCAAATAGCCTCGACCATACCAATAAATTGGACATCAACTTGAAACATTCGTCTAGTTAACTCACTTGACATTGACTAATCTTTAAATTCTTTTGCAATACATCAAAACATTTCATGACGTTATGATACCGCACTTTTCACAGTACGTTGAGGACTTCGTCAGTTTATGACTTCGTCATTATACATCATACCATAGCAGGTTGTTTATTCTCTGATCAAATTCCACACCAGGTTTAATTGCATTAATAACTCCATCCTTTTACCATCCTTGCATCAAATGCACTGATGATATAAAATTTATTTTGGTATTTCAAATCAATTTCGCTCAGTCAAACAATTAGCATAGACATACCAAGAATAGTTCTTTTAAAATCCATTGGTTCCAAAAGTCGAACCAATTCTTTCATTTTCAAAATGCGCACGTTAGCACGATTTCAAAAAACTTCGAAATCTAGCATAACTAGATGACTTGGAATATCCTATTCTCCATCTTCATTCATTGTCTTACTGCAACAATACTTAATCTTCTCAACCACCTTCATCGCTAAGTCTCATCGAAAATAACTCATTTTCGCCTACACATTCCTATACTTTTTACGGTCCATCAACTTACAACACATTATGAGTTCAGAACTTTCCACAATAATATGAGTTTAAGAACTATCCTGCATGCACTACATAAGGCGATCATTCACCGAGAAGTTCAAAAACATACCATATAATTATGAGTCATGAACTTACCTCATATATGTATGAGTTTCAAGAACTCGCACCTAGTCTTATCGTTTTCTACCTACCAAATATATACATGAGAAAAGATTCACCTTCTCATCATATACATCTTGATAAAGACGACCAATTCCAATGATTATCACCGTAATAAACCAAGTGGTTGTTAAACCAAGCACAAACCTCTCGCCCATACAAAGGTTCATACAACTCAGCTATCACATGAGTCCTCAATTGAAATCTTACAATCTTTTAACTTTCACTTTACTTAATACGAATTTTCTTTAATTCGTATACTATCCTTTACAACTCAATTTGAGTTCTTCTTCCCGTACTACTTCCTAGTACCATTCATTCATAGCATTAGCTACGAATCATTCATCGTTTTAACAGCTCATCTGTTACTACGATTTACTATGATCACGTGGTGATCTTCTTATCCTTCCCTCTACGATTATAGTCTTAGGTACTCTTACTTAAGATTTATAACCTATCAGCTCTGATACCAACCTGTAACGCCCCAAAATCCGGTCTATTTTCACATCCAAATTCCTTATGTCACGATCCCATCTTCTTCCAAACATACATCATTATATATCTAAATATAACGACATACATTCTCAAATCCCAGGTTCTATAACCATAAAACCTCTTTCATTACAAATAATGATAATTACATTATTCTTTACATCTTGTACAAGTGACTTTTATCCTCCACCAAGGATACATAATCGTTCATTAAACTATTCTATAGTTTAATTCTATCATTCTATATTACAAGTCTTCGCTTGATCTTCGCACACATCATATAATGAATAACATCTCTTCGGATACCGATCCGCTTGATCTTTACGGGATCCTTAAGTTCTTTCTAATATCGTACGCTAAAATATTTTTTATTTAAAGCAAGTGTGAGCATTCAATTGCCTAAGCAAGTCATAACAAGTTGAACAAACAACTTTAAGGATTCAAACATTTCTTTAGAACTTCGATAACCTAACAAAGGTTATGAAGCAACTTGAATAATAGGAATAATCTCGATTCCTATCATTTTAAAACATTATTCATACATGCACTTTGAAATACTTTCATTCTACTCTCTTTCATACACATTCCGTCTGCTAGAATCAATAGCACAGACTTATTAATAACGATTCATGTATAAATAGAACATGCTCATATTGAATAGTTCAATCATAGAATAGTTCATATCATAGAAACACCGAAGTGTTCAAATTATGGCACAAGGCCTCATACATTCTAACACATTGTACAAATATCACATATTCGTACAAAGACAGAACTTCTCAAGTTCAACATCCGAGAAGTTTTAGCAACTTGCATTCATTAAAAATATGAATGAAGTTAGGAAACTTGCCTTACGCATAGCTACAGCTTATAGTTACGCTGAACTGCTCATTCCAATTCCGTTCTTCTTTAATCTCCTTCCGTCGGACAAAGCGTGCACTCGGGCTAGCTTTTCCTCATCCTCTTCCTTCTCTTCCCTCATCCGAAGTCTCTCTCTCTCTCTCTCTCAAAGTTGGTTGAAATTTTCTAACCAAACAAATGAGCTTAAGGTTTGTTTATATAGAAAACCAAAGCTAGGGGAATTTTAGTTATTTCACCCCCACCTCCTTACTATTCATGGCTTAGCCACCAAGTTTACTTGGTCACCACCCTTATTTAACCATTAAGTCTTCTTAGTCATTAAGTCTACTTAGTCATTAAGTCTACTTAACCATTAAGTCTACTTAACTCCTATTTTTACTTAACTCTTAAGTTTACTTACTCATTAAGTAACTTATCCTTACTATTCCACCTCGTTATTATTCACTTAGCTTGGTTGGAAGCTTCATGCTTCCGTCTTCATGGATTCGTCCGACAGTCGAAATCATGCGATTCTCGAAATCCAAATATTTTTGGATATTTCGTCTTTCCTTTACCGATTAAATTTTATTTAAATCTTGGATCTCGAAAAACCGAAAAACACTTTTCCACGCCAAGCGTTTTCCTTCACGTTTTCCCCTAACTTAGCTAAACGAATGAAAAGTACACACAGCAGTACTTTTCGTCATTTTTATTTCGTCCGATTTTTGCACGTTTTTTGAGAAATTTTTTTATCGGCTTAGTTAACTTTTCACGACATATTATCGTCAAATCTTTCGACGAAATGTCATTCTGACATACCAAACTCTCGGAAAGGCTTAGGTTATTCAAGCCCTAACCCTTAGGTTTCGTTGGGTGAATAGTGCATATTTCGTCTTTTTCCCCAGAAATATTTTGTTCCCGGGAAAATTTTATTTTCATCTTGAAAATTCTTACTGCTCAGCCTAGCTCGTGAGCGTAATCCTCCCGATTAATAATCATCCTAGGTTATAGAACGATTAATAAACACATAAGATGTAATAGTATTAATAAAATTCATTTTATTAATAACTAATTCTTTAATCTTAATTTCGGACAATCCAATTTTCCGGGTTGTCACATTCTTCCCTCCTTAAAAAAATTTCGTCCTCGAAATTTCTTAAAACCAAACCCTTACCCGGGTTCTCACATTCTCCCCTTCTTCAAAGAATTTCGTCCTCGAAATTTTAGCTTACCCTTCTTCTCAACTTCTCTTCAAAGAAGTTATTATCTTTCAAACATTCCCTACCCTTCATAACTTATCAAGAATCATGAAGTGAAAGGAATAACTAGGAATATAAAGATTCCTTTAAAACATTTCATCCTTTTGCTGAGGGGTCAAATCGACCAAGAACTCTTACTAGATTAAACAGCCTCTCACCGTAAACCTTTCTTACACGTTAAGTTTACAATCACAAAGAAGGTAAACTACCTCTTCCATACGTAGGTGATCAACCTATCGTATAACCCCATTTCAGGGTATGTTCACCTCAGATTTAATCAATAGAATCCGCACCAAAACAATTTGATTCGGCATAGCTCTTCAAAGAAAGCTCGATTTACTTTTAATCATGACATACCATTTGTCTTAGCCAAATCAAATAGCCTCGACCATACCAATAAATTGGACATCAACTTGAAACATTCGTCTAGTGAACTCACTTGACATCGACTAATCTTTAAATTCTTTTGTAATACATCAAAACGTTTCATGACGTCATGATACCGCACTTTTCATAGTACGTTGAGAACTTCGTCAGTTTATGACTTCGTCATTATACATCATACCATAGCAGGTTGTTGATCCTCTGATCAAATTCCACACCAGGTTTAATTGCATTAATAACTCCATCCTTTTACCATCCTTTCATCAAATGCACTGAAGATATAAAATTTATTTTGGTATTTCAAATCAATTTCTGTCTAGCCGAAACAATTAGCATAGACATACCAAGAATAGTTCTTTTAAAATCCATTGGTTCCAAAAGTCAAACCAATTCTTTCATTTTCAAAATGCGCACATTAGCACGATTTCAAAAAACTTCGAAATCTAGCATAACTAGATGACTTGGAATATCCTATTCTCCATCTTCATTCATTGTCTTACTGCAACAATACTTAATCTTCTCAACCACCTTCAATACTAAGTCTACTGAAAATAACTCATTTTCAGTCTACACATTCCTATACTTTAGTACAGTCCATCAACTTACAACACATTATGAGTTCAGGAACTTTCCACAATAATATGAGTTTAAGAACTATACTAGATTAAACAGCATCTCGCCGTAAACCTTTCTTACACGTTAAGTTTACAATCACAAAGAAGGTAAACTACCTCTTCCATACGTGTAGTGATCAACCTATCGTATAACCCCATTTCTGTGGTATGTTCACCTCAGATTTAATCAATAGAATCCGCACCAAAACAATTTGATTCGGCATAGCTCTTCAAAGAAAGCTCGATTTACTTTTAATCATGACATACCATTTGTCTTAGCCAAATCAAATAGCCTCGACCATACCAATAAATTGGACATCAACTTGAAACATTCGTCTAGTGAACTCACTTGACATCGACTAATCTTTAAATTCTTTTGTAATACATCAAAACGTTTCATGACGTCATGATACCGCACTTTTCATAGTACGTTGAGAACTTCGTCAGTTTATGACTTCGTCATTATACATCATACCATAGCAAGTTGTTGATCCTCTGATCAAATTCCACACCAGGTTTAATTGCATTAATAACTCCATCCTTTTACCATCTTTGAATCAAATGCACTGATGATATAAAATTTATTTTGATATTTCAAATCAATTTCGCTTCAGTAAAACAATTAGCATAGACATACCAAGAATAGTTCTTTTAAAATCCATTGGTTCCAATAGTCGAACCAATTCTTTCATTTTAAAAATGCGCACATTAGAATGATTTCAAGAAACTTCAAAATCTAGCATAACTAGATGACTTGGAATATCCTATTCTCCATCTTCATTCATTGTCTTACTGCGAAAATACTTAATCTTCTCTAGCACCTTCAATGCTAAGTCTACTGAAAATAACTCATTTTCAGTCTACACATTCCTATACTTTAGTACAGTCCATCAACTTACCACACATTATGAGTTCAAGAACTTTCCAAAATAATATGAGTTTAAGAACTATCCCAGACAGACCATAGGCGTTCATTCGCTGAGAAGTTCAAAAACATACCATATAATTATGAGTCATGAACTTACCATATGTATGAGTTTCAAGAACTCGCACCTAGTCTTATCGTTCTCTACCTACCAAATATATACATGAGAAAAGATTCACTTTCTCGTCATATACATCTTGATAGCGCGACCAATTCCAATGATTATCACTGTAATAAACCGAGTGGTTGTTAAACCAAGCACAAACCTCTGCCCATACAAAGGTTCATACAACTCAGCTATCACATGAGTCCTCAATTGAAATCTTACAATCTTCTAACTTTCACTTTACTTAATACGAATTTTCTTTAATTCGTATACTATCCTTTACAACTCAATTTGAGTTCTTCTTCCCGTACTACTTCCTAGTACCATTCATTCATAGCATTAGCTACGAATCATTCATCGTTTTAACAGCTCATCTGTTACTACGATTTACTATGATCACGTGGTGATCTTCTTATCCTTCCCTCTACGATTATAGTCTTAGGTACTCTTACTTAAGATTTATAACCTATCAGCTCTGATACCAACCTGTAACGCCCCAAAATCCGGTCTATTTTCACATCCAGATTCCTTACGTCACGATCCCATCTTCGTCCAAACATACATCATTATATATCTAAATATAACGACATACATTCTCAAATCCTGTGTTCTATAACCATAAAACCTCTTTCATTACAAATAATGATAATTACATTATTCTTTACATCTTCATACAAGTGACTTTTATCCTCCACCAAGGATACATAATCGTTCATTAAACTATTCTATAGTTTAATTCTATCATTCTATATTACAAGTCTTCGCTTGATCTTCGCGCACATTCATATAATGAATAACATCTCTTCTGGATACCGATCTGCTTGATCTTTACGGGATCCTTAAGTTCTTTCTAATATCGTACGCTAAAAATATTTTTATTTAAAGCAAGTGTGAGCATTCAATTGCCTAGCAAGTCATAACAGTTGAACAAACAACTTTAAGGATTCAAACATTTCTTTAGAACTTTGATAACCGAACAAAGGTTATGAAGCAGCTTGAATAATAGGAATAATCTCGATTCCTATCATTTTAAAACATTATTCACATGCACTTTGAAATACTTTCATTCTCTACTCTCTTTCATACACATTCTGTCTGGCTAGAATCAATAGCAAAGACTTATCAATAACGATTCATATATAAACAGAACATGCTCATATTGAATAGTTCAATCATAGAACAGTTCATATCATAGAAACACCGAAGTGTTCAAATTGTGGCACAAGGCCTCATATATTCTAACACCTTGTACAAATATCACACATTCGCACATAGACAGAACTTTTCAAGTTCAACATCTGAGAAGTTTTAACAACTAGCATTCATTAAAAATATGAATGAATTTAGAAAACTTGCCTTACGCACAGCTACAGCTTATAGTTACGCTGAACTGCTCATTCCAATTCCGTTCTTCTTTAATCTCCTTCCGTCGGACAAAGCGTGCACTCGGGCTAGCTTTTCCTCATCCTCTCTTCTCTCTCTTCCTCATCCAAGTCTCTCTCTCTCTCTCTCTAAAAGTTGGTTGAAATTTTCTAACCAAACAAATGAGCTTAAGGTTTGTTTATATAGAAAACCAAAGCTAAGGGAATTTTAGTCATTTCACCCCCACCTCCTTACTATTCATGGCTTAGCCACCAAGTTTACTTGGTCACCTTACTTAACCATTAAGTCTTCTTAACCATTAAGTCTTCTTAGTCATTAAGTCTACTTAACCATTAAGTCTACTTAACTCCTATTTTTACTTAACTCTTAAGTTTACTTACTCATTAAGTAACTTATCCTTACTATTCCACCTCGTTACTATTCACTTAGCTTCCGTTGGAAGCTTCATGCTTCCGTCTTGCGGGATTCGTCCGACAGTTCAAAAACTGCGATTCTCGGAATCCAAATATTTTTGGATATTTCGTCTTTCCATTACTGATTAAATTTTACGAAATCTTCGGATCTCCGAAAAAATGAAAAACACTTTTCCACGTCAAGCGTTTTCCTTCACGTTTTCCCCTAACTTAGCTAAACAAATGAAAAGTACACAGCAGTACTTTTCGTCGTTTTTATTTCGTCCGATTTTTGCACGTTTTTTGAATTTTTTTTATCGGCTTAGTTAACTTTTCACGACATATTATCGTCAAATCTTTCGACGGAATGTTATTCTGACATACCAAACTCTCGAAAAGGCTTAGGTTATTCAACCCCTAATCCTTAGGTTTCGTTGGGTGAATAGTGCATATTTCATCTTTTTCCGTAGAAATATTTTGTTCCCGGAAAAATTTTATTTTCATCTTGAAAATTCTTACTCGTTCAGTCTAGCTCGTAGCCAGAATCCTCCCGATTAATAATCATCCTAGGTTATAGAACGATTAATAAACACATAGCACAGAATAGTATTAATAAAAATTCATTTTATTAATAACTAATTCTTTAATCTTAATTTCTGGACAATCCGATTTTCTGGGTTGTCACATTCTTCCCTCCTTAAAAAAATTCCATCCTTGAAATTTCTTAAAACCAAACCCTTACCCGGGTTCTCACATTCTCCCCTTCTTCAAAGAATTTCGTCCTCGAAATTTTAGCTTACCCTTCTTCTCAACTTCTCTTCAAAGAAGTTGTTATCTTTCAAACATTCCCTACCCTTCATAACTTATCAAGAATCATGAAGTGAAAGGAATAAATAGGAATATAAAGATTCCTTTAAAACATTTCATCCTTTTGCTGAGGGGTCAAATCGACCAAGAACTCTTACTAGGTTAAACAGCCTCTCGCCGTAAACCTTTCTTACACAGTAAGTTTACAATCACAAAGAAGGTAAACTACCTCTTCCATACGTAGGTGATTAGCCAATTGTATAACCCCATTTCAGGGTATGTTCACCTCAGATTTAATCATTAGAATCCGCACCAAAACAATTTGGTTCGGCATAGCTCTTCAAAGAAAGCTCGATTTTCTTTTAATCATGACATACCATTTGTCTTAGCCAAATCAAATAGCCTCGACCATACCAATAAATTGGACATCAACTTGAAACATTCGTCTAGTTAACTCACTTGACATCGACTAATCTTTAAATTCTTTTGCAATACATCAAAACATTTCATGACGTCATGATACCGCACTTTTCACAGTACATTGAGGACTTCGTCAGTTTATGACTTCGTCATTATACATCATACCATAGCAAGTTGTTGATCCTCTCATCAAATTCCACACCAGGTTTAATTGCATTAATAACTCCATCCTTTTACCATCTTTGAATCAAATGCACTGATGATATAAAATTTATTTTGATATTTCAAATCAATTTCTGTCTAGCCGAAACAATTAGCATAGACATACCAAGAATAGTTCTTTTAAAATCCATTGGTTCCAATAGTCGAACCAATTCTTTCATTTTAAAAATGCGTACATTAGAATGATTTCAAGAAACTTCAAAATCTAGCATAACTAGATGACTTGGAATATCCTATTCTCCATCTTCATTCATTGTCTTACTGCGAAAATACTTAATCTTCTCTAGCACCTTCAATGCTAAGTCTACTGAAAATAACTCATTTTCAGTCTACACATTCCTATACTTTAGTACAGTCCATCAACTTACCACACATTATGAGTTCAGGAACTTTCCAAAATAATATGAGTTTAAGAACTATCCCAGACAGACCATAGGCGTTCATTCGCTGAGAAGTTCAAAAACATACCATATAATTATGAGACATGAACTTACCATATGTATGAGTTTCAAGAACTCGCACCTAGTCTTATCGTTCTCTACCTACCAAATATATACATGAGAAAAGATTCACCTTCTCGTCATATACATCTTGATAGCGCGACCAATTCCAATGATTATCACTGTAATAAACCGAGTGGTTGTTAAACCAAGCACAAACCTCTGCCCATACAAAGGTTCATACAACTCAGCTATCACATGAGTCCTCAATTGAAATCTTACAATCTTCTAACTTTCACTTTACTTAATACGAATTTTCTTTAATTCGTATACTATCCTTTACAACTCAATTTGAGTTCTTCTTCCGCATTTACTTCCTAGTACCATTCATTTCATAGCATTATTACTTAATCATTCATCGTTTTAACAGCTCATCTGTTACTACGATTTACTATGATCACGTGGTGATCTTCTTATCCTTCCCTCTACGATTATAGTCTTAGGTACTCTTACTTAAGATTTATAACCTATCAGCTCTGATACCAACCTGTAACGCCCCAAAATCCGGTCTATTTTCACATCCAGATTCCTTACGTCACGATCCCATCTTCTTCCAAACATACATCATTATATATCTAAATATAACGACATACATTCTCAAATCCCAGGTTCTATAACCATAAAACCTCTTTCATTACAAATAATGATAATTACATTATTCTTTACATCTTGTACAAGTGACTTTTATCCTCCACCAAGGATACATAATCGTTCATTAAACTATTCTATAGTTTAATTCTATCATTCTATATTACAAGTCTTCGCTTGATCTTCGCGCACATTCATATAATGAATAACATCTCTTCTGGATACCGATCTGCTTGATCTTTACGGGATCCTTAAGTTCTTTCTAATATCGTACGCTAAAAATATTTTTATTTAAAGCAAGTGTGAGCATTCAATTGCCTAGCAAGTCATAACAGTTGAACAAACAACTTTAAGGATTCAAACATTTCTTTAGAACTTTGATAACCGAACAAAGGTTATGAAGCAGCTTGAATAATAGGAATAATCTCGATTCCTATCATTTTAAAACATTATTCACATGCACTTTGAAATACTTTCATTCTCTACTCTCTTTCATACACATTCTGTCTGGCTAGAATCAATAGCAAAGACTTATCAATAACGATTCATATATAAACAGAACATGCTCATATTGAATAGTTCAATCATAGAACAGTTCATATCATAGAAACACCGAATTGTTCAAATTGTGGCACAAGGCCTCATATATTTTAACACCTTGTACAAATATCACACATTCGCACATAGACAGAACTTTTCAAGTTCAACATCTGAGAAGTTTTAACAACTAGCATTCATTAGAAATATGAATGAATTTAGGAAACTTGCCTTACGCATTCATGACTTTATAGTTACATTTGAATCGCGCTCATTCCAATTCCGTTCTTCTTTAATCTCCTTCCGTCGGACAAAGCGTGCACTCGGGCTAGCTTTTCCTCATCCTCTTCCTTCTCTTCCCTCATCCGAAGTCTCTCTCTCTCTCTCTCTCTCTCTCAAAGTTGGTTGAAATTTTCTAACCAAACAAATGAGCTTAAGGTTTGTTTATATAGAAAACCAAAGCTAGGGGAATTTTAGTCATTTCACCCCCACCTCCTTACTATTCATGGCTTAGCCACCAAGTTTACTTGGTCACCACCCTTACTTAACCATTAAGTCTTCTTAGTCATTAAGTCTACTTAGTCATTAAGTCTACTTAACCATTAAGTCTACTTAACTCCTAAGTTTACTTAACTCTTAAGTTTACTTACTCATTAAGTAACTTATCCTTACTATTCCACCTCGTTACTATTCACTTAGCTTCCGTTGGAAGCTTCGTGCTTCCGTCTTGCGGGATTCGTCGACAGTTCGAAAATTGCGATTCTCGGAATCCAAATATTTTTGGATATTTTGTCTTTCCTTTACCGATTAAATTTTACGAAATCTTCAGATCTCCGAAAAACTGAAAAACACTTTTCCACATCAAGCGTTTTCCTTCACGTTTTCCCTTAACGTAGCTAAACGAATGAAAAGTACACAACAGTACTTTTCGTCATTTTTATTTCGTTTGATTTTTGCAAGTTTTTTGAGAAAAACTTTTATCGGCTTACTTAACTTTTCACGACATATTATGGTCAAATATTTTGACGGAATGTCATTCTGACATACCAAACTCTCGGAAAGGCTTAAGTTATTTAAACCCTAACCCTTAGGTTTCGTCGGGTGAATAGTGCCTATTTCGTCTTTTTCCCTGGAAATATTTTGTTCCCGGAAAAATTTTATTTTCGTCTTGAAAATTCTTACTCGTTCAGTCTAGTTCGTAGCCAGGATCCTCCCGATTAATAATTATCCTAGGTTATAGAACGATTAATAAACACATAGCACAAAATAGTATTAATAAAAATTAATTTTATTAATAACTAAATCTTTAAACTTAATTTCTGGACAATTCGATTTTCCGGGTTGTCACAGTTAGGGATTATATATGTACCAATATCATATAATCCATGTACATTGGGTTCACATAATTTAATATTTAATGCAGATAAAATAGGGCATTTAGGTATTATTAACCGTGTATTCTCCATAGATATTATTAGTTCACATACATCAATATTATAACACTATCCAATATTAAATGTCTGTTTTAAAACATTTAATTCCTTTTCGAATTTCTGAGATACACAGTTAAATTAATTATTTCTGTATTAAAATGTCACACATAATTTTATTGTGCTACTTGGTACCTCATACCATTAAATGTACTCTTTTCATATGATTTTAATAATGTCACACATTATAATAATATCCCATTTAATAACCACTGTAATAACTAAATTCTCCCGAGTCGCCATGGTAGTTGACTATTTACAATTTATATTGCAGGAAGGGCAAATTGTGTTCGGCCCCTCGACAAAGGCTAAACCTGGGTTTAGCTTCATGCTAGTTCTGATCTCTAGCATCATACCAGTTTTACATAGCATGAATTAAATCCTAAGACGATAATACTATTAGTTAAAGATCCTATTCATTTTATGCATGGAGTTATACAATTAAACATAATAAATCTTTCTCTTATTAAAATGTTTCTCTTTTAATTCACTTAGTAAATTTCTTTGTCCTTCATTATGCCACACTAGGCAATTCCGATAAAATTTACGTTAAGATCTTCACCAATCTCATCACAACGCCTCACTGTCATATAGATCTCAATACTTCACTTAATTGATTTGAGTTTCTATAACTCATGCTACAATAATTTTTAATTATACGCAAATAAATATTCGACTTTCATTAATTTATTCATTAATAATATTCAGAAATTCTCGGGTATTAAAATCTACAAGCTATTACCAATTGAAATCATAGTCAGTCAAGCGCTTACTGTGACGCCCACAAAATAGATATACATCACCCATCTTGAGTCGCCAAATACATGGTACAAAATTCAAATACAAATTTAATTAAACAACCGTTGTGTACAATACAAAAAAACATAGCTAAGAGTTTTAATACGAATATTATCTTCTAGACAATATCCAAACTCAAATGGAGTCCTTATTATAATTATTATCACACTATTTCATAGAATAGTGAGGACTACTATAACACCATCTCGGACCATCACTCCGTTCCCCGACTAGTCCCGGCTACATTCTCATTTCTTAAAGAGAACAATGAAAGCAAAAGGGTGAGCTCAATTAGCCCAATAAGGAATATTATGACTAAGATAATGCAGAATAATTTATCGTTAGCCTACAATAGCGTTAAACTGATAAAATACAATAAACATCAAGTTTAACTGCAACGGAACAAGAAATCCATTAGAAGAGTCAAGTAGAGCATGATATCTACTATCTTCTATGATTTAGAAAGTTTATCATTAATTTTATCGCTGAGACTCATCTTAATAAATAAACCACATCATTGAATCATCCCTGCACTACAGGCCAAGGATATTCATTAGTATCACGTCCACGAATTATCCATGCATTACAAGTCAAGGATATTCGTGTAATCATCAATGGTCATGATCATGCCAACAACTGTCCATCAATGCACTACGGGCCAATAAGATATTTATCACATCATTTGTAACATTACGGTCATGATTATACCAAATAATCCCTGGTCATAATCATACTGATCAGCAGTCCATCTATGCACATAAGCCAAAAATAACTTTCATCACAATATAAGCATTAGGATGATGACAATGATATAAGAATTCAGTTAAAAGAAAGTAAAGGATAAATTTTAAAGATTTATAATTTAATTTATTCAGAATTTAATAATGTCCAAATTGTCAACATGATACTGCTTTGTGGAGTAAAATTCAAGAATAATATTGTATCAGAAATAATTTGGACCGAAAAAAAATCAATTTTTGTCATGAATAGTACCCTGAGTGAATAGTACTCGAGTGAATAGTACCCCATAAATAGTATTTCAGGAATAGTACATCGTGAATAGTACTCCAGCATGAAAAGGTTAAAACTTATCAAGAATGCTCAGCATAATGTTTCCATGAAAAGATACTGGATGAATCACAAATTTTAAGGATATTGTGACGCCCCCAAAATAGGTATACATCACCCATTCCGAGTTGTCAAATACATGGAACAGAAATAAATACAACTTCATTAATACAGTTATCGTGTAAAATACGACAACACATATTCTATGAGTTTAAATACAAATATTGTCTAATAGATAGTATTCAAACTCAAAAGGAGTACTCATTACAATTATTGATACACTATTTTACAAAAGTAGCGAGGACTGCTAAAACAACTTTCTAGAACCATCACTCCATACCCCGGCTAGATCCTGTTATATTCTCACCTCTTGAGAAGAAAAATAGAACAAAAAATAAAAGGGTGAGCTCAACTAGCCCAGTAAAGAATATTATGACTAAGATAAAGAGCAACAATTTATCGTTAGCCTTCAACAAATTAGATAAAATATAATGGACAACAAGTTTTAGATCAATATTCGCAGAGAAAATAACAATTCATTAGAAGAGTTAAGTAGAGAATAAAATCTACTACCATCTTTGAATTTAAAAGTCCATCATCAATATTTTATCCCTATAACATCAATCAATATACATCTTGCATCAAATATTCATCTTTGCACTACGGGCCAAAGATATTCATTTGTATCACCAGTTGATCATGTTCATCTCAACACCTGTTCATCTTTGCACTACGGGCCAAAGATATTCATCAGGTAATCTTTCATCTTTGCACTACAGGCCAAAGATATTCATCAAGTATCACCATTAAGGATTGAGGATGATGAAAAATATTTTAAAGAATGAATCTAGTGAGACAAAAGAACAAAGATTAGAGATTTGTACTTTAGATAATTTAAGTTTAAAAATACTCCATAATAAACCATAATGGAGTAAAATTCAATTACTGTAGCAATAATTGAGTATAACTGAGTGACTTCTCACGTAAACATCAAATACCGTGTGCTACTATGCAACCACGCGTATTACTGTACTTTTATCACTGGGTAATTCAACATTTAATGGTAAAACTTTCGTCGTTATTTTTATAAAAAGATATTTTTTTCGTTTTCTAACTCCGAAAATAATTCCGTTGTGGGGTCCACCAATGATTGTGCCGTCGTACGAATATTCCTTGTTAAAACAAATATTCCCCGACCAATTGAATATTTTATAACAACTTGCTTACTATACAAAATTTATAAATATTACCCACAACTATAACATTATATCAAATCCACACCATAATATTCAAAAATATATTTCGAGAAAAATTAATCTTTATTCATGAAAGTTGGGGTCTTATAACCTCCCCTTCTTATGAAAATTCATCCTCAAAATTAGGGTACGTACCTGGTATATCGAAGAGGTGAGGATACCTTGATTTCATTTCAGATTCCAACTCCAGGTCATTTCCTCAACATCGTGGTTTCTTCACAAAACTTTGACTTGATGTATAACCTTAGAGCGTAAAATATGTTCCTTCTTATCCAAGATTTTAATAGGTACCTCTTCATATGCTAAGTCCTCCGCTATTTCATCCGGTTCTAACTCAATAATGTGGTTCGGGTCTTCCACATATTTACTTAACATGGATATGTAAAAAGCGTTATGAACACGAGACATACTTGGCGGTAAGGCTAGTCTATAGGTCACAGTTCCTACTCGGTCAAGGATTTCAAATGGGCCAATGAATCAAGAATTGAGATTTCCACTCTTTTCAAATCTCGTAACTCCTTTCCATGGAGCAACACGTAACAACACATGATCACTAACATTGAATTCCACGTCCTTTCGATGAAGTTCAACATAACGCTTTTGTCGATCTTGTGAGGTTTTTATACGTTATTGGATAATTTAAATCTTTTCCGTAGTCATACGTACCAACTCTGATCCCGACAACGTTGCTTCACCCACCTCGTCCCAGCATAATCGGAGAACGACACTTGCATCCATACAACGCCTTGAATGGAACCATGCCAATACTTGCTTGATAACTATTGTTGTAGGAGAAATCCACTAATGGCAAGAACTTGTCCCAACTTCCTTTGAAGTCAAGGACATTGAGTTTTAATAGATCTTCAAGAGTTTGAATAGTCCTCTTTGACTGCCCGTCCATTTGAGGATGATATACCGAACTAAATCGTAAATCCGTGCCTATAGCTTTTTGCAAACTAACCCAAAATCGTGAAGTGAATCTTGGGTCTCGATCAGAAACTATGGATACTAGCATACCATGCAGTCTCATAATCTCATTTATGTAAATACGAGCAAGATGTTCAAGTGAATAATTTTCTCGTATAGGTAAGAAATGAGCTGACTTGGTTAATCTATCGATAATGACCCAAATCTCATCTATGCCTTGAGAAACCTTGGGAAGGCCAGTAACAAAATCCATGGTAATGTGCTTCCACTTCCATTCTAATATTTCAAGTGGTTGCAATGGACCTTTTGGCACTTGATGCTCCGCCTTGACTCGTTGACAAGTTAAACACCTTGAGATAAACTTCACCATCTCTCTTTTCATATTGCTCCACCAAAATGTATGTCTTAAGATCACGATACATTTTGGTACTCCTAGGATGGATTGCAAATGGTGTGTTGTGTGCCTCCATCATGATTTATACTTTAAATTCGGGTCGTTAGGAACACAAAGTCTTAAGTTGACTCGAAGTATTCCTTCTTCATCGATTCTTGCTTCTGGAATAGCACCTTCTTGCACTTTCTTCTTCATACGCATCAGCTCCAGGTCTATAGCTTGAACAGCTTTAACTTTGTCAATTAAAGTCGATTTCTACTCATATATTTGCCATCATCATGTGGGTCCCTAGAGTCTTTAACTCTATTTCCATCCTTTGTAAGTCATACCAAATGGGCCTTTGCATTGACAATATCGCACTCGTACCCGTATATGATCTTCTACTCAATGCGTCAGCTACCACGTTTGCTTTTCCAAGATGGTATTGAATGGTATGATCGTAATCTTTCAATAGCTTAAGCCAACGTCATTGTCGCATGTTGAGTTCCTTCTGGGTGAAGAAATATTTGAGGCTTTTATGATCGGTATAAATCTCCACCTTCTCCCCATACAGGTAATGTCTCTAGATCCTTAGTGCGAAAATGACTCATGCCAACTCTAGATCATGAGCAGGATAATTCCTCTCATATTCTTTGAGTTATCGTGAAGAATAGGCTATGACTTTCCCATATTTCATGAGAACACATCCTAACCCTCTGCCTGAAGTATCGCTGTAGATGACATATCCCTCAGAACCAGATGGTATTGTAAGAACATGTGCTAAAATAAGGCTCCTCTTGAGTTCTTGAAAACTCTTCTCACATTCCTCGCTTCAACCGAATTTTGTATCTTTTTGAGTCAGCTGAGTTAATGGAGTAGGATTCGAGAAAACCCTTCTATGAATCTTCGATAATAACCAGCTAATTCAAGAAAGCTACGTACTTTAGTCACTGACTTAGGTTGCTCCCAGCTTTGTATTGCTTCAATCTTCGCTGGGTCAATAGATATTCCGGGATTTGATATCACGTGCCCAAGGAATGCTACTTCCTCAAGCCAGAACTCGCATTTCTTCAACTTGGCATAAAGATTATTTTCACAAAGCTTTTGGAGTATCAGCCTTAAGTGTTGTTCATGATCTTCACGGCTTTTGGAGTATATGAGGATGTCATTAATAAAGACGACCACAAAGTGATCCAAATATTCCTTGAATACTCGGTTCATCATATCCATGAAGGCAGCAGGAGCATTAGTCGATCTAAAAGACATGACTATGAATTCGTAATGCACGTACCGAGTTCTGAAAGTAGTCTTTGGGATGTAATTAATTTTAATCTTTAACTGATGATATCCGGAACGAAGATTGATCTTTGAAAAGAATTTGGCGCCTTGTAACTGGTCAAACAGGTCATCAATGCGTGGCAACAGATACCTATTTTTGATGGTGACATGATTCAACTCCAGATAGTCAATACAAAGTCGCATACTTCCATCTTTCTTCTTTACGAATAGAACAGGAGCACCCCAAGGAGACATACTAGGATAAATGAAACTGATGTCTAACAATTCCTGCAGTTGGGTCTTTAACTCCTGAAGTTCAATAGAAGCCATTCGATATGGGACTTTAAAAATGGGTTTTGTACCGAGTTCAAGGTCAATACCAAACTCGATTTCATGCTCCGGGGGTAGGCTAGGAAGTTCTTCAGGGAATACATCAGGAAATTTATTAACAATAGAAATATCATTCAAATCTGATGTATTTTTGTTTAAATCCGTGACATGGGCTAAGAAAGCTTGACATCCTTTTTTCAATAAATGAATAACTTTATGGCTTGATATGACAGTGATTGACTTTAGTGGTTTGGTTGCTTGAATTTGCATAATAGGTTGGTTAGGAATATGAAAGCAAACAACCTTATGAAAAAAATCAATTTTAGCATGATGAGTAGTTAACCAATCAATCCCTAAAATCACATCAAATGCAAGTATTTTCAAAGAGATAAGATCGACAGGTAATGTGCGGTTGCCGATTTGAATCAAACAAGACTTATAAACAGTGGATGTAATGAAGGTTTCTCCCAACAGTGTTTCAACAGATAAGTCAAAGTCTAATTTCTCCGAAGTTAAATTTAAACGTTGAGCGCAAGTAGGAGAAATAAAAGAATGGGTAGAACCGGTATCAAATAAGGTATAGACTTTGCAAGAGTTTACGATTAGCTTACCCGTGATGACCTCGTTTGGGTTCCTTACTTTTTTGGAGGTCACGCCAAACGCTCTCCCTTGAACTACCGACTTTGACTTCTCTAGGACGGCCTTTGGTGCCACCATCCAAACTGGACTTAACTTCACTGCATGACAAAATCAGACTAGGTGACCTTCTCTTCCACAATTGTAACACGTTTTGGACTGTTGCGTACAGTTTGGACTATTGCGTACGTCTTTCCATCATTATTAAATCTCATCTTCTTAAAATTTCCACTTCTATTATCTTGGCCATGATTACCACTAAAGTGGTTACCATCTCTAGCATGTTGATTCCCTCCATGTTTGTTGTCACTGCTTTGATGACCGCTACCACTGGTATTATTGTTTTGTCAGCTGATCTCTCTTGGTTGGGTTGACTCATTATCGCGCTCCAATAACTAAGCCCTATTTACAACATCTGAATACAAACACAATTTGTGAGAAATGAGGTATTGATGTTTCTCGGGTTTCAAACCTCTTAGAAACATCCGCGTTATACACTCCTCATTATCTACCAAATAGGATGCAAACCGGGATAACTTCGCAAACTTAGCCTCGTACCGCGACACGGTCATATTGTTTTATTCCAGCTTGATAAATTCCACCTCCTTCATGTGACAAATACTTTCAGGAAAGTACTTGTCGTTGAAAAGTTCTTGGAACTTCTCCCAAGACATCTTCAGTGTGGCATGCTGAGTACGCTTTACAGATTCCCACCAGTAATATGCCTCTCCTCGCAACATGAAGGTGGCAAAGGGGACCTTTTGCTGCTCGGAGCATCCCAAGACATCAAATATCTTGGTGATCTGCTTTATGCACGTCTCCGCCTTAAGTAGTTCTAGCTTTTCCCAAAACTCTGGTAGTCCCAACTCCTTGAACTGCTTAGCGGTGACCATACTAGAGTTGCCAGTGTTTCCACCTGCATTTTGCATAGGAGTCTCTCTCACCTGATGTTGCATGAATTGCAGAAAGCCTCTAAATATTCCATCGTTCATCATTTGGTCAGTGTTGTTGTTTACATGAGGATTGTTGCCTTCTTGATGTACATTGTCCTGGTTATTGATCCGTGGTGACTCAACAGTCTCCTGTGCTCCATTGCTTATCTCAACATTCTCAGATGTCATTTTCAAGTACTACCTCAAAGCAAGGGTTAATTGACATACCGCATAATACCCCTATATTCTGAGCGACCAATAAAATAACAAATAAGCTTAACTAGGTCATGCTAGCGAAGGATTTACCCGTCTCTCCCCTCCTAATTCTAGTCTCACATCTCAGCCAAGGATCATATCCCTAAGCTTTGATACCAACTGTGACGCCCCCAAAATAGGTATACATCACCCATCTTGAGTCGCCAAATACATCGTACAAATTTCAAATACAAATTTAATTATACAACCGTCGTGTACAATACGACAAAACATAGCTGAGAGTTTTAATACGAATATTATCTTCTAGAAAATATCCAAACTCAAATGGAGTCCTTATTACAATTATTATCACACTATTTCATAGAATAGTGAGGACTACTATAACACCATCTCGGACCATCACTCCGTTTCCTGACTAGTCCCGGCTACGTTCTCATTTCCTGAAGAGAACAATGAAAGCAAAAGGGTGAGCTCAACTAGCCTAATAAGGAATATTATGACTAAGATAATGCAGAATAATTTATCGTTAGCCTTCAACAATGTTAAACTGATAAAATACAATAAACATCAAGTTTAACTGCAGCGGAATAAGAAATCCATTAGAAGAGTCAAGTAGAGCATGATATCTACTATCTTCTATGATTTAGAAAGTTTATCATCAATTTTATCGCTGAGACTCATCTTAATAAATAAACCACATCATCGAATCATCCCTGCACTACAGGCCAATGATATTCATTTGTATCACGTCCACGAATTATCCATACACTACGAGCCAAGGATATTCGTGTAATCATCAATGGTCATGATCATGCCAACAACTGTCCATCAATGCATCACGGGCCAATGAGGACATTTACCACATCATTTGTAATATTACGGTCATGATTATACTGAATAATCCCTAGTCATAATCATACCGATCAACTCTCCATCTATGCACGTAAGCCAAAGATGACTTTCATCATAATATAAGCATAAGGATGATGACAATGATATAAGAATTCAGTTAAAAGAAAGTAAAGGATAAATTTTAAAGATTTATAATTTAATTTATCCAGAATTCAATAATGTCCAAATTGTCAACATGATACTGCTTTGTGGAGTAAAATTCAAGAATAATATTGTATCAAAAATGATTTGGACCGAAAATAAATCAATTTTTGTCATAAATAGTACCCCAGGTGAATAGTACCCCGTGAATAGTACTCCAGCATGAAAAGGTTAAAACTTATCAAGAATGCTCAGCGTAATGTTTCCATAAAAAGATACTGGATGAAGTACAAATTTCAAGGATATTCTACCAATTTCATGGAGTATAGAAGCCAAAACTTAACAAACGGAGTGTAGAATTCAGAATCTGAAATGAAATAATATTACTCACATACTACAGAGTATGGAAGAAAATATTATTTCATACGAATATTGAACAAAAATAATATCCCTTACCTTAAAAAGGAGAGTATTCCAACTGGTATAACGGGGATATTCTTGAAGAAAACTTGCACTATTTTCTACACTCAAAGCTTCCTAAAACTCTAAAGAAATACGCTCAATATTATAGAAGAAGAATTCTTTGATTCTGGTGTGATTTTCAATTCTAAACTAATCATCCTATTTATAGGAGAATGGAAGAATACTATTTGAAAATTAAAATCACGGACACACAGGGAATTAATTCACAGGCACGCAAAACTTTCGTCTGATTTTTCTAATTTGTTACTATGCACTTATTATGCAGACATTATGCATAATAAAATATAATATATTATATTTTTCATAAAAAAATAAAACTTATTATATAATATATATAATAAAATCAACACCCACCATCAGACTTTTCCCCCTCCCCCGTGACAATTCATTTTTCTTCCCACATATATAATTTTCAAAACATGGGCCCCACCGCTTATATATATATATATATAATACTTATACATATATTGAATAATTTTCTACCGATTATTTTAAAAAATGGGTAAGTGGGGGTGCATATAATAAGCAAAATTTATAACAAATACTTTATAAAAAATTCCCTCAATATTTTTAACAACATTTATTCATCATTATTATAACTCGCAATATTAACAACCAGATCGTTCCCAGGAAAGAGGGGCTTTCCGATAAGGATTTCTCTCTATTGGCGCGCAATTAGGTGACCAAACCCCTTTTCTCGACAGAACTTTCTAGACATTGTTAATTATGCAGATAATAATATGAATAACTTATCATCTCAATTATTGATTTAATAATATAAAATATTGACAATAATTGAATCAAATAACATGAGATACTATGCAGTAATTACTATAGCAATAATTGAGTATAACTGAGTGATTTCTCACGTAAGCATCAAATACCGTGTGCTACTATGAAATCACGCGTATTACTGTACTTTTAATCACCGGGTAATTCGACAGTTAACGGTAAAACTTTCGCCGTTATTTTTATAAAAAGATATTTTTGTCGTTTTCTAACTCCGACAATAACTCTGTTGTGGGGTCCACCAATGATTATGCCGTCGTACGAATATTCCCTATTAAAATGAATATTCCCCGACCAATCAAATATTTTATAACAACTTGCTTACTTTGCAAAATTTATAAATATTACCCACAACTATAACATTATATCAAATCCACACCATAATATTCAAAAATATATTTCGAGAAAAATTAATCTTTATTCATGAAAGTTGGGGTCTTACACTTATAAAGACAAGGCAGAATCGTAGTCTATAAAAGAAAGAATCGTAGACTACACTCGGGATCGTTGAATCTATCTGCCAAATGCTTGCTGAGAAAACAGCAAGAATCGTAGACTATAGAAGAATCGTAGTCTCCAGAACCAGAGGCAAATCATAGTAAGACAAGTGCTCACAATGCTAAAGTTGAATAGTAGTCTTGCAGTCAAGTTTTAGAATGTAGTCTACTTGAAAATTTTTAGAAAGCATTCTTTGAATGACCTGCAAGCAAATAAAAGATCAAAGCATCAACTCTATCAGCAAGGCTGATTGAGAAGTGAAGAGCCGTTTAGAAGGAGTCTTCTACAAACACTCATCAGGAGACAACGATCGTGATATTTATACAACAATCGTAGTGTTTGCCAATCAGCAAAAGAGTATACTAAAGCATCTATAGAGAACAGACGAAATGGATTGTCTATGCTCAACCTCACCTTGAAGAATGATCAGGAGATCACTGGGCAGAAAATTAAGGAAGTTGAGCATGACTAATCAAAAGAGTCATGCATACCAAAGAGCCAAAACAGTTAACCAACTTTCTAGTTCTTGAAGAAGGGCAGGACAAACATAATCGTGGATCAAGTTGCAAGAGCTAAGTGAAAGAGGGTAAAATATTATCAAAATTATAGGATACTCTCAGAATCGTAAAGGTGTCAAAGTCAAGTCAATCCACGATTTTCACAAATAAACTACGATTAGGTATATGAACATCAACATCGCGATTGTAGAGTTCATTTGTCTGGTTATTAAGACTTAGCAATTTCCAACTATGAAGACTGACATGAGAATGTTGCTGATTTAGAGTCCCGATGTTCACTCACCAACATCTTTGATCTAAATCGAAGAACCTAAAGGAAGAAGAAAGGTATCTTCCAACTGGTCTCACTGAAAGTGACTTCACAGAAGTGTTAGGCGAGAAATCAGATTACTGTGTCAGTCAAGTCAAAAAGGTGTTGTCACATCAACCTAGCATGTCTACATCAAAGATCTCAGAATCCCTATAACATTAAATGCTCCAAAGAAAGTTCTTCAATGGAAGACTCTGAATGACTATGTTCCAACGAAAAGATGATAGATGAATCTATAAAGTGCCGAAGCTTCAAAGAAGATAGAGTTGTTGACCTGAGACAAAGTAAGTCATATAGAGCTTAACAGAGCAAAGGTCTTAGTAATAGTGAGACCACCACAAGTGAGTGAAGCACAACTAATGAGAGTCTTACTATGACATCCCAAAATCTGGGTACTTTTTACCATAGATCTGGTACATTACTATACATCATTTCTATAACTATTGCGGAAGATATAAACATAAATTGTTTATACAATAAATTTTTATAACATAATCTCCAAGATCTACAACCTTAACTTAATACATACCTTCAATATCTTAAAAGATTTACAATGACATTTGGCTTCAAAAAATTTAATAATTCTAACTGCATGATAATCAAATTCTGAAATTTGCCTTTTCCTCTGTTTTTATTCAAGCCTTCGTCTTAATCTGAAAATTTTATCATGATATATAAAGGATGAGTAACAAATTTTCCCAACAAGTTTTAAATATAATGAGGATATATCATGATTGAAAAAGAATAAGCTTTCAAGTTTTCAACAATGTAATAATTATGAAATAACATGAATCAAGTTTCAATAATTGAATGACTGAATCAATAATGTTTGGAGGTCAACAATGACTATGAACAATTTAATTGAACCATAAGGTAATGAAGGTGATCAGCCTTTCATACCTGATGAACATATGCAACATGCACTAAGTGCGAATCAATAATCAGTATAGATGTGAATAATCAACAATAATTATTCACTAACATGCTTTGAAAATACAACTCAAGAAATCTAATTTAATCTCTCATGAAAGACCTATCAATTATACGATTGATCCTTCCATTAGCATAACATACCTGTTAGCTCATAGTACTATTACTTTATCCATAAATTATCTAACACTTAATCACAAAAATCAAATATTAGATAACATCTTAACACGTCAGTATTATTATCGTCCTTTGATAATTCTTTAATCACTATATCATATACAGTGTGATTTAACACTTTAATCTTACATATTATAAGTTCTTCTTTATAATCCAGTAAGCTGAATACTGTAAGACCCCAACTTTTATGAATAAAGATTTAATTTTCTCGAAATATCTTTGAATAATAAGGTGTGAATTTGTTATAATGTTATAGTTGTGGATAATATTTACAAATTTTGCAAAGTAAGCAAGTTGTCATAAAATATTCGATTGGTCGGGGAATATTCATTTTATCAAGGAATATTCGTACGACGGCACAATCATTGGTGGACCCCATAACGGAATTACTGTCGGAGTTAGAAAATGACATAAATAACTTTTTATAAAAATAAAGGCAAAAGTTTTACTGTTAAATGTTGAAATACCCGGTGGTAAAAGTACAGTAATATGCGTGGTTGCATAGCAGCACACAGTATTGTACAATATCTTTAATGTGATGCCCCCAAAATAGGTATACATCACCCATCTTGAGTCGCCAAATACATGGTACAAAATTGAAATACAACTTAATAATACAACTGTCGTGTGACATACGACAAAACATAAACTGAGAGTTTTAATAAGAATATTGTCTTCTAGACAGTATTCAACTCAAATGGAGTCCTCAATACATTTATTATCACACTATTTTATAGAATAGTAAGGACTACTAATGCTATCATCTGGACCATCACTCCGTTCCCCGACTAGTCCCGGCTACGTTCTCATTTCTTAAAGAGGAAAATGAAAGCAAAAGGGTGAGCTCAACTAGCCCAGTAAGAAATATTATGACTAAGATAATGCAGAATAATTTATCGTTAGCCTTCAATAGTGTTAAACTGATAAAATATAACAAACATCAAGTTTAACTACAGTGGAACAAGCAATCCATTAGAAGAGTCAAGTAGAGCATAAAATCTACTATCTTCTATGATTTAAAAGGTTTTTCATCACTTTTATTGCTGAGACTCAGCTTAATAAATAATCCACATCATCGAATCACCTCTTCACTACGGCCAAGGATATTCTTTAGTATCACGACCACAAATTATCCATACACTACAGGCCAAGAATATTCGTGTATTCATCAATGGTCATGATTATGCCAACAACTATCCATCAATACACTTTGGGCCAATGAGGACTTTTACCACATCATTTGTAACATTACAGTCATGATTATTTTGAATAATCCCTAGTCATAATCATACCAAGTCCATTTATGCACTACAAGCCACATATGACTTTCAACAGAATATAAACATGAGGATGATGACAATGGTATAAGAATTCAATAAAACAAGTTCAAGGATAAATTTTTAAAGATTTATAATTTAATTTATCCAGAAATCAATATCGTCCAAATTGTCAACATGATACTGCTTTGTGGAGTAAAATTCAAGAATAATATTGTACCAAAAATAATTTGGACCGAAAACAAATTAATTTTTATCATGAATAGTACCCCAAGTGAATAGTACTCGAGTGAATAGTACTCCATGAATAGTACTTCGAGAATAGTAACCCCGTGAATAGTACTCTGGTATGAAAAAGTTAAAACTTATCAAGAATGCTCAGAACAATATTTCCATGAAAAGATACTGGATGAAGCGCAAATATCAAGGATATTCTACTAATTTCATAGAGTATAGAAGCCAAAACTTTAACAAAACGAGTATAAAATTCGAAATCTGAAACGAAATAATATTACTTACATACTACAGAGTATGGAAGAAAATATTATTTCAAGCGAATATTGAACAAAAATAACATCCCTTACCTTGAAAATAAGAGTATTCCAACTGGTATAGCGGGGATATTCTTGAAGAAAACTTTCACTATTTTTTACGCTCAAATCTTTCTAAAACTCGAAAGAAATACGCTCAAGATTATAGAAGAAGAATTCTCTGATTCTGGTGTGATTTTCAATTCTAACTTAAGCGCCTATTTATAGGAAAATGCTAGAACGCCATAGGAGACTAAATTAATAAAATAATATTTCATTTTATTTTTTCCTTACGCATGCCAAGACCATGACTATCAAGGCATGCCATTCTTGAAAAATCTCAGCACATATTTTGACAAAAACAAAAGTGGGTCCCACCCACAATTTTAATAAAAATATTTTAATTTCCAAAATTTCAATAATTCATAATAAATAGCCCTTTTATTAGAAAAATATAAATTTTATGTCCATTCCACACGAAATTAAATTCTCTATAACTTCGTAGCTTTAAGTTTTTCTAAATTCCAAACAGAAAATATCTGAAATCCACAAACGGATGATTTTCAACCTCTTAAAATTCATAACAAATCATATGTTAATTTTTAACGGTTCAAAATTTGTGGACATATACTCCACTTATATATGTATAACATATCCAAAAATCACAACGATCCAACGTTCAGATTAAAATTATAACTCACGCAATAAAGTTTTAAGAACACTAATTTGATTTTTAATACCTCCATTCCGAGAAAATACTGATAATAAACCTCAACATTAATTTCTTCATTTATAACAACATAAAATAAATATTTTCCTATCCATTATTTATGTCCACATAAAATAAATATTTCCTTATCATATAAATCAATAATTAATTATTCACAAATAGTATTACAGAATCATAATATATAATAACAACCAGGTCATTCTTTGGAAAGAGGGGGCTTTCCGATAAGGATTTCTCCTTACTAGTGTGCAATTAGGTGGCCAAACCTCTCCTTGACAGAACTTTCCAGATATTGCCAATAATTCTATCTAATAATATTATTCAAATAATATAAATTATTGATTTGATAATGGGAAATACTGTGCAGTGAGAATTATTGAAACAACAATAATATAAAATATCAACGCAACAATTATTGAATCAATAAAATAAAATATTAAACAAAGAATTATCGTAATAATTATTGAGTAGTGCCTTCACGTAAGAATCAATAATTCAAAAATCTTTGTAATATAATTGTGCTACTATGCAACAACGCCAGTATCTTGTATTTTAACCACCGTGTATTCAACAAGTGTTAATGGTAACAACTACGCTGTTATTTATAAAAAGGTATTTTTGTCATTTTCTTAATCCGACAATAATTCCGTTGTGGGGTTCACCAATGATTGTGCCATCGTACAAATATTCCCTGTTAAAACAAATATTCCCTGACCAATCGAATATAATATAACAACTTGCGTACTTTGCAAAATTTATAAATATTACCCATAACTATAACATTAAATTAAATTCACTCCATAATATTCAAAAATGATATTTATAGAAAATTTATCTTTATTCATAAAAGTTGGGGTCTTACAACCTCTCATTCTTATGAAATTTCGCCCTCGAAATTAGGGTACGTACCTGGTATATTGAAGAGGTAAGGATACCTTGATTTCATTTTAGATTCTAACTCCCAGGTCATTTCCTCAACATCGTGGTTTCTCCACAAAACTTTAACTTGAGGTATAACCTGGAGCGTAAAATATGCTCCTTCTTATCTAAGATTTTAACAGGAACCTCTTCATACGTTAAATCTTCCGCTATTTCGTCTGGTTCTAACTCAATAATGTGGTTCGGGTCTTTCACATATTTACGTAACATAGATATGTGAAAAATGTTATGAACATGAGACATACTTGGCGGTAAAGCGAGTCTATAAGACACAGTTCCTACTAGATCGAGGATTAAAAATGGGCCAATGAATCGAGGATTGAGATTTCCTCTCTTTTCAAATCTCGTAACTCCTTTCCATGGAGCAACACGTAATAACACATAATCTCCAATATCGAATTCCACGTCCTTTCGATGAAGATCAGCATAACTCTTTTGTCGATCTTGTGAGGTTTTTATATGTTGTCGGATCGTTTGAATCTTTCCGTAGTCATACGTACCAACTCTGGTCCCAACAACGTTGCTTCACCCACCTCATCCCAGCATATTGGAGAACGACACTTTCTTCCATACAACGCCTCGAATGGAGCCATGCCAATACTTGCTTGATAACTGTTGTTGTAGGAAAACTCTACCAATGGTAAGAACTTGTCCCAACTTCCCTGAAAGTTAAGGACACAGAGTCTTAATAGATCTTCAAGAGTTTGAATATTCCTCTCTGACTGCCCGTCCGTTTGAGGATGATAAGACCAACTAAATCGTATACCCGTACCCATAGCTTTTTGTAAACTAACCCAAAATCTTGAAGTGAATCTTGGGTCTCGATCAGAAACTATGGATACTGGCATACCATGCAATCTTACAATCTCGTTTATGTACATACGAGTAAGACGTAAAAGTGTATAAGTTTCTCGTATAGGTAAGAAATGAGCCGAGTTGGCCAATCTATCAATAATGACCCAAATCGCATTATACCTTGAGAAACCTTGGGAAGACCGGTAACGAAATCCATGGTAATGTGCTCCCACTTCCATTCTAGAATTTCAAGTGGTTGCAATGGACCTTTTGGTACTTGATGCTCCGCCCGACTCGTTGACAAGTTAGACACCTTGAGATAAACTCCGATCTCTCTCTTCATATTGCTCCACCAAATGTATGTCAAGATCATGATACATTTTGGTACTCCTGAGATGGATTGCAAGCAAAGGTGTGTTAGCGCTCCATCATGATTTTATACTTTAAATTAGGGTCGTTAGGAACACAAAGTCTGGAGTTGACTCGAAATATTCCATTTTCATCGATTCTTACTTCCTGCATAGCACCTTCTTGTACTTTCTTCCTCATACGCATTAATTCCTTTTTCATTGGTTCTAATCTTATATTCGCCATCATCACGTGGGTCCCTCAAGTCTTTAACTCTATCTCCATCCTTTGCAAGTCATATAAAATGGGCCTTTGCGTTGACAATATCGTATTCGTACCCGCATATGACCTTCTACTCAACGCGTAAGCTACTACGTTCGCTTTACCAGGATGGTATAGAATGGTATGATCATAATCTTTCAACAGTTCAAGCCAACGTCGTTTCCGCATGTTGAGTTCCTTTTGGGTGAAGAAATATTTGAGGCTTTTATGATCCGTAAAGATATCCACTTTCTCCCCATATAAGTAATGCCTCCAAATTTTAAGTGCGAAGACAATAGCTGCAAACTCTAGATCATGAGTAGGATAATTCCTCTCATATTCTTTGAGTTGCCGAGAGGCATAGGCTATGACTTTTCCATGTTGTATGAAAACACATCCTAACCCTTTGCTCGAAGCATCACTGTAGATGACAAATCCCTCCGAGCTAAATGGTATTATCAGAACAGGTACTGAAATGAGTCTCCTCTTGAGTTCTTGAAAACTCTTCTCACATTACACGCTCCAACCGAATTTTGTATCTTTCTGAGTCAGCTGAGTTAATGGAGTAGCGATTCGAGAAAACCCTTCTATGAATCTTCGATAATAGCCAGCTAAGCCGAGAAAGCTACATACTTCGGTCACTAATTTAGGTTGCTCCGATAATAACCAGCTAAGCCGAGAAACCTCATTTGGGTTTCTTACTTTCTGGGAGGTCATGGCAAACGCTCTCCCTTGAACTATCGACTTTGACTTTTCTTGGGCGGCCTTTGGTGCCTCCATCCCAGCTGGACTTGTCTTCGGTGCACGACAAAATGGGCTAGGTGACCTTCTCTTCCACAATTATAACACACTTTGGACTGCATCGCGCAGTTTGGACTTATGTGTCCCTCCACTTTGCATTTGAAGCATATGATAGGTGGTCACTCTCCTTCCTTAACAACGGGTGCTGGTGCTGACGTCTTTCCATCATTATTGAATCTCCTCTTCTTGAAATGTCCACTCTTATTGTGTTGGCCATGATTACCACCGAAGTGGTTACCATTTCTAGCCTGTTGATTCCCTCCACGCTTGTTATCACCGCTTCGATGACTGCTACCACTGGTATTATCATTTTGTCGGTTGCTCTCTCTTGATTGGGTTGACTCATTAACGTGCTCTAATAATTGAGCCCTATTCACAACATCTAAATACAAACACAGTTTATGAGAGATAAGGTATTGACGTATCTTGGGTTTCAAACCTCTTAGAAACATTCGCGTCATTCTCTCCTCATTATCAACCAAATGGGACGCAAACCGGGATAACTCGGCAAATTTGGCTTCATACTGTGACACGATCATGTTGTTTTGCTCCAGTTTAATGAACTCTACCTCTTTCATGTGACGAATACTTTTGAGAAAGTACTTGTCATTGAACAGTTCTTGGAACTTCTCCCAAGACATCTTCAGTGCGGCAGGTTGAGTATGCTTTACAGATTCCCACCAGTAATCTGCCTCTTCCCGCAACATGAAGGTGGCAAAGGGAACCTTTTGCTCCTCGGAGCATCCTAAGACATCAAATATCTTGTTGATCTGCTTTATCCACGTCTTTGCCTTAAGTGATTTTAGCTCTCCAAAAAACTCCGGTGGTCCCAACTCCTTGAACTATTTAGTAGTGACCGTCCAAGAGTTGCCAGTGTTTCCACCTGTATTTTAGATAGGAGTCTCTCTTTCCTGATGTTGCATGAATTGCAGAAAGCCTCTGAACATTCCATCGTTCATCATTTGGTCATTGTTGTTGTTTGCATGAGGATTATTGTCTTCCTGTTGCACATTATCCTAGGTATTCATCTGTGGTGACTCTACGATCTCATGTGCTCCATTGCTATTCTCAATATTCTCGGATGTCATTTTTAAATACTGCCACAAAACAAGGGTTAATTGACATGTCACATATTATCCATATACTCTGACCGACCAATTAAACTTAGGTAGGTCATATAAGCGAAGGAATTCCCCGTCTCTCCCCTCCTAGTTCTTGTCTCAAATCTTAGCCAGGGATCATATCCCTAAGCTTTGATACCAACTGTGATGCCCCCAAAACAGGTATATATCACCCATCTTGAGTCATCAAATACATGGTACAAAATTCAAATACAACTTAATAATACAACTGTCGTGTGACATACGACAAAACATAAACTGAGAGTTTTAATACGAATATTGTCTTCCAGACAATATTCAACTCAAATGGAGTCCTCAATACATTTATTATCACACTATTTCATAGAATAGTGAGGACTACTAATGCTATCATCGAGACTGTCACTCCGTTTCCCGATTAGTCCCAACTACATTCTCATTTCCTGAAGAGGACAATGAAAACAAAAGGGTGAGCTCAACTAGCCTAGTAAGAAATATTATGGCTAAGATAATGCAAAATAATTTATCGTTAGCCTTCAATAGTGTTAAACTGATAAAATATAACAAACATCAAGTTTAACTGCAGCGGAACAAGCAATCCATTAGAAGAGTTAAGTAGAGCATAAAATCTACTATCTTCTATGATTTAAAAGGTTTTTCATCACTTTTATCATTTGAGACTCAAATTTTAATAAATAATCCACATCATCGAATCACCCCTGCACTATGGCCAAGGATATTCTTTAGTATCACGACCACAAATTTTCCTATAAATAGAAGCTCATTTTTCCTTTATTTCCCACCAATTCACTAAGTCTCACAAGAGCAATTATTATAGAGAGTAATTATAGAGAGAAAGAAGAAGAGAAGTCTGCTACCTCACTATTCCAGTATCCAGTTTTCTAAGGTAAAGGGTATTATTTCTTTCGTATTCATGAAGAAAGTTATTTCTTTTAATATTCGTAAGGATTATTATTCCATTCTTTATTATTCTGTTGGAATAACCTATCTGTGCGGACTACCGCATGCATGGTGAATTCTTCTATTATTCCATTCTTTATTATTCTGTTGGAATAACCTGTCTGTGCGGACTACCGCATGCCTGGTGAATTCTTTTGTTATTCCATTCTTTATTATTCTGTTGGAATAACTTGTCTACGCGGACTACCACATTCCTGGTGAATTCTTCTGTTATTCCATTCTTTATTATTCTGTTGGAATAACCTGTCTGTGAGGACTACCACATGCCTAGTGAATTCTTCTGTTATTCCATTCTTTATTATTCTGTTGGAATAACCTGTCTACGCAGACTACCGCATGCATGGTGAATTCTTCTGTTATTCCATTCTTTATTATTCTGTTGGAATAACATGTCTATGTGGATTACCGCATGCATGGTGAATGATCCTTCGTATTCATTCTTTATTATATTGTGGAAATGATCTGTCTACGTGGATTACCGCATGGCGGGCAAAAATCCATTTGTAGTTTCATATATTCTATTATACTTAGTTGGTTAAAGTTTTGTCTTCTATACTCCATGAAATTAGTAGAATATCCTGGATATTTGTGCTTCATCCAGTATCTTTTTATGGAAATATTCTTCTGAGCATTCTTGAATTTTACTCCACAAAGCAGAGATCATGTTGACAATTTGGATGTTATTAGTTCTGGATAAATTAAATTATAAATCTTTAAAATTTATCCTTGAACTTGTTTTATTGAATTATTATGTCGTTCTCATCATCCTCATGCTTATATTGTGATGAAAGTCATCTTTGGCTTACGTGCATAGATGGACTTGGTATGATTATGACAATGGATTATTTGGTATAATCATGACCGTAATATAATGAATGATGTGGTAAAAGTCCTCATTGGCCTGTAGTTCATTGATGGACAGTTGTTGGTATGATTATGACCAGGGATTATTTGGTATAATCATGACCATTGATGATTACATGAATATCCTTGACTGTGGTGCAGGGATGATTCAATTTTATTTATTAAGCTGAGTCTCAGGGATAAAATTGATGAAAAACTTTTTAAATCATAGAAGATAGTAGATTTTATGCTCTACTTGACTCTTCTAATGGATTGCTTATTCCGCTGTAGTTGTTGATCTAAAACTTGTTGTCTTTTATATGCTATCAGTTGTTATACTGTTGAAGGCTAAGGATAATTTATTCTACATTATCTTAGTCATAATATTTCTTCGGGCTAGTTGAGCTCACCCTTTCTTTCTTTGTTCTCTTCGTGAAATGAGAATATAGCTAGACGCAGTCGGGGAACGGATTGACCGGTCCGATGGTTGTTTTAGTAGTCCTCACTATTCTATAAAATAACGTGACAATAGATGTAATGAGGAGTCCATTGAGTGTGGATATTGTCTAGATGACAATATTCTTATTAAAACTCTTAGATTATGTTTTGTCGTATTTTACACGACTGTTGTATAATTAAGTTGTATTTGAATTTTGTACCATGTATTTGGTGACTCAAGATGGGTGATGTATACCTGTTTTGGGGGCGTCACATATTACAATTCAAATTGATCCATGAGCGAAAGAGAAATAATCGTCAGATCAATCTAAAGTTAAACCGAAGTTAATCAGTAGTCTGCATCTCCAATGAAGGAGTTAGAGAAACTCTGCAAATGTACAATCGACAAGATCCATGAATCCAAACCTTGAGGTTCAAGAGCTTCAAAGAATTTGAGATGCCAAGACTTTCCTTTTATAATAATTCAAAGACTCTACTTGATTGATCTAAAGCCACATTGAGCAACAAATGTTATCAGTATTGACAAAATAAAGTTAAACACAATAATGCCTCATATCACTGTGCAAATAAACAGAACAACTAACTATCAAGAAACTTACAGTAGCAAGGTATGTATCCTCATCATTGTATACATTCATCATATTAAGGTTGGACACCACTCGCTGAAAAACTCTCTCCACCTATGTTTGAGGTTGAAAATAAATTTTCTTTGGAAGATATCTGATGTATGCCTTAAGTTAAGTAAAATCTAAGCATTCTAAGTTGCTTGACCTTTTCTAATGGGTTGGTATGTATGGAAATTCATACAAATCAATGTTTTGTATTTTTTTGATAAAATATAGAGTGTGATCAACACTATATTCTTATCTTGAAGGTTTTTGGAGACTGATCAACTCTACAAACCAACTAGTGCAAACTATAGAGCTGATCCCCACTATATGAAAGTTCAAAATCTATGAACATAGTAAAAGCAAAAAGTGATTCAAGCAAAGAAAAAGTTTAACATATCAAGATTGCTTAAACCATACACACACTCACAATCATGTTTTATAACCGTTATCATTTACATGTGTACATGCTTCATGATTGTTAATGCTTATCTCCATACATATTAGAAATCCAAAAGTTTGAATGACTAGGGATTTTGAGGAAACTAACCTAGTAGGACCCAAATCGTAATGGGTACCAAAATATAAAATCATTTAACCTATAGGTACTTGATGCTATCTGACCTTGACTAAGAAAGGCTGAAGCTCAGTCACCAAGCTCCTACCAGCTGCAACATAAAAATCCCTCAACTATGCTCCCATTCAAAGAACATCCAAGGCCAGAGCTCACTCTTGAAGACATTGTGTCTCTGAAGTTGAAGAAATCTGATGAGTATATTATGGGATCCTAACATCCATAGTAATCTTCATGATCCGTCAAATGTGGAAGTCTTCATTTCATGTCAAGAAGTTTGAGAATTTCCAAGCTTATCTATGCAAAGCATATCATCCCAAGAGAAACACTAAGGAAGATTAAATCTATGATCATCAACAAATGGTAATGAAGTAAGAATCGTAGAAATAAAACTCTACGAGTAAAAAAGGTGCTAAAAGTTTGAATGATAGAGCCTACATTTATAGTGTCTAGTCAGCAAATCGTGGAGTAGCCAGTTCTAAAAAGAATACTCTATAATCTAATAAAGCTGATTCAACCATGAAAATATCAGATCAGCTCAAAAGATTCCAGCTAGAAGGAGAAGGGCAAGGCACCCTTACAAAGATGTATATACTAAAGTTAGTCCATCTTCTTCTAAGATGGAAGTATCAACTATGGGGGAGAAATAATCTGCTAAGCCTAGCAGTGCTCAAATTGAGGAAGGAACACATTGAAGCTAAATCTTTCAGATCTCTCAAACAATGAAGGCAACTGAACCTGATGCTAAGGTAAGAATAACTGAGGATATAAAGATCATGAAGTTGCATGATGAAGAAACTAAAGGATAAGAAGTGGAATTCATTGCTATATTTAGATATGAGCTCAGAGGACAGCTTAACCTTCCTTACATCTCTGATGACCATTCCATAGAGCACCAGTCCTCTACTACTAAGTTCTTTTGAACCAGCAATAAACATTCAAAAGTACTGGACCAATAATTCTCCAGTATACTCAGAAGTTGATCATCAGCTATTCATCTTAAGTTCTTAAAACAAAAGGCACTTCATCTAACAATACTACATGATGAATTATCCACCTACAATTCTTCAGGTATTGTGAGAAGCTTCAATGATCCTTGGGTTGATACTCTGTTTTATCCAAACAACCCTTTCCCAGTAACAAAGTCCCAAAACTCTGTTGCTGATGAACCAAATAAATTTTCATTCCCAGTCATAGAGTCCCTAAACTTTACGATTGATAATCAAGTTAGCCTCACTGTTTCAATCGTAGAGTCCCTACGATCAACATCCTGATCGTAGAGTATGAGTATACTAACCTTGCGATTGTAGTACTTTTCTGATACACTCTCCTAACCATACAAATGAAATAGCTGATAACATTTCACCCTCTCCCACTGGCAAATGGCAATATCAAAGTACATCCAAAGTTGGTAAATGAACTCTGGAAAAAAGGCCTGTCGTGATGACATTCTTACCACCAAGTCTATACAGTCCTTCTTCTCATAAGTGCCTTAGAGACAAACCTAGCCCTAAGTTTTAAACTAAGAAGCCAACCCTTTCTGAGCTTCTTTAACCCAGAAGAAGAGCTGAAATAAAATGTATCACAAGAACCTATGCGGAGTATATAGAAATCTCGTAGAAGAGTTCAAGCTGTTGATGAACCATGCAACTCCCAGTTAGAGATTAATGACGAATCATTTACTGAAGCATGGTCATAGAATACGATTGTTGAGTAGACAAAGAAATCGTTGAGTACTAAGCTATATCATCAAGCTACTTTACAAAATAAAAAAGGTCAACGGTCAACTAAAGGCAGTAAAATTCATGTTCTTAAAAGGAAAGTTAAAACTAAAAAGTTGATCAGTTTCTGAGGAGTTGTAACTTTTCTGTGGGGCATCGTGCAACCAATGGCTTTCTGACACGTCGCTTTTTCTGCAGAGTTAGAGGGAACTATCATAAATGCAAATTCAAAATAATTGCATCTTCCAAATAGTTATCAAAGTCTATTGACTTCCTCTTTGAACCCTAAACTCTAAATACTCTTCAAAGCCAAAATCCATCAAACCTCGAGCACTACCCAAATCGCCTTCAAGTATCTCCTACAAAATCCCGAAAATTGAATACCCATACTTCGAACCCTCAAAATGGAAAATTAGCGTGTTATCACTAGAATTCAACTCGGCTCTAAGAAGTTCAAAAAATTAGAAAAAAAAAATTTAGGGATATTCTTGAGCTTGTAAAAAATGAATGCCTAGAAGCCAACACCCCAATTTTTGCTGATTTGGTGAAGGAATTTTATTCAAATGCAATGATAGATTCTAGGCTTCTATCTACAAAAGTTAAAAGAGTAAATTTTAAGATAAGAGCATCAGACATCAACCAATGTCTAAGGTTTCCTAACCAAGGTCTGATAAATCTCAAAGAAGTTAACATTGAAGAAGGTAAGAAGTTAATGCGCTATAAGAGAAATTCAAATCTGAAAGATATGAAGAAGAAGAAGTTTCTTGAGGAGTTTGAATTTCTTGCTGATCAGATTACAGGAAAATATATTTTATGCAAAGACACAACACACGAAACTGTTAGCAATCTGCAACTAAGAGTCATGACTGCAACCGTCATGAAGTAGCAGATGAATTTTAGGGCCCTACTGATTGATTGGTTGTCTAAATGGCTAGAAAAGGCTTAGAAGATGAAGTCTACAGATAAACCCCTCACAAAAGTTTTTCATAGAAGACTCTTGAGCATTATCCTGAAGAAAAAACTAAAGAGAAAGATATGGGAAGATGAGGGAGAACCCCTTATTATTCACAAAGTGATGTCTCCAAAGTTGTTTGACAATAGGAAGAAAAACCCCATGGAGAATAAGAAACTAAAGACATCTGGCAGCAACAACAATGGTATTTCAAAGAAGTGAAAGGCAAGCGTAGTGAAAAGTGAGTCATCACAATCTGATGATTCTGCATCTCCAGTGGCCACTCCTACAAAGCCAACCAAGAGGAGAGCTAAGGTTGTGAAGAAGTCACCAGAGGCCCCACCAAGAAATCCCTCTATTGATAGAAAGGAATCTGAATCAGAATTGGAAAAACACACTACTGATGTACCCCCAAGAAGAATAAAGAGTAACTAAATACTTCAAAGAACAAACCAGAAGAATGAATGAGGCTCTTCATCAAAAATAATTGATCTCAATGATAATGATGAGGATGATGAACTTGAGACTATGAGAGAAGACATCAAAGGAAAAATGAGGATGATTTCTGACAGTTCCAGCAGTGAAAGTGAAAAGACTACAACTGCCAATGAACCCAAGTCAGAAAAAGAAGATGAATGTGAAACTAAAGAGACTTTGAAGTCTGAAGAGAAAGGAATGACTTATGAGTCAGATAGTTCAGAGAAGGATACTGTAGAAAGAACAAATGATGAAAATCATTTGCAAGAATCTATTGATGAATCAGTTGAAATGACCCTGCATGAGTCAAGCTCAAATCAGAAAATGAAGAAATGGAGACAGATTCCAGCTCTGGTGATTAGGAATCAACAAAGTATCATATTACCCACAAGTAATTATTCTTAGAAGATTAGTGGTGGAAGTCTTTGATGAACCACAAGATGTGATAGCAGGGAGATGGATAAACCATGGGAATTAATGACTCAAATTAGTGACGATGTCTACAGAAGATATGTTTAACAATTTTCAAGATATAGAGATAAATCGTATTACAGTACTGTATAATCCTGAAAACCATCTGATAAAATGGTTCTACCCATGGATGCCCTGGCTAAGGGCCTACACTGTTGGAGATGAGAATTACATCAGCTGGTATTATTCACACTTTCTCAATTTAGAGCTGATCTCTCAGAACTTCCCAAGGGTCAAGATATTTCCCACCAAGCTGATCAAGGATCTCTCTCATTTCAAAGTCTATCGTCATGCTGGTAATATCTACATTCCCTATTATCTCTTAGAAAATTTAGAGACTAAAAAGGCCACACCAAAGCCCAAGATTGTAAAGGTCTTATACTCTGCGATTGCAAGTGGTCAAGCTCACGCTGATACCCAAAAATCAAATCCCACACTCAGTATTCCAAGCCTCAATCCTAGAATACCCTCTGATATCCTTACTTCATCCAACAATGATCTCTTTGACATTCTTACTACCATTGAAAACATTTACAAAAATGAGAAACTCAAACCAACTGCCCAAATTCCTCAAGATCCTTAGTTGTTAAAAAACTATGAAGAATTGGTTGAGAAATTTTCCTATATTACTGAGGAAGCAACGACCATGCCAGAAGAAGAAAATAGTGAGTTCCACAGGAAGCTTCAAGCAACCGTCTCAGATATATCCTTCAAGCTTCATCAGAGAGATCAGATCTTTTTGAAATCCATCGAGCAACAGAGGAAAGAAGCCCTAAAACTTCAGAAGAACAATAAAGAATCTATTTTGTCTCTCTCCAAGAAAATAGATACCCTTAACCAGTCTCTTTCTCAATAATTAGAGCTCAGCCAGCAGGAACTACATATTGAAGTTGGAAATTCATCCTACCTGCTTGAGCAGCTTATGACCAACGTTCAACATCTCTCTCAAATGATTGATGACAAAAAGGGAAAGAAAAACAAGGACTCAAAGAAACATATAAAGGGATAAATTGAGATAGAAGAAAAGAGTCTAAAGAGGATAAGTAGAAGAGAAAAGGAGTTGAAGGCAAAGCCAAAAGAGGGTGAAGTTATGAAGACAAAATTTGAGGGGAGCCAGAACCTGAAGCAATGGAATCAGTATCTAAGGGGGAGAAGGAACTAGAAGGACAAGCCGATGAGTAGCAACAACAGATAAAACATCCAGAAGATATAAAGGAGCAAACATGAAAAAGGAGAAGGTAAATCTCTAATTGTAATAATATGTTTTGGATCCAGAATTTAGATTTGCTATGTCATCTATAATTAAATTCTCATTAATATCATTCATATTACCTATTCTAGTAATACAACAGCTCACTATATCTTAAGATTCATTCATCTCATACATATGCATTGAGTGTTTTTGTCATCATCAAATAGGGAGAGATTGTCAAGAATATGCATGAGAATGTTATTCCTTATTTATATAATTTGATGATGAAGATGATGGATTTAATGAATGAATATGCAAATATGTCTGAATTGATAAAAGCTATAAAGTCCTTAATAGATGATAGACAATATGTACAAGGACTTAGAGTGAAAAGTTTAAATTTGGTGGGTTGATCTGATATTAATGAATAGCTCTGTAAAGTTCTTTAAAAGATTATAATGTACAAGGACTACGAATATAAGGATCAAATTTGGTAGGTTGATCTTATAAGCTATAATAGATAGGCTTGAACGATCGAAGAGGACAACATTAGAGAACAAACGTCTTGGACATAATCGTAGTTTGTCTGAAAGCCACACTCAGAATCATAGAGACAGTCTGCCGAGTGGCTACCGAGCTAAGTCAAGAATTAAGCTTTACTAGAAATCGTGGAGTCTACAAGCTATCACCAATAGAAATTGTATCCAGTCAATCACTTATAAAGATAAGGCAGAATCGTCGTTTGTAAAAGCAAGAATTGTCGACTACACTTGGGATTTTAGAAGCTATATGCCAAATGCCTACCGAGAAAAAAGTATGAATCGTAGACTCACAACAGAATCGTAGTCTGCAGAACTAAAGGAAAATCATAGTCAGACAAGTGATCACAATGCAAAAGTAGAATCATAGTCTTGCAGTCAAGTTTTAGAATGCGGTCTACTTGAAGATCTTCAGAAAACATTCTATAAATGGCCTACAAACAAATAGAAGATCGAAGCATCAATTCTATCAGCAAGGTTGATTGAGAAGTTAAGAGCCATTTAGAAGGAGTCTCCTACAAGCACTCATCAGAAGACAACGATCGTGATATTGAGACAATGATCATAGTTTTTGCCAATCAACAAAAGAGTATACTAAAGCATCTACAAAGAACAGAAGAAATGGATTTTCAATGCTAAGCCTCACCTTGAAGAAAGAAGAATACTAGAGCTACTCTACTATTCACCATGAACACACTGAGTTGAAGAGAAGAAGATGTAGAGCCGAATATGTGCACAAGACAACCAGTGTTGAAGGACTACTAAGGACCAGAAGAAGTTAAGCTGATATGCAAGACTTAGTATTACATCAATGGTGATAGTGTGCAATGCTTAATGTCAGATGAAGACAAACATCATCAATAAAAATCAGTAGTACCAAGGGATATGTCAGATTACTAAGAACAACAAGATGTCAAACTGAACGTACATTTTAGCAGTCCGTCAATTGTGATCCACTATCATGCTGAATACCACATGATCACCAGAAGATCCTAAGTACCAAAGGATGTACAAGCTGAATGTCATCTTAGCAGCTCAACAACTACAAACAACAAACAACCATCCAAGCAACCAGGGCCTGCAAGTTCCTTATCTTAGTGACTAAATCAAAGTCAAGTCTGCTGGGCTTGTTGAGTAACGGAGTGTACATGAGATTCTAAGTCTGTCGGGCTTAGTCTACAGTTTCCAAGGCTACTGGTCTTGAAGAGTTCTTAGTAAACTAGTGTTCCAAGGCTGCTAGTCTTAAAGGAATCTTAGTGATTCAAAGTTGATCAAATGCGTAGTGGAATCCTTGCTTGTTAAAGTAGAAAAGTGCATTAGGAGCATTTAGTCTTTGAACCACTTAAAACCTCTGGTGTCATTTACTTTATGTCATTTACATTCAGTACTATAACTGCTATATCTGCTTGCAACTAATCTAACATTAGAACTGTGTTTAAAGTTATATTCTTGAAGGGGATCTTAATTTATTCCATTGTTCATGAATTTATTCCTCTATTCATTATCTGTTGATCACTTAACAAGATAAAAGAAAATAAAGAAATAGTTTTAAAGGATTTATTCAACCCACCATCTAGATCTATTGTGTGCCCCCGGGAACAAAAAATTGATATTAGAGCAGATTCTCACATTGTATCCAAAAGCTAACGCTTTGAGTTTGATTCGTGGCACTAGTAAGTTCTAAGCTTAGTATTAGTTGTAAGTCACTTCTGAGTGAAGATGAGCTCTCAAGTTGAAAATTGTTTGTGCAGGTATATATATATATATATATATATATATATATATCCACCTATTACAATTCTTAATTGCTTTATTTTTTGAATGAGGGCATTGCTCAATTTAAGTTTGGGGGTTGTTTTTCTGGTTTTCATAGTAGACTTGCATGTTCATGATAGGTTGTTTGCATCTAGATTGTGTTACATGTTCAATTAAGTATGTTATTTCATGATTAATATGTGTTAGTTTGCATTGTGTTATCATGATATCACTTGAGCATGATGAGACATAAAACCTTGTGTTGGCCAATGATAAAAATTTATGAATTGATTTATAACTTGAATGAATGGAAAAATGAAAAAAAGTTAACTTGTGGGTATTATTAATTTGATTTATTGAAGAAAACTCTGATTTTAATTGTACATTGTAAATATATCAATTTAGCCATGAATTAGTTGAACTGAAAGGATTGTGGCTTAGGATAGATATATACCTCCCTCTATGATGTAGTTTATCTTGTGTTTTGAAAAAAAAGCTGAAAAATTATAATACATTTTGACTTAGTTGTCTTTGTGGCCTTTGTTACTCGAATAAGTAAGCCCTTAGGAGTACCTCTATACTTAGCGCCCTAAAGCCATCTGGTTTGAGAGTCCTTGGACAAAAGTTCACTACACAGGTAACTTTGAAAAGCCTAATAAAGATTAACATTGCACAAGTTAAAATAAATAAATGTAAATAAACACTTGGCTAGTTTTGTTTTTTGGCCTTTTCTACTTGAGTTATTAGATCTGTAGGGGTGTCTTAATACCTAGTACCCTAAAGCCATCTGGTTTAGGAGTTATTGGTTGAAATCTCGTTATATGGGTAGCATTAATAAGCCTAAGAAAACTAGACATTGCACTGATCGAGTTAAGAAAAAAGAAAAAAAAATAGAATAAAAGGTTTTTGATATACGGAGTAACTATTTTATAGACGGGTAATAACTTTCATATATTTTCATTTATCTGTCTTTGAGCCATATGATTTTCATTTTTGGATGATTTATGGTAAGATTGACATGTTGATACACACACGCACAATGTGGTTTGAAGACATATTGAATTGATAATATTTCCAGTTTAACTATTGTTTGATTTTGAATATTCATTGGAGTTGAATTTATGGAACTTTGAAACTGATCAAGGTTAATAATGTTAAATCGTGTTTGAGTTTGTGTTTCAGTTAGTTCGTGAGTAGTTGCATTCATTTTGTGTTCATTATTTACATTGCTTGAGGATAAACAATTGTCTAAGTTTGGGGGTATTGGATGAGTGGGTAAAATACCGATGAATTAGGTATATTAGGACTTAAGTAATTGCTTGTTTTAAATTATTTTAGGACATTTTTATTGGTTTGTTTATTATTTTTCATGACAGGGTAAAGCAGAGGTAATTCGGACATTTTAGTAGCATTAATGGCAAAATTGTAATTGGTAGCGTCATCCTAGTGTTGGGGCGCTCTAGAAAGAAAGGAACCTAACACTGGGGTACTGGACATCAGTAGGTTTTGCGCGAATTCTAGAAAGCAAAGGAAAAAGAAGGAAAGGAAAGCAATATTCTACTTGGAATATATTTTTTACTCTAGGAGATCTAGACACAATCAAAAGCTGTAAAAGGAAAAGGGTGGATTTCTATTCAAAAGAGGATGGGAAAGAGATCGAGCTAAGGGATCTTGCAATAAATGCTTGAAAAATAATAACTCGAGTTTGAGTGAGGGAATTTGCAATAAATACGAATATTCAATAATAATCATAGATGTGGAATAATCATCAATAATTATCCAATAACATACTTTAAAAATAATAACTCAAGTTTGAGTTAAAGAACTTGCAATAAATGCGAATATTCAATAATAATCATAGATGTGGAATAATCATCAATAATTATTAACTAACATGCTTGAAAAATAATAACTCAAGTTTGAGTTAGGGAACTTGCCTGATCGGTTGACTACTGCTATGCAATTTAATTTAACTTCTTTTGAAAGATCTATCAATAATAAGATTGATCACTCAATTAGCATCACATATCTAAACTCATAATACTATTATTCCATAATAATTTATCTAACATATAATCACATAATCAAATAATACCTTAACTTATTAGTAATATTATCATCGTTTGATAATATCCTATCACTTAACCGTCATAATTTTTCATCATTTCTTCACATTATTAACCACTTAATAATATTTTATTCCTTAACAAATATTATTAATCGTTTAATAACATCTTACTCACCTCATAATATTATTAATTATTTAATAATATCTTATTCACTTCATAATATTATTAATTATTTAATAATATCTTAATCCTCAACTAATATTATTAATCATTTAATAATATTTTAATCTAATATTATTTATTTATTAATATTTGAATTTAACTTTAATCTAATATTATTAATTATTTAATATTATTTTATATCATTATCTAATCATATTATTTTAATCATTTCAATCATAATATTTTAAATCATTATCTAATATTATTAATCATTTAATAATATTTTAATTTAACTTTAATATAATATTAATCATTTAATAATATTTTAATTCATTATCTAATAATAATTATTTTAATTTTAATTTATCTAATATTATTAATTATTTAATAATATTTTAATTTAACTTTAATGTAATATTATTAATTATTTAATAATATTTTAAATCCCATTTTAATCTAAATATTCTTAATTACTTAATAATATCTTAATCTAATATTATTAATATTTTAATATTATTTTAATCATTTATTATACTAATAAGCGATTTATTATAATTGTTTAACCTTTACTAATTACTTTATTTAACAACCCTAAAATGCCATAAATATAACATCTCATCAAAAATTACCAAAATACCCTCCATAAATCAGAATACAACATTTTTAGGATTTCAAGCATTAAAATTATATTTTTGACATTTATGACATCACATAACTTATTTTACCCATTTATTCACAACACAACCATTTACATAAAAAATACCCAAACAATTCCAAATTTTTTTTTCTGGAATCTAGCAGAACATGATCTCCAAAGGATCCCCAAATATTTCCAGAATTTTCCTACTTGATTTACTATTTTTAAAAGGCCTAAAATTGCCAGATCTTGCAACATTTTTCATAAATCTAGTTTTTCCCCAACAATTATGAAACATTCAGGTATTTTCTTATTATATATATGTACTTCCAGTAAAAATTTCACCATTTTTGGAGTTACACACAAAGAGTTATTCATGTTTACTTTTAAAAGAGTCCTTTCTTGTAAAAGTCATAACTCTCATTCTACATATCCAAAACTGTTCATTCTTTTTCCTAAATGCAGATAACTCATCAAAGTATCTTCCCAATTTTTTTTGAAATTTTCAGACTACATGAAATGGACAAAACTTCCCTTACAAGGGGCTCGCCAGAAACTATCCACCACTACCTTAGTCTAGTATGGACTATTTCGGCCCCAACAGCCCTCAAGGCTTGAAAAATCAGTATTTTTGAGTGCTACCACTTGGTTTTAGTAGTTAACTTACATATCTAGCACCCCCCCTTTGACGGATCACAAATAAGAGGTGTAGATTTTAAGTTATATATGATTCAAATGAAGAAAAGTTAGGATTATTCACCCTTAAGGAACATAAGTTCATTTTCTTCCTTTGGATCTTTGTTCTAACACTCAAAATTGTTAGATCTAAACATAATAGACTTATAAACATGTAGATCTAGAGTTTTAAAGTTTGGAATCATAGATCCAAGTTTTAATTTAGAATAGTCAAAAATAAATTACATAAACTAGTTTAGGAGTATATATTTTCTTGTGAACTTCCTTCTTCTACTTCTTCTTCCTAAGTTGTTTATGGAGCTTAAAACACACTAAAAACACTCTCTCTTTTTCCCCTCCTTGGCTGTCCAAAAATGGTCCCTCTCCCTCTCTCTTTGATTTGGTTAGCAAGAAAGATGAAATGAAATGAAAATTGAAGGAAATTTGGGTATTAGTAAATTAGTATAGATATAAAATCTATATCTATCTTATTATCCTCCACACTTCTTTTATCTTCTAGGTAATTACCCTTATCTCTTATCTTTTAGGATTATATGTAATCTTTGGTGGACAAATGAGAGCTTGACACCTAAGTTGAGTGTGTAAGTAACTTAGAGATAAGGAGCTTGGAAAAGATTAAATTCACCCCCCATCTTTCTCCTTTATGGTTGGGTACCCCCTCCTTATTTTGCCCCATTTTGATTTATTTTTAATGTCAAATTTAATTAATCAAATGTCCAAAATATCCCTTAATAATTGGTCTATCAATTTAATTCCTTTGGACTTCCTAATTACTTGTTTGGACCATAGAAATAACATAGTCCAATACTTTTAACCTATCTTACCCTAATTATTTATTTAAGGTTTCTATCCCACTCTTTTGGAATTTAAATACTTACACATGTCCATTTAACTTTATAACTCAATTAGACTTGCTTTGATTATGTTTAAAATTAATAAAAATTTGAGACAATAAAATTAATCTCTTAGGTTAGTATAAATTTTAAATACTAACATTTCTCAATACCATAACCCTTAGGTTATTTAATTACTACACCTAAGGTATAATTAGGTCATTTAGCTTTCCTATTTAATTCTAATTACATAATTAGTAAATATACATATCCATACATACAATGAATTTATTTATTTAACCATACACCTTTTCTACATAAGTCATAACTTATTTATCATCATCGATAAATATTTATTAAATCCATTTATTAGGCTATTCAACTCATGTTTTAGTAAAACCTTCTAATATGGTTTGCTGCATTCAATATGCCTTTAGTAAAACCTTCTATTATTTTTACTTGCCACATTCTTAATTCCTTTATGTTTTACTATTTCACTAATCCAATTAGCCTTAATTGGCTTGATGAATTATTATATATCTTTATCCACTTTATATTAGTTATACTAATTAATCACTTAAAGATTATAAATCTTTTTATTTACCATTCAAGGCTAACACTCAAGCTATGTTAATTTTTTTAACATAATCTTATCTTACCTTTTCTTAATCAACTTGATTAAGTATTTATCTTAGTTAATTTAAAATAAATAAATTAACTATTTTGTTTACTTTATATCTTATAACACATATTCACTTATAAGCTCAAGATAAAAAAATTTATTCTTAAAAATTTAAATATATAATCATAAAAAATTCTCGGTACTTACAACTCTGGCGCCCATGACAGTTCAATCCCTAGCGCCCTGACGCTGGGAACGGGTAAATGAAAAAATAATTTAGGGCTTTTAGCCCAGTTCAGTCTACTCATCAATCAAGGTTCGAATTTGTTCATCTATCACAAACGAAGGAGATGAGAGATGCTGAGGAGGTCAATCATGACGAGTGTCCAAATCAGGGGAGTCCTCTGCTCTTAATTGCTTTAATTTTTGCATGAGGGAATTGTTCAATTTAAGTTTGGGGGTAGTTTTTCTGGTTTTCATAGTAGACTTGCATGTTCATGATAGGTTTTTTGCATCTGGAATGTGTTGCATGTTCAATTTAGTATGTTATTTCATGATTAATATGCGTTAGTTTGCATTGTGTTAGCATGATATCAGTTGAGAATGATGAGACATAAAACCTTGTGTTAGCCAATGATAAAAATTTGTGAATTGAGTTACAACTTGAATGAATGGAAAAATGAAAATAAAGTTAACTTGTGGGTATTATTAATTTAATTTATTGAAGAAAACCCTGATTTTAATTGCACAATGTCAATATTTCAATTTTGTTGTGAATTAGTTAAACTGAAAGGATTGTGGCTTAGGACAGATATAGACCCCCCTCTATGATGTAGTTTATCTCATGTTTTAAAAAAAACTGAAAAATTATAATACATTATGACTTAGTTGTCTTTGTGGCCTCTGTTACTCGAATAAGTAAGCCCTTAGGAGTGCCTCTATACTTAGCGCCCTAAAGCCATCTGGTTTGGGATTCGTTGGTCGAAATTTTGCTATATGGGTAAATTTGAAAAGCCTAATAAAAATTAACATTGCACAAGTCAAAATAAATAAATGTAAATAAACACTTGGCTAGTTTGGTTTTGTGGCCTCTGCTACTCGGGTTATTAGATCCGTAAAGGTGTCTTAACACCTAGTACCCTAAAGCCGTCTGGTTTGGAAGTTATTAGTTGAAAGCTCATTACATGGGTAGCATTGATAAGCCTAAGAAAACTAGACATTGCACTGGTCAAGTTAAGAAAAAAGAAAAAAAAATAGAATAAAAGGTTTTTGAAATACGGAGCAACTAATTTATAAAGGGGTAATGAATTTCTTATATTTGCATTTATTGTCTTTGAGCCTTATGATTTTCAAGTTTGGATGATTTATGGTAAAATTGACATGTAGATACACACACGTACAATGCGGTATAAAGATAAATTGAACTGATAATATTTCCATTTTAACTATTGTTTGATTTGGAATATTCATTTGAGTTGAATTTATGGAACTTTGAGGCTGATGTGAGACCCCAGATTTTATGAATAAAGATTTAATTTTCTCAAAATAATTTTTTTTAATATTATGGTATGGATTTGATATAATGTTATAGTTGTGGGTAATATTTATAAATTTTGCAAAGTATGCAAGTTGTTATATAATATTTGATTGGTCGGGGAATATTCATTTTATTAGGGAATATTCGTACAACAACACAATCATTGGTGGACCCCGCAACGGAATTATTGTCGGATTGAGAAAACGACAAAAATATTTTATAAAAATAACGGCGAAAGTTTTACTGATTAATACTATTGAACTACTTTCAGTAGTAAAAGTATAGTAATAATGCTGCATTGGTTGCATAGTAGTACACTACGGTATTGATTATTGATACTTACGTGATAAGTCATTCGGTTTTTTGTTTTATTAGTATTATTAATGTAATAAAATGAGAAAAGCTTTTTATATAAAATAGAATACTTTTATAAAGTTATTCGTTTTTTATTAGACTATAAATAGAATATATTATATTCTATTACGCATAATGTTTTGCATAGTAATATCTTTTTATTTAAAAATGAATACTTTTATAAAGTTATTTATTTTATTAGACAATAATTAGAATATATTATATTTTATTATGCATAGTATTGCATAGTGCCTGCATAGTGTTTTGCATAATAAAATCTTTTTATATAAAACATAATACTTTTATAAAGTTATTCGTTTTATTAGATTATAAATAGAATATATTATATTTTATTTAAAAGATTTTGTTTTAAATCTGGACCGTCCGTTTAAAGTAAATCAATCTGGACCGTTCATGAATTAGTTACTATTCAGTCCATTCTCCTATAAATAGAAGCTCATTCCTTCATAATTTTTTACAAATTCACTAAAACTCTAGAGAGAGAAATTATAGAGAGAGTTCTTCTTCTATAATCTTGAGCATATTTCTTTAGAGTTTAAGAAAGCTTTGAGTGTAGAAGGTAGTGTAAGTTTTCTTCGAGTATATCCTCACCCTACCAGTCGAAATACTCTTCTTTCAAAGGTAAGAGATATTATTTGTTGTACTCGTAAGGGGTATTATTTCTTTCTTATTCATGAAAAGAACTTCTGTTATTCCATTCTTTATTATTATATTGGAATAACCTGTATACGCGGGCTACCCTATACTTGATGAAATTCTTTTGTTATTCCATTCTTTATCATTATGTTGGAATAACTTTGTCATGTGAATACCGCATACATGGTGAAATTCTTACATTATTCCATTTTATTATTTTGTTGGTACATCACATGCATGTAAATGCTATGCATTTGATTCGGTTCCATTATTTATTATTATTGTTGGAACAACATGCAATGCGTTCTGCATAACTTTGGTTCCGTTGTTTATTATTCTGTTGGAATATCGTGTCTGTGCGTTTACGCATGACCTGGTTCCGTTGTTTATTATTCTGTTGGAATATCCTATTTGTGTTTTACGCATGACCTGGTTTCATTCTTTATTATTCTGTTGGAATAACCTGTCTGTGTGGTCTATCGCATGCATGGTGATTTCTTCTGTTATTTTATTCTTTATTATTCTGTTGGAATAACCTGTCTATGTGGATTATCACATGCATGGTGAATGATCATTTGTATTCATTCCTTATTAAATTGTGGAAATGATCTGTCTAAGTGGATTACTGCATGGCGGCAAAAATCCATTTGCAGTTTCATATATTCTATTATACTCAGTTAGTTAAAGTTTTGGCTTCTATACTCCATGAAATTAGTGGAATATCCTTGATATTTGCGCTTTATCCAGTATCTTTTCATGGAAATATTCTTCTGAGCATTCTTGAATTTTACTTTACAAAGAAGTATCATGTTGACAATTTGGACGTTATTAGTTCCTGGATAAATTAATTCTTGAACTTGTTTTATTGAATTCTTATATCATTGTCATCATCCTCATGTTTATATTATGTTGAAAGTCATATGTGGCCTGTAGTGCGTAGATGGACTTGGTATGATTATGACCAGGGATTATTCGGTATAATCATGACCATAATGTTACAAATGATGTGGAAAAAGTCCTCATTGGCCCGTAATGAATTGATGGACAGTTTTTGGTATGATTATGGCTATGAATTCTTTCGGCCAAGGGTGCAAAGATGAATTATTTTATGGTATGATCAGGACCGTTGATGAAAACACGATTATCTTTGGCTCGTAGTGCATGGATAATTCGTGGCCGTGATACTAAAGAATATCCTTGGCCTGTAGTGCAGGGATGATTTAATGATGTGGATTATTTATTGAGCTGTGTCTCAGCGATAAAAGTGATGAAAAACCTTTTAAATCGTAGAAGATAGTATACTTTATTCTTTACTTGACTCTTCTAATGGATTGCTTGTTCCGCTGCAGTTAAACTTGATGTTTGTTATATTGTATCAGTTTAACACTGTTGAAGGCTAACGATAATTTATTCTGCATTATCTTAGTCATAATATTTCTTACTGGGCTAGTTGAGCTCACCCTTTCTTTCATTGTTCTCTTGAGGAAATGAGAAGCGTGGTAGGGGGCTATTTAGGGAAGCAGTGATGGTCCTAGATAGTGCATTAGTAGTCCTCACTATTCTGTGAAATAGTGTAATAATAAATTTAATGAGGACTCCATTGAGTGTGGATATTGTCTAGATGACAATATTCTTATTAAAACTCTCAGTTTACGTTTTGTCGTATTTTACACGACAGTTGTATTATTAAGTTGTATTTGAATTTTGTATCATGTATTTGTCGACTCAAGATGGGTGATGTATACCTATTTTGGGGGCGTCATAGTTGGTATCAAAGCTTAAGGATATGGTCCCTGGCTGAGATGTGAGACAAGAACTAGGAGGGGAGAGACGGGGAATTCTTTCGCTAGTATGACCTACCTAAGTTTATTTGGTATTTAATTGGTCAATCAGAGTATAAGGATAATATGTGATATGTTAATTAACCCTTGTTTTGTGACAGTGTTTGAGAATGGCATCTGAGAATGCTGAGATAAGCAATGAAGCACATGAGAGCGTTGATTCAGCTCAAGCAAAAGGTAACCATGCCAAGAAAGGTAACCAACAACAGGATAATAATCATACCGGTGGTAACGGCCATCGGAACAATGATAACTATCGTGGGGGAAATTATCATGCCAAGAATGGTAACCACTTCGGTGGTAATCATGGCCAAGATAATAGAAGTGGAAATTTCAAGAAGAGAAGGTCATTTAGCTCGATTTTGTCGTGCACCAAAGTCAAGTCCAAATTTGGGACGGTGGCACCAAAGCGGATCTGGACAAAAACAAAAGTCGGTAGTTTCGGGAAGAGCATTTTTTCGTGACTTCTCAAAAAGCGAGTAACCGAACTAAGTTAGCACGGGTTAGTTAATTATAAATTCTTGCGAAAGTCATACCTTATTGAATCTTGGTTCTACCCATTCTTTTATCTCTCTTGCTTGCGCTCAACGTTTAAATTTAACCCCAGAAAAGTTAGACTTTGACTTATTGGTTGAAACTTTGTTAGTAGAAGCCTTCGTTACCTCCACTGTTTATAAATCTTGTTGATTTAAATCGACACTTTCACGTTACCTGTCGATCTTATCTCTTTGAAAATACTTGCCTTTGATGTGATTTTAGGAATCGATTGGTTAACTACTCATCATGCTTTTCGTAAGGTTGTTAGCTTTTATATTCCTAACCAACCTGTTATGCGAATTCAAGCAAACCAAACCAATAAAGTCAATCACTGTCATATCAAGCCATAAGTAAAGAGCCCTGAGCCTTTCACTGGTGACTTCCTTGTGTGGAATGCACCGAAGCCAAACTTTCTGTAGGCGACATCATGAATGAAGATGGCAAGTTGATAGGTATCAATGTGACGTACTATCCAAGTCTTGGATGAGGGTCATAGTTTTGAATGATATTTCTATTGTTAATAAATTTCCTAACATATTTTTGAAGACTTCTTAGCCTACCCCTAGAGCATGAAATTGAATTTTGTATTGACCCCAGTACAAAACCCATTTCTTCAACCCTTAAATATTTCTTCATCCAAAATGAACGTATAATGCGCCAAAGACGATGGTTCGAGCTGTTGAAGGTTACGACCATTCAATACCATCCTAGAAAAGAGAACGTGGTGGCTGGAGCGTTGAGTAGAAGATCGTATGCGTTTACGAGTGCGAATATACGAACCCACGTGAAGATAACAAATATACGAGTAGAATCGACTTTAATGGATAAAGTTAAAGCAGCTTAAGCTACACACCCGAATCTAATGAATGTGAAGAAGAAGGTTCAAAAGGGCGTTATTCTAGAAGTAAGAATCGACGAAGAGAGGAAATCTCAACCCTCGATTTAATTGGCCCATTTGAAATCCTCGATCGAGTAGGAACTATGGCTTATAGACTCGTTTTACCACCAAGTATGTCGCATGTTCATAACATTTTTAACGTATCGATGTTACGTAAATATGTGGATGACCAAAACCACATTATTAAATTAGAATTGGACGAGATAGTAGAAGATTTAACGTATAAGGAGATACGTGTTAAAATCTTGGATAAGAAGGATCATATTCGACGCTTAAAGGTTATACCTCAAGATTTAGAATTTGAAGTGAAGTTAAGGTATCCTCACCTGTTCGGCATACCAGGTACGTACGTAAATTTCGAGGGCGAAATTCCATAAAGAAGGGAGATTGTGTGACCCCAGATTTTATGAATAAAGATTTAATTTTCTTGAAATAATTTTTTTTAATATTATGGTGTGGATGTGATATAATGTTATAGTTGTGGGTAATATTTATAAATTTTGCAAAGTATGCAAGTTATTATATAATATTCGATTGGTGGGAATATTCATTTTATCGGGGAATATTAAATGCAATGGCACAATCATTGGTGGACCCCCTAGCGGAATTATTGTCGGATTGAGAAAAGCGACAAAAATATTTTATGAAAATAACGGTGGAAGTTTTCTGAATTAATACTTATTGAACTACTACTCGGTAGTAAAATACGATAATATGCGTGGTTGCATAGTAGCTACAATATTGATTATTGATACTTACGTGATAAGTCACTCGGTTTTGTTTTATTAGTATTATTAATGTAATAAAAGCGAGAAAAGCTTTTATATAAAGCGAGAATACTTTTATAAAGTTATTCGTTTTATTAGACTATAAATAGAATATATTATATTCTATTATGCATAGTGTTTTGCATAGTAATATCTTTTTATATAAAAGCAGAATACTTTTATAAAGTTATTTGTTTTATTAGACAATAATTAGAATATATTATATTTTATTATGCATAGTGTCTGCATAGTATTTTGCATAGTAAAATCATTTTATATAAAACAGAATACTTTTATAAAGTTATTCGTTTTATTAGATTATAAATAGAATATATTATATTTTATTTAAAAAATTTTGTTTTAAATCTGGACCGTCCATTTAAAGTAAATCAATCTGGACCGTTCATGAATTAGTTACTATTCAGTCCATTCTCCTATAAATAGAAGCTCATTCCTTCATAAGTTCTTACGAATTCACTGAAACTCTAGAGAGAGAAACTATAGAGAGAGCTCTTCTTCTATTATCTTGAGCGTATTTCTTTAGAGTTTAAGAAAGGTTTGAGCGTAGAAGGTAGTGCAAGTTTTCTTCGAGTATATCCTCGCCCTACCAGTCGGAATACTCTTCTTTCAAAGGTAAGAGATATTATTTGTTTTACTCATAAGGGGTATTATTTCTTTCTTATTCATGAAGAGAACTTCTGTTATTCCATTCTTTATTATTACATTGGAATAACTTTTGTATGCGCTGCTACCCTACCTATACTTGATGAAATTCTTTTGTTATTCCATTCTTTATCATTATGTTGGAATAACCTATCTATGCGAAGTACTGCATACATGGTGAAATTCTTACATTATTCCATTTTTATTATTACATTTGGAACATCACATGCATGCGTTCTGGCGTGACACAGTTCCATTATTTATTATTACATTGGAATAACTTATGCAATGCGTTCTGCATAACTTTGGTTAGATTGTTTATTATTACATTGGAATATCGTATGCATGCGTTTATGCATGACACAGTTCCGTTGTTTATTATTACATTGGAATATCCTATTTGTGTTTTTACGCATGACTGGTTTCATTCTTTATTATTACATTTGGAATAACTTTTATGCATGCTTGATCTATCGCATGCACGTGGTGATTTCTTACATTATTTTATTCTTTATTATTCTGTTGGAATAACCTGTCTATGTGGATTATCACATGTATGGTGAATGATCCTTTGTATTCATTCCTTATTAAATTGTGGAAATGATTTGTCTTTGTGGATTACCGCATGGCGGCAAAAATCCATTTGTAGTTTCATATATTCTATTATACTCAGTTGGTTAAAGTTTTGGCTTCTATACTCCATGAAATTAGTGGAATATCCTTGATATTTGGGCTTCATCCAGTATCTTTTCATGAAAATATTCTTCTGAGCATTCTTGAATTTTACTCTACAAAGAAGTATCATGTTGACAATTTGGACGTTATTAGTTCCTAGATAAATTAATTCTTGAACTTGTTTTATTGAATTCTTATATCATTTTCATCATCTTCATGTTTATATTATGTTGAAAGTCATCTATGGCCTGTAGTGCGTAGATGGACTTGGTATGATTATGACCAGGGATTATTCGGTATAATCATGACCGTAATGTTACAAATGATGTGGAAAAAGTCCTCATTGGCTCGTAATACATTGATGGACAGTTTTTGGTATGATTATGGCTATGGATTCTCTTGACTAAGGGTGGAAAGATGAATTGTTTTATGGTATGATCGGGAATAGTTGATGAAAACACGATTATCTTTGGCGTAGTGCATGTATAATTTGTGGTCGTGATCTTAAAGAATATCCTTGGCTTTTTGTAGTGCGGGGATGATTTAATGATGTGGATTATTTATTGAGCTGAGTCTCAACGATAAAAGTGATGAAAAACCTTTTAAATCATAGAAGATAGTAGACTTTATTCTCTACTTGACTCTTCTAATGGATTGCTTGTTCCGCTACAGTTAAACTTGATGTTTGTTATATCGTATCAGTTTAACACTATTGAAGGCTAACGATAATTTATTCTGCATTATCTTAGTCATAATATTTCTTACTGGGCTAGTTGAGCTCACCCTTTCTTTCATTGTTCTCTTCAGGAAATGAGAACGTAGCTGGGGCTAGTCGGGGAACAGAGTGATGGTCTTAGATGGTGCATTTGTAGTTCTCACTATTCTGTGAAATAGTGTAATAATAAATGTAATGAGGACTCCATTGAGTGTGGATACTGTCTAGATGACAATATTCTTATTAAAACTCTTAGATTATGTTTTATAGTATTTTACACGACAACTGTATTATTAAGTTGTAATTGAATTTTATACCATGTATTTGGCGACTCAAAATGGGTGATGTATACCTATTTTGGGGGCGTCACAGCTGATCAAGGTTAATAATGTTAAATCCTATTTGAGTTTGTGTGTCATTTAGTTCGTGATTATTTGCATTAATTTTATGTTCATTGTTTGCATTGCTTGAGGATAAGCAATTGCCTATGTTTGGGGGTATTGGATGAGTGGGTAAAATACCCATGAATTAGGTATCTTAAGACTTAATTAACTGCTTATTTTAAAGTATTTAGGACATTTTTATTGGTTTGTTTTGTATTTTGCATGACTGGGCAAAGCAGGGGTAATTCAGACATTTTAGTAGCATTAATTGCAAAATTGTAATTGGCAGCATCATCCTAGCATCGGGGTACTCTAGAAAGAAAGAAACCCTGTGTCGGGATGCTGAGCATCAATAGGTGTTGCGCGAATTTTGGAAAGGAATGGAAAAAGAAGGAAAGGAAAGCGGTATTCTACTTGGAATATGTTTTTACTCAAGGAGATCTAGACACATTCAGAAGCTGTAAAAGGAAAAGGGTGGACTTGTATTCAAAAGAGGATGGGAAAGAGAGCGACCTAAGGGCAACCTAAAAGCTACAAATAGAAGGGAAGCTTTGATGAAAATGGGGATACACAACACACATTCTTTGAGACAAAACTGAAGCTTGAGATTGGAGATTTCAAAGGAGCACTTGAAGATTCCAATTGGAGATTGAAGACTAGAGGCCATATCTGAGTTTTTATTCTTTTTCTCTATTTGTAATTTAATTGAGATGATTTCTATGGGATTTTTGGTTTTAATTTTTAGCATGAACTATTCTTTTAATTAAGGCTACAATTGAACCTTTTATACTTATGATTTGATTATCCATATTAATCCAATTAGTTAGTCATATTGAGTTGTCTATCATATTTTATACTTATTGAATAATTATTTGGCCAATAATTACCATGTTACACTAGATGAATTCGGGAGATTAAATCTAGGGTTAGAACTGAATATGATAACATGCATTCTTAGTTATTTGCATGAGATAAATAATTAAGATTGTGAATTGAATAGGGATATCTCTTTTCACTGCATGTAACAATTAGGAATTGGTACTTAAGGAGTTTGATTATCTTATTTTGCATAGGACTATCGCATAATTAATTGAATTAAATAGTTTTATTTGATCACTTGGAAAAGGGCTGTGACGACCTTAAATTCAGGTACTAGAAACCTGAACTCGGTGCTTCACGATACCATTTCTTTGAGCGAAATAATAATAATAATATAAACATTAAACTTAATTTACATACATCAGAGTTATCTAATCCCCAGTTTCTTAACCTTTACTACATTACATTACATGATAATTATAAATATCATTGTCTTAATATAGTCTAACTATTACATAAGATACCATAAAAGTTTATTCTGCTAGCTTTCCCCTTTCCTTTGTCTTTGTCTGAACCTTCAGGTTGATCACGTTTAGCTGAAAACATTTACATTTAAAGCAAGAATAGCATTTGGGTGCCCAGCAAGTAATAGCAGTCAATAAATGTTAGCTGAAAGAAGTAAATAAATTCTGTGAATGACACTTCTACGACGAATCAACAGTTGTGAAGTAAATTGAAACAATTCTAATCAACATATCAATTTTATTTCAAATTTTAAAACTACGTACTGGCTATAATTGGTGAACAGTCGATAGACTATGAACTTTATTTTTGATTTTTGATATTTAATTGAATAACAAAAATTAATTATACACAATAACAAAGTGGAATATTTTTTAGACTTTATGCTAAGTGATCCCTAAGGATCTTGAACTTCTCTTCTCGAGTAACTATCAAAGATTTACTTTGATATACCTAGGTGTATCAGATAACCATAAAGATTAAGTCATACCCCTCTGCAAGTATAATAAGTGATCAGCTTAATTATACCCTATATTATGCATAATACTTAAAACGCGCGCAATGGCCGAATATATGACCAAAAGTTTCCCTTTTATATAAAAAGGTTGTTCTTCTCAGTCTTATAACCAAATTTTGAATTATAACAACGAAATACTATGATTTCAATATCTAATCGCTTTTTCGATCTAGCCAAAATAATTGGCATCGATCTGTCAATAATAATTGAGTTCTATTCTCAAACCTATCAAGTTCTAACAAATGTTCGTCTAGCCAGAATAATTAGCTAAGACATATCTCAATGCTATTTTTAAATCTATGTCTAGCCGAGTCAGATAACTTAGACGACTTTTAAGTCAATGTATACATACCGAAAACCAAAAATTATGTATCAACATGTGATTAAATACAATGAATTATCCAAGTGAGGACACTTGTATAACCATGCTTAGAAATTAACGAACATAATATATAAATATTGATCATATGGTAATACTGTATTGACAAACAATGATTGAATGGAATCCAAAAACTGGCATGATTACAAGAGTATAGATATATAAACAATAACAATAACTTTAATGTTCTGAAACTGACTTACACATGTCCATTGCATAAAGTAAATGCAAAGGTTAGATACTTGCCTGATCTGCTGCTTACACAACTTAGTTTTATCTTTTATACTGAGACCTATCATTAATAAGATTATTCATTCGATTAGAATAACATATTATAACACACAGTACTGCTATTTGCAGTCAACACATAACTTAATCACATTGTCACATAAGTTTAGCAGTCATTGGATCACAAACAAACACGTATACAAACAATTTATATAAGTCCAGATTAATTTCTGAAACATTTCGATGTACTAACGGCCTTATCGGTTAATTATCGAGTCTAGAACTCTATTCTAAAGTTCAATAAATGTAAATATCAGTCATATTATTTTTCCATGACTTATAATAATTTTTAATTAATTATTATAATTTATTATGATTTTTCAAATACTGGGATCATTATTAAATGATTTAAATATTAAATAATTCTACTATCATTAATATTTAAATAATATAAAAATATTAATGAAACCATTGCCAAAATATTAAAGTTATTTATAATAACTTAAAATATTTTTAAAGTATTAATATTATCTTTAAATAATTTTTAAAACAATTAAAATTATTTTAAATAATTACCATTAATATTTAAATATTAATGCATTATTCATCAAAATATTAAAAGTCATTTATTATAACTTAAAATATTTTTAATTTATTTATATGTTTTTAAATGATTTTAAATCAATAAAATCATTTTTAAACTATTTATTTAATATAATTAATTAAATAAATCTAATATCATTAATATTTAATTATTAATGAAATTTACCTTTAAATATTAAAAGTTATATTTTATAACTTAAAATATTTTTAAACTCTTTATTTTCATTTAAAATGATTTTTATAATTTTAAAATCATTTTTATTCATTTATTTAATATAATTATTAAATAAACCTAATATCATTAATATAAAATAATTAACAAAATTTGCTTTAAAATATTAAAAGTTATCTTTTATAACTTTAAATATTTTTAAATACCTTATTATCATTTAAAATGATTTTAATATAATAAAATCATTTTAATTAATTTATTTAATACATTTATTAAATAAATTAAATATCAATAATATTCAAATAAATATTAATATTTTTGAAAAATATGTCAAATTATTAAAAGTTAATTTTTATAACTTAAAATAATTTTTGTAATTTTCTAAAATTTATTTTCTATTTTTAATCATTTTCCGTAAATTCAGAAAATAAAATTAATAAAACCGTTAATATAGGCTATAACGACATTAACCGTCGCTGTTGTTGTTCTTGTGGTGTTCTTGGGGCTCAAGAACACTGACAGTCAGTGTTCAAGGGGTCAACTTTGGCCACTTATAATTTTCTGTTCTTGCATGCTCTGGTCAATCCCAAGCATAAATCTTGTAGTATACATATAGTACTACAATTATCCACCATCACCTTTGTTATACAACAACTAAGATGCAAGATCTGAGCCTTTAAAATCATTGTCAGGGCTATTCTGGGCTTTCTGGGGAACACAGAAACCTAGTCAGCTTCGAGTAGGCACTTTGTGGCTTAAAAATCTTAGGGTTCTAGTTGATGTTATGGTGGTCTAATGGGTCAAAATTGTAGTATACATGACGGAGTTCATATGACATTCATCAAATCAATCAAACTACAACATATTCTCCAAATTCAATCCGATCAAAGTCTGCCAGAAAATTTGTTCATCCTGTTTCTGGAAATTCCAGAAACTCAACTTTGTGACCGACTGGTCTTGTTTGACAACTCACTACATCCAATCTATTTGTTGTTTAAGGAATATAAAGGCATGGTTCTAGAGTCTATATAACAGGCTACAAACTGGTTAGAACAACAAAATCAAAATACTTAACATATGACAGATTCAAGCCTAACAATATCTTGTCAGACACTGAGATTGAGTTTCTGGGTTGCCCAGAAACTCTTGGTCATGCTCGGTCAAATGAGTTTGACCAACAATAATATGAAATCTAAACCAGAGCTGACCCTGATTCGAGTTCCAGATCAAAGACCACATGACATACTACACAAACAAACCTTTAAAACACAAAAACACATAACAGACTGAGATCTACGGGGTCTGACATTTATTGTCAGACATCATTTTTAAAATTTTCCAGATTTTAAAAAACTTAAAATTCGAGCCTATAGATGTTATGAATCTAACAAATACCAACCCAGATCATTGATTAACACTTTATACAACATGATTAAACATATAAACACAAGATCTAACATAGCTTTAGAGATCAAATTCCTTAGTTAGGGTTTATACCTTTATGAACCAATTCTTGATCCTAGTCTTCTGATTTTCTATGAGTGATATTGGGGATTTGTTTTGGGACTGAAGTGTTAGAGATTTTCGTGGGTTTGGCGAGAGAGAAGTTTGGTTGAGAGTAAGTTAAACAAATGGGCTTATTAAATGACTTTTCTCTCTCTTGATCTATATATATAACAAAGTGTAATGTATTGGCTGATGATATATGGCTGAGTGCTGTGAATTATTGAGCATGTGGAAAGTCAATAATTGGTTACCAACTAAAGTCTTAGCAAAATTTGCAAGCAACATAATAAAAAATGTGCAAAAGGATAGTTTGGTCCATATCCTTGTAATTTTAATGGCAATCTTGTCAATTGTCTAACCCTTAGGGTTTAACCCTAAGGTTCTACAATTTGCTTTTATAGAAAATTTTAATTAGGACTAAAAATGTAGATTTTTAGTTTCTAAAAATTATGAATTAGGGTTTTCTAAATTAGTTTAAGTTTCTAATAACTTAGAACTTGCTAATTAGGTTTAAGATTCACTAATTAGCATTAACCTTTCCAATATAGTGATTAGGGTTAATAACTTAGCAATTACGATTTTAAATTTGGAAATTAGGGTTCTAACTTAGTAATTAGGGTTTCTAGTCATTAGGGTTTCTATTAATTAGGGTTCCTAATTAATACTTAGGGTTTCCTAATTTAAATTATAATTCTAACTTTTGTTATTAATCACATTAAGATAATTTTTGACCGACATTAAACTCCGGTTTGATTTTCAAATTAGGGTTCATCCCCGTAATCCTAGGGTTTGTCATGATACACCATAATTGTTCCACAAATTAATATTACACACAGAATGTACATATTTATAACATTGAAATATAATTAATATTATATTATTATTCTCTGTCCTTATTCAAAATCCAGAATTAGGATTTTGAATCCATATCCGACATAACATTCATATACACCATTATTAAGTTAAAATAATTAACTTAATTAATCTGAAATAAATTCATATAATAAAAAAATTATTATAATAATTCCAATAATCATTTTTATATATTATTAAATAATATATAATCATATTTTTATAGAAAATAAATAATAAAATTTTTTTACTACAAAATTAATTTATTATAAGATTATAATTTATAACTATCAATAATTCCAAAAAAAAAAATTATTTATAATTATTCATGTAATAAATAAATTTTTATTTATCACATAAATACATAAGCTTTACCTTATACATTTTCCCACCTTTAAAATAATAATAATAATAAAATTTATATGCAAAATTTCTTATTTATTATATAGAAAATATCGGGTTATTACAAGGGCTTTTAAATACCTCAAATTCCTGTGTATCAACTCGTGTAGATTTAATAATTGGAGAAATTGGATAATTGATTTATATTGCATAATTGGGGATATTGTAGTCTTAAGCCTTTATCATCTCAGTCAATCTTTGTGCTAAATTAGTTAGTTAATTTAATTTAGTTTTAATTGAAAAATAGCAAATTTGGGTTGTTTAAATAAAATTGGAATTGATAAAAGAGTAGTAGTTAGGATTTATTGAATTGGATTCCTCGTGAGAACGATAATTTTTTTTAACACTTTATTACTTGTAGATCGTGTATACTTCCACGTGTTCATTAATTATGAAATCTGACAACAAGTTTTTAGCACCGTTGCCGGAGAATCTGTATTTAATATTAATTCCATATTAGTTACAATCAATTCGGTTTTAATTTAAACATTTTTACATTATTATTTTTAATTGTTTCTTTCTTCTTGCAGGTTTTCCATCAATGTTTGCACACTAGATCCAAGGGTAATGAGGGACTTTTGCCATACGCCGACGATATCGAAATGAAGTTCCAAAAACTAAGGGTATCTAGTGAAGAAGTAAATTCAGAAAGAGAACTTGCAGAGGAAACTGACAATCAATTGAACATGGTGGCAGACGAGCAAAAATCATTTAGGGATTTCACCATGCCGATAGTGACAAATATTTAGTTTAGCATTCGGAGACCTACGATTAATGCAAATAGTTTTGAGATCAAACCGGGTACCATTCAAATGCTACAAAATTCAGTTTAGTGTGGGGGTGGTCCGAATGATGATCATAATGAACACATCTTAAACTTCTTGGAGATTTGTGATACATTCAAGTTCAACAATGTTACAGAGGAAAAAATAAGGTTGAGATTGTTCCCATTCATACTTCTAGACAAAGCGAAAAGTTGGTTGCACTCCTTGCCACCAGGTTCAATCACGACTTGGGACGACTTAGCTCAAAAATTCCTTGCTAAGTTCTTCCCACCAGCAAAAATGGCAAAACTAAGGAATGACATTCACACTTTCACCGAGCTTAACTCGGAGACATTATATGAGGCATGGGAAAGGTTTAAGGATTTGCTCTGTAAGTGTCCACATGATGGGATCCCGAGATGGTTGCAGGTGTAGACGTTTTGTGATGGTTTGCATGGTCCTACAAGAGCTAGTATTGATGCAGCAGCTGGAAGTGCAATTATAGGGAAGAATTTTGATGTCTCTTACCAGTTGTTAGAGATAATGGCCAACAACAATTATCAGTGGATGATGATAAGGTCCAATCCACCAAAAAACTATAGGGAAGTTAGAACTGGATGTCGTTACTACCTTATTTGCACAAGTAGAAGAGTTGACTAAAAAGATTGATTTATGGGGATCACAGGGAAATCAATAGGTTGTGATGGTATGTGAACTTTATATGGGTAATCATGTCACAAATTAATGCACCATCAACATTGACTCGGTGCAGTTTTTGGGGAATCAGAATAGACCACAACAGCCTTATCAGAATGCTTATAATCCGGGGTGGAGGAATCATCTGTGTTTTTCTTATAGTAATAATCAGGCACAAAACCAAGTTTCAAGGCCACAGTATCCACCCTGATTTCAAAATTAAACAACCCCACAGACGGAAAAGTAACCAGCTTTGGAGGAGATCTTTGCAAAATTCATTATAACCACAGAAAGGAGAATGAATGATCAAGATAGGTTATTGAATCAAGTGGATTTAAATGTAAAGAGCCAAGCGGTATTACTACAAAATTTGGAAAATCATATGGGTCAGTTGGCTCAAGCTCTTAACAATCGACCTCAAGAGCTTTGCCTAGTGACACGGTGATGAATCCAAAGAGGGAAGGAATAGAAGTTTGTTAGTTCCTAGAGGGCACACAATAGATCTAGAAGGGGGGGGGGGGGGTTTGAATATATCCTTTAAGATTTCAAAAATCTTTTCCATTTTAGTTTACATTACTAAGTAATTAGCAGATGACAAACTTAAGAATTATTTCAAACACAAAAGAATAAGTTAAGGTTCCCCTTCATAGATGTTATGTTGACCATTTTTCTAGAGTTAGTTTAGATGTAAGTAGTTATAATATTCATAGCAGTTAAAGCAGTTATAGTTTCATAACGTAAATGACAGTATGTAAAAAACATAAGGAATTTTAAGTGGTTTAGAGACTCAAGCTCCTAATCCACTCTTCTGCTTCAACAAGCAGGGATTCCACTAAGGAAGTTTTTACATCTTTGAATCACTAAGATTCCTTCAAGGCCAGAAGCCTTGGAACTTTAGTTCACTAAGAACTCTTTAATTCCAACAGACTTGGAACTCTAGTTCACTAAGAACTCTTTAAGTCCAACAGACTTGGAACTCAGTTATTCTCTAGGACAAGGACCCCTCAGGCCCTGGCTTCTTGTTGATGTTGTTGTTGGTGCTGAGCTGCTAAGATGACTTTAAGTTTGTTCATCCTTTGATACTTAGCAGCTTGTTGTGATTCTCTTTTGATTCTGCATCGAGACTGGATCACTATTGGACAGACTATTAAGTTGTTCATGAAGCTCGTTCTCTTTGAGCACTTAACAGTCTGTCACTCCTTCTTTGGTTCAACTGATTTTGTGGTTGGTTCTTCTATTTATCTGATCTCATCTTGCACACCTTCACCATTTGAGGTTTGCTAAGTCTTTGCACTTTTGGTAGACTCAGTCTGGTATTTAGCATCTCCCGAACCTTAGTTAACTTGTGTATAGATTTAGTTCTGTATCTATTCTTCTTCAGCTCTTGGTGGTTCATGGTGATTCGTAGAATGACTCTTTGGATCTTCTCTCTAATCTGCCAATCTTCTGAATGCTATCTTCTTGGCCTTCTCGGCTCTCGGCTCTCATCTTAGCTGACATTCTTAAGGGAATTCTCATTGTTGTTGAGTGAATCCTTTTTTTTGTTAAAGCTCTTCTCTTATCTTGCTTCACTTCTACTTTCGTAGTCTCACTGTCACTGAGACATTATATTTAGCTCTGTAGAACTCGTAAAGGCAACAACTTGTCAAAACCAACAACTTTTTTGCATTCAAGCTTTAGTTGTTAAATATCCTTCCCATTGGACTATAGCTGTTGGAAGCTATTTGAATTGATTCGCAGATCTTGAGTTATTTGGTACAGACTACTGATGTAACGTGACAGCCCCCTCTTCACTTTTCTGACAATGCAGTCTACTATTTAACCTACCACATTAGGGATGTCACTTTAACGTTTTAGGCTGGTAGTCACCTTTATTTCTTCTTTTTGACTCCTTGATCAGAACATTAGGAGTTGTCCTTCTGCATCGATGCTTTCAATCAACAACGTTCGAATATCAGTCTTTGTATTGAGACGTTGCCAAGGCTTCAATACTCAGATGATCGAACTCTACAAATCTGATGCAGATGACCTTGAACTTGATCGTAGTTAGTCTTTTAAATATTTCTCGTTAACTGATTGAGAGAACACTACGATTCTGAGAGTGTTCTTTGGATTTGCAATGTAGAACCTCTATTCCTTCACTCTTGCAGTGCTTCAACACTTCTGCTTGCCTTTGACTTGCAATAGACACTGACAACTTGTTTGAATGCTCTAGCCCTCCTGAATTTCAAGACTCATCTGATTTGTCATGCTTAGCTCTCTTTCTCCTTGTGATCTCCTATTCATATATCATTAATGGTCTGACCCATGATTAATCTTCTTTGTCTATGCTTTATAGGTTGGCTAGTATCTCTGTATAAACCACATCAGTTCCTGCTCCTCATCTGGCAAGCACTATAATCCATGTTACTCCCACAATCGTCATCTTTTTTTTATCTTGACAGATACTACATTGCTGACTTCCTTTTGTCAGTCATATTATCTGAAGTCTTCTTACTATTGCTTATGGAAGACTTCCTTGAATGGCTTCACTTCTCAATCAGGATGCTAATTGAATTGATACATCGATCTTATATTTTCTTGCATGCCATTTGTTGATTTCTCTCTGGCTTCCTTAAAGTAGAGGTATCTTTATAGTTCTGACTAGAGGCTACATTCTTTGGATGCTTTGGAAGTGCTCATGTGTTGAGAATTGTGTTATCACTAAGATTCTTTCTTGGCGTTATGAGCAATGATAGACTTTATCGAAGACTTTGTTCTGCAGACACGACTTCGAGAAAAGACAATGATTTCTACCTCTGATATGATTAGTAGACTCCACGACTTCGATTGTGGTCTACGATTCTTGACTTAGCTCGGCATGCGCTTGGACCAACTCTACATTCTAAGTGAGACCCTCCAAAGTAGACTACGATTCTTTAGCAATTTTCTCGATACTCTACGACTCTGCCTTAGCTTCTGTAGTCCCTCGGCTGGTTCGCCAAACTGCGATTCTGTCTTAATAGTCTCCGAGTTCCTTGTCTCTCCTGGAAGACTTCGAAGACTAGTGCAGTGCTCGACGATAAGACATGCCTATGTATTACATCATATAAGATCAACCTAACAAGCTTGATCTTTCTATATATAGTCCTTGTACATCATGTTCTTTTGAAGGACTTCACAAAGCTGTTTTGTTCATGTAGAATCAACCTAACATATTTGATCATTTCAGTCTAAGTCCTTGTACATATATTCCTATTATCTATTCAAGGAATTTAAAACTTATTTCAATGCAGACATATTTGCATATTCATTCACTAAGATCATAATCAAATCTTATATAAATAGGAATATCATTCTTATGTTTATTCCTAACAATCTCCCCCTATTTGATTATGACAAAAATAATAAGTGCATACTTATGAGATGAATGAATCTTAATATACAGTGAGTAGCTGTATTTCTAAAGTAGATAATTATGAATGTCATTGATGATAATATAAAATTTACACATAATATGACACTTTACATCCTGGATCCAGAACATACCTATATAGCTAGAAATATACCTTCTTAGCTTCATTTACTGCTTCATATATGTCTCCAGGGTGTCTGTTGATTATCTACTCAATTTTCTTTTCCTCTCCAGTCTGCTCCCCATCAGATGCATGCTCTATTTCTTCATCTTCATCATGATGCTCTAGCTTAGATGCATGCTCTTCTTCTTTGTCTTCTGCTTTGCTTTTCCCTTGTTCTAGCTCCCCCTCAGACTTTGTTTCCATTGGGTCATCATCTTTTGGCTCCCCCTCAGATGAGACACACTTGCTTTTATTTTGGTCTTCTTCTTCTTATTTGCTTTTCTGCTCTTGATCTTTTCTTCAAACTTCATTCTTCTCTCCTTACTCTTCATTGAATATCTCTTTTTCTCCCTCTTTTTGTCATTAATCATATGGGAAAGATGTTGGACATTTGTCATAAGCTGCTCTATCAGATAAGATGAGTTGCTAACTTCAGTTATGAGTTCTTGTTAGCTTAGCTCCAACTGTAGGGAGAGAGACTGCTTTAGTAAGTCAATCTTGTCAGAGAGGGACAAGATTTGATCTGAATTATCCTTCTGAGCTTGCATAGCTTCTTCCTTTTGATCATTGATAAAATTTAGATAGATTTGATCTTGAGAGATATATCTGATATTTTGGCTTGAAGTCTGTTTTGAAGCACATTGTCTCCTTCTTTTGATAACATCTTAGCGTCTGCAGTAATGAGAGATATATTCTCAACCAACTTGTCAGAGTTCTTCAGTAACTCTTGCTCCTGAGGAGTTTGGTCATTCGGTTGAGCAAAATCTTTCTGAATATCATATTGGACTCCACGATTCTCATTCTTGGACATACTTGCAAATGTAGTGAGAATCTGATAGATTATTGAGTGCCAATCATTGTTAGAAGACGAAGGAATATCAGATAATTCTGCTTGGGTAGAGTAGAGCTTCTCAAACTGAGCTTGATCATTGTTACTGGTAGAATGAAGGGACTCTACGATTATGGACTTTGGTATAATCCTTCTGCCATCTGAGCCTACTCTACAATCGTAGGGGATGTAGTGATTTCCAGTATATTGATAGATCCTGAAGTGAGACTGGTCTTTGATCAGCTGTGTTGCAAATTTCTTTACCCTTGGGAAGTTTTGTGACACCAACTCCAAGTTGGGAATATGAGAGAAGCACCATGAGAGGTAGTTGTTATCACCAGTGATGGATGCCTTTACCCATAGCATGTGAGGATAAAACCACCTTATTGCATGATCCTTAGTTTTAGGCTCATATATCAAAGTTGAAGTATCCAGCTTCATGGCCTTTAGATTATTGAGCAGATATTTTGTGGTCATCTTTACCACATTCAGCTTTTCATTTCCAAGGTTAACATATTTTCCTGGAATTACATCTAGTGGTTCATCATCAACTTCCACCACTATTCTTTTCTTGCGATGAACAGGATGAGGGATATAAAAATCTTCTGTCATCTCATCCTCAAGACTGGAGTCTTCCTCATTCTCTTCCTGTCCTGACTTTGAGCTTGAATCATGCAGGGTCATTTTAATAGATTCATCAGTGGATCTTTCAAACAAATTTTCATCGCTTGTTTCTTCCGTAGTATCCTTCTTATAACTTTCTGACTCAGCAGTCATTTCTTGCTCTTCAAACTTTAAGGATTTTTTTGTTTCAGTTTCAACATCTTTTTTTGACCTGGGTTCAGTTGCAGTCCTTTTGCTTTCACTGCTGAAGCTGTCAGAAATCATCTTCTTTTTATCTTTAATGTCTTCTCTTGTAAACTTAAGTTTATCATCTTCATCACTATCACTAAGATCAATCACTTTTGATGCAAAGCCACTTTCTTTCTTTTGATTTGTTCTTTGAAGTATCTTGTTACTCTTTCTCCTTCTTGAGGGTGCAACAGTTGATGCTTTTTCCTTTCCTGATTCACGTCTCTTTTTGTCAGTGGAGAGACTGCTTGGTGGAACCTCTATAGACTTCTTCACGACCTTAGCTTTCTTATTAGTTGACTTTGCTGGAGTGGCCACTAAGGGTGCAGAGTCATCAGATTGAGATGACTCACTTTCCATTACTCTTGCCTTCCTCTTCATTGCAGTGACCTTGCTGCTATTGCCAGATGTCTTTAGTCTTTTATTTTCCATGGGATTTTTCTTCCAGTTTTAAAACAGATGTGGAGACATCACTTTATGAACATTTAGGGGTTCTCCCTCATCATCTCTTATCATACTCTTTAGTTTCTTCTTCAGTATAATGCTCAAGAGTCTTCCATGAAAAACCTTGGCGAGGGGTTTATCTGTAGACTTCTTTATCTCAACCTTTTCCAGCCATTTGGACAACCAATCAATTAGAAGGGCTCCAAAATTCATCTGCAGTTTCATGAAAATTGCAGTCATGATTCTCAATTGCAGATCACTAACAGTATCGTGTGCAGTATCTTTGTATAAGATACATTTTCCAGCAATCTTAGCTAGGAATTCAAAGTCCTCAGGAAACTCTTTCTTCTTCATGTCTTTCAGATTTATATTTCTTTTATAGCACATTAACCTCTTGCCTTCTTCAATATTGACCTCCTCGAGATTCATCAAACCTTGGTCAGGAAACCCTAGGCATTGGTTAATGTCTGATGCTCTTATCTTCAAACTTACTCCCTTGACCTTTGTGGATAGAAGCCCAGAGTCTACGTAGCATTTGAATAGAATTCCTTCACTAATTTAGTATAGACTGGAGTGTTGGCTTCAAAGCATTCTGAAAACCCAACATTCTTTACTAGCTCAAGAATATTCTTGAACTTCTTTTCTGATCTATCAAACTTCTTAGTACCGAGTTGGATTCCAGTTATAACATGCCAATCTTTTATTTCGAGCATTCAAAGTGTATGGGTATTCGATCTCAGGAATCTTATAAGAGTTATTTGAAGGCAATTTGGACGTAGCTTCGAGGTTTGGTGGATTTTTGCTTTGAAGAAGATTTAGGGTTTAAAAAAGGGAGGGATAGGAAGTTGATAGCCTTTGATAATTGTTCGGAGGTTTATGAATTTGTCTTTATGATAGTTCCTTCTGACTCTGCAAAATTTGTGATGTGTCAAAAAGCCATTAGGTGCACGATGCCCAATAAGGAATTGTACCTCCCTATAAACTGATCAGTTTATCAGTTTTGATTTTTCTTTCAAGAAAATAAGCATTACTGAAGTTGGTTGACCATTGACTTCTCCAGTGCGTAGATTAGATTGATGAGATAGCTATAAGCTCTATATTTTTCTTTATCAACTCAATGATCGTCTTTTGTGACTATACTTCAGTGAATGATTCATCATTAATCTCCAACTAGAAGTTGCATGATTCATCAATCAGGCTTGATCTCTTTTATGGGATTTTCTCTACATGTACTCCGTATGAGTCTTTGTGATGCATTCTATTTCAGTTTTTCTTCTGGGTTAAGGAAGCTCAGGAAGGGCCAACCTCTTAGTCCAAGACTAAGGGTCGAGTTTGTCCCTGAGGCGCTTATCAGATGAAGAGCTTTATAAAATAGTGGCTACAATGACATCACATTGGTCTTTTCTGCTTGAGAGTTTACTTACCAACTCTCGATACTCTTTGGTGTTGGTATTTGTTTAGGCTGCAATCGTGCTGTCACCATGCTTTTACACTACAATCACTGAGACTGATCGAAAGTACTCCACGATTTGAGTGGTTGGTTGATATAGTTGTCAGTAGCATGTTTTGAGACGTTACTACTGACTATGGATCTTTATTTGGTTCATCAATCATAGAGTTTTGGGACTCTTTAACTAGGATATTTCTGTTTTGGGTTAGCTCTTGTCTCTATGATCTTGACAGGAGTGGTCTTGATATTTGTGGAGTGGTTAACAGACATGTACCCTGGTTGACCTATCCTTCAAGCTTATCTCAGATCTTCTTGCAAGTATTCCACTTCTTCATTTTGCTCTCTAAGCTTTACCATCTTCATCATTTGCTTCTAGAACTTCCTCAGACTGATCAACAACTTCAAGTTGTACTTCCTCAGCAACAACACTTTCTTCAGCTTCAGCTTTGACAATTTGTTCAAGTTAAGAAGCTATTGCGACATCTCCTTCAGGCTGAAATCAACATGAATGAACAAACCTAAATGAGTCATAGGGAGGTATCATCAGAACTGATCACTCCACGATTTTTGACAAGACTACGAACGTAGTCTTTCTCATTCAGGCTTCAGTATCTTTTGTACTCGTGAAGGTATGCTTCAGTGGTGCATTTTTCATCATTAATGTTTGATGATCCTTTGCTTTGAACTTCCTGGATGTTCTCTTTGGAATGATATGCTTTGCATAGATAAGACCATTAGATCTCTTTTGTCTTGGCATGAATAGCCTGCTTTCATATGAAGATCATCAACTGTGAGACTCTTCATTAATGGGGACTCATCAATTCTTCAAGAACAGTCTTTGAATTTTTGTTTAGGCTGAGATACCGTTGCAGCATCCACCTCTGATGGGTCGGCAAGTCTGGATTGTACAATCGGTAGTGACTCTACGATCGAGATGAGTGAAGACTTCTTAGATTTATGGCTGCGTTTTCCCTTCCTAAGCAGCTGACCTTGCAGCTGGTTGAATCCTTGTGACTGAAGCTATCTGCTTTAGTATTCCTTGTGTGGTTAGATAGATCAAGTACCTGCAGGTTAGGTAAGTTTCTATTTTTTGTACCCATGATTATTTGGGTCTTGCTAGATCAATTTTCTCAAGATCCCAATCCCTCATATTCTTGAATTGGCATCAACAATCATATTTATGCATATATCAGATTTAGATATGACATTTATGATGCATGATGATGAGTGTGTGAATGATTAAGTATTTTGATAGGACATTTGTAATACCCCCTTTCCTAAATACAAAGAGAGGTTACTCAAAACACAATAAAACTAAAGAATATATAACAAGGCTCTAAACCACAAAAGAATAGTCTTAATATTTGATAAATACCACAAGTCAACCATAATAAATATTAAATTGCCTCAAACCATTATCTAAAATAATTATTACAATTTCGAACAAACTAATGTATCACAATCTAAACATAATATATCTAAATCATTTGGATAAAACAGAGCTCTCGTCACACTTTCCCTTGATTCCCTTGATTACCTACCGAAAGAAAAACACAATATGAGCCAAATGCCCAGTACAAATATAGAATAAAAGAATGATGAAACGAAATAATTAACTCAATTAAATGAACTGAAACGAAACGAACAAAACAAACAAAATAAAATAATAGGCTGAATTAAATTATTGGGTGTTATTTCATACCGAGCTCAAAACAAAACAAAATATGCCTTGCCACACAGGAAAGTCAAATAATGCCACACAGGCAAATCAAATAATTCCACACAGGCAAGTCACACACAATGACTGCAAATCTAATGCATGTAAAATCGGAAGGTGTGTTTGGCACAAACATCACCAATCCGAATAACATAACATAATATAAAACTAGGGTCGACCCATACGCCTCCCACAACAAAACATCGAATGACCAGCTCCCACTGGAGCACAAAACGGAGACGTCGTGGATTGATCACACCGCCACGGAAGGTGTCATGCCTCGGTGCCAAGAGGACATGTCTGTGGTACCCCCATAGGTGATTATAGCTCAGGTATACCCTACGGTATTCTAACAAAGATATAATGTCACAACACATGTGACACAATGTAACGACCGAGAAATTCAGATTTTATTGTAAAATAATTTTATTTAATTAAATAAGAAATAAAATTATGTTCTATGTGTTATCAAGATGGTTGTTATTCTATAACCTAATAATGTTGGAATGTCATAGTATTTTAGCTACGTGAAGGAATTAAAGTGTTTAAATTTCCAAGACGAAAATAAAAGTTTTCCGAGAAATTTTCTGAAAAATACTATTCATCAGTATTTGCTCGGGATTTATTTTTGAATTTCTGAGAAATACGTAATGATACCAAGAAGGAATTTCAGTGGATCCAGTGAAGGTAGATGCAGTGATGAACTGGGAACAACCGAAAATGCCGACTGAGGTACGGAGTTTCCTAGGGTTAGCGGGATACTATCGAGGATTTATCCAAGATTTTTCAAAGATAGCTACCCCGTTGACTAACTTTACAAGGAAGACGGTGAAATACATATGGATGAATAAATGCGAACGCGGTTTTTAGGCGAAGAAAAGATTGAGTGAAGCTGTTTTGTCATTGCGGATGACACAGGAAATTCGTAGTATATAGTGATGCTTCGCATGAGAGGATTTGGGTTGTGTGCTCATGCGGCATGTCAAAGTCATTCTTGTCGCATCACCACGATTGAAGGATTATGAGAAAGTTTATCCTACTTATGATGCGGAGCAGTAGCGGTAGTATTTGCCTTAAAGATATGGAGACATTATCTTTATGGGGAAAAATGTGAGATATACACAGACCATAAGAGTCTAAAATATATCTTCACACAGAAGGAGTTAAATATGAGACAGAGAAGATGGCTGGAGTTGATAAAGGATTACGATTGTGAAATCCTATATCACCCTGGAAAAGCCAATGTAGTTGCCGACGCCTTAAGTAGGAAGGGTCGGGAAAAGTTGTCTATGTTAACGGCTCAAAAGGAGTTAATAACAGAGATGGCTAGGATGGAGATAAAATTGAAGATGCTGAGTGAATCGGGACAGATACTTTTTGCAATAGAGATGCAATCTACCATCGTAGAGAGAGTCAAGGAGGTGCAACTCAAAACTGATGAGTGTGACCAAGTGAAAAAGATGTTAGTAGATGAGAAATATATTAAGTATAGTCTTGATAATGAGGGATTATTAAGATTTGAAGGAAGAATTTGGGTTCCAAATGAGATGGAGTTAAAAGATCAAGTATTACAAGAAGCTCATAGTTCAAGGTACTTGATACATCCTGGTAGTACAAAGATGTATCAAGACCTTCGACAGAGTTTTTGGTGGCCGAACATCAACGACCCAGTGGCTTGTTACAGTCATTGGAAATTCCAAAATGGAAGTGGGAGCATATCACGATGGACTTCGTGGTGGGACTTTCGACAACGACAAAAGGGTACGATTCGATTTGGGTAATAGTGGACCGGTTGACCAAGTCGGCTCACTTTTTGCCAATTAGGATCAAGTATAACTTAGACCAGTTAGCTAAACTTTATGTTAAGGAAATTATTTCCAAACATGGAGTACTAGTATCGATTGTGTCAGATCGTGATCCACGATTCACATCGAACTTTTGGAGAAGTTTGCAAGAACAGTTGGGCACACAGCTGAAGTTAAGTACATCATATCTTCCACAAACTGATGGGCAGAGTGAGAGAACAATTCAGACGTTAGAAGATATGTTGAGATCTTGCGTCATGGATTTCAAGGGTAGTTGGGATGATCATCTACCAATTGTAGAGTTTGCGTATAACAACAGTTATCATGCAAGCATAGGCATGCCGCCTTATGAAGCTTTGTATGGAAGAAGATGCAGAACACCATTGTATTGGGATGAGGTGGGAGAACGTCGGATGCTAGGACCAGAATTGGTGCAACAAACATCGGATATAATAAAGTTAATTCGGATGCGTCTTGTTACAGCTCAGGACAGATAGAAGAAGTATGCGGACTCGCATAGATTAAATCGAGAGTTTAAAGTAGGCTTGTATGTGTTTCTAAAGGTATCTCCCTGGAAAGGAAAGATACACTTTGGAAAGAAAGGAAAGTTAAGTCCAAGGTTTATAGGACCTTTTGAAGTATTAAAACGGGTGGGAGAGGTAGCCTATGTGATAGCATTACCTCCAGACCTAGAACGAATACATAACGTGTTTCACGTATCTGTATTACGTCCATATAAGTCGGACTATAAGCATGTAATCAAGTATGAGCCGATTTATATCGAGAAAGACTTAACGTATGAAGAATCGCCGATTCAAATCATCGATAGAAAGGAGAAAGTTCTGTGGAACAAAGTAATACCTTCGGTAAAGGTATTATGGAAGAACCACGATGCCGAAGAAGCAACATGGGAGTTAGAAGAAAAGATGAAGAAAATTTTTTCTCAATTATTTGAGTAAAGTAAGACGAGATTCTGGGGACATAATCCTTATAAGGGGGGAATGATGTAACGACCGAGAAATTCAGATTTTATTATAAAATAATTTTATTAAATTAAATAATAAATAAAATTATATTATATGTGTTATCAAGATGGTTGTCATTCTATAACCTAATAATGTTGGAATGTCGTAGTATTTTAGCTACGTGAAGGAATTAAAGTGTTTAAATTTCCATGACAAAAATAAAAGTTTTCTGAGAAATTTTCTGAAAAACACTATTCATCAGTATTTGCTCGGGATTTATTTTTGAATTTTTGAGAAATACGTAATGATTGAATGTCAAGGTAAGATGGATTATGTAATAATAATCTAAGTATGGAAAATGTAATATTTCGCTTGCGGACTTAAATTGAGAACGTTAAGGAAAGCGAATTATTAATAAGTTAAGTAATGATTATATGATACGTGAGTATTGTACGAAGTGATGAATACGAGTATAATACGAAGTATTATATGAGTTTGTATGAATGAGGGAATATCGTATATAATGAATTTCTATACGAGTTAGAATACGAGTATGATACATAGATAATATGTTTTATGTATTAAGCAATAGTATTGGACTTGTAGGATTTGTTAGGAATTGCTACAAGCCCAAGTGAATTAATGGTGAGGCCTAACTATTGATTAATAAATAAGTTAGTATTTGTTAATGCAAATCCCAAAGGTTAAGATAATCTAAGCCCAAGCTAGGATCCAATGAGTTGATTGACCCATGGGGTAAACCATGTTAATGTGGTTAATCTTGGTGATCAAGCATAATGTGTAATGACCAAGCAAGAGATAAGTGTTGTTCTTAGCAAGTAATGAATAGTAAGGAGGTGGCTTAAGGAGGTGGGTTGGTATATTGACCAAACTACCCTAACTTTGGGAATTCTATAAATAGAGGGAGAATGCTAGTTATTTGCTAATTATTCAAATCATCCAACAAACTTATAAAGTGCTTAAGTGTTAGAGAGAATAAGCAACAATAAGCTACTTCCATTTATAAGAAGAAGAAGAAGAAGAAGACTTTTCAATAAGAACTTCAAAGGTTAAGACTTCTTCTCCATTTATCTTTTATCTCTACCATGATAGGTTGATAAGAAAAGTATAGATTAAGGAACATAAATGTTAAGAAGTAAGAAGAATGATTAATCAATGGACTTAAGCCGCATAAGTTGGAAATAAGTCATTTAAATTAGCATAAGTTATAAACTTATGAAGAAGTAATATGAACTTGTTATGAGTTTATCTTAAGAAGTAGTATGAAAACAAAGAACTTGTATGAACTTGTATCCTATATACATGAATGAAACTATGTATTAAGAATATATAAAGGTGATGATTAAAAGACTTTAATTATCATAAGTTATGAACAATGAAGCTATAAGTAGTTTATACTTTAATAAGTTATAAGCTCGTGAAAGAATAAGTCAAAATCCAACATGAAAATAAGTTGTTGTAATAAGTATGTTGAGATGTTCATATGATGAATTGAATTCATTTGAAGTAATGAACAAATCATAAGTAATGAAGATTTGCCAGAAATTGCACGATTAGACGATAATCGTCGAATTCGTGAAATTCTTGGAATAGAAGTCAAATTTTATGTTTGAACTCGGAAACATTAGTTTTCGATGGAGACAAGTCATATTTGGCATTATAGAGTTGTGGACTCAAAAATGACCGAATTCTGACTTAGAACGAAGAAACGAGCGTTGAACGTTTACGAACGTTTATCGTTTTCATTAAAAATGAACCAATAGGTGAATTTTTAGCAAACAAAGTCAAATAAATAAAATTCTTGCATGAACGTGTAGAGTATGTAATTTGTGAATCGTAGGCTTTTGAATGAGCCAATTTAGACTTATAACGAAGAAGTTATGAGTCCGGGAAGTTCACAAAATTTGAAAACTGTCAAAATTTTACGGCATGAGTTGGTATTGCTTGCCAACCCAAGGTATATTGGTGGCTTTGTAGTTCCATACTCGAGGCACGCGGCGTATTACAAAGTCGTGCCACTGTATGTGAACATGAGGGTAAAGAATGGCGTCATGGCCTTGAGTCTGGAGTTGTTACATCGCTAACTCATAGCCGCATCGTGAGATGTAAGCTTATGACTGGCGCCGCAGTGCCAATCCTTGATCAAAGATAGGAAAGAATAAAAATGAGCACAAAGCAAGGGAATGGGATTAATTTAAAGTGAACTAACCTTAAGGAATTTAAAGTAACATTGTTAAAACTTTGTTAAACCTTAAGGATAATACATAAAGGTTGATGATAACCTATTCAAATATGAATGCAAGTAGAATGACAAGCCGAAATTGATAGTAAACAAATCTAATACATGATTAGGTTTAGATGAAGGGTAAGATATAGTCATATACATACTTGATTATATATGACCTATTGTGAGGCGTTATGGGATCATGTATTGTAGAGACTTGAAAGACTCGAGCATAAAGTAATTATACCGTAGCAGACGCTGAAGGCAAGTATTCTAACCCTTCTTTCAGTTCAATCTGAACAAGCTTTGTAATTCATGTATCCTTACGCATGAGTTAATTGTATGATGAAGTTAAAGCCAATTCTTCTGGCTAGACTTAATGCATTTGGTGGATTATTGATAATCTATCCATCTGTTATCAAATGTTGTTATCTTTTATCAACTACTTGACATGGTTTTTGTGACAGCCCCAAATCCGGGTCCCAAATCACCACGGATTTGGTTCAATCATTCTATAACTATTTGCGGAAGATTCATAAATTGTTTATACAATACACTTTACACACTATTCCCCAAAATCGAGTAACCTTAACTTATACATAATTCATCAACTATATAACACATAACATTATTATCCAACTATACTATTACAAACTAGCCGCACATTTTAGCCCAAGTTGAACTTGGCTTTAACCTTTTCATGCATCCGAACGCATTTGCCTTATCTTCAATGTTTATTATGATATAGCAAGGGTGAGCATGAAAGTTGCCCAGCAAGTTTAAATACAATTTAAAGATATATCATGATTGAAAGAGTCTGAATAATAAGCTGGCTATAATTCATCAATATAATTGAGAACTAGCACGAACAAACTTTTAACTGAACAAGTATTAAATATGAACAAATTTATCTGGATCAACGGTAATGAAGGTGATCAGCCTTTTATACCTGACTTATACATGCAATATGTACAGAGTACAATTTATCCATGGCAATCAACAATGATTAACCATAAGCATATCTGAATGAAACAACTCTTAGTAGAGTGAAGTAAATCTTGCTTGAACCGTTGATTACCGCAACGCAATTTATATCGCTTTATTTGAAGACCTAATATTAGTAATATAGATCTCCAATATTAGAATACTATAATCACAATATAATACTATTATATATAATTATAAAATTACCTAAACACATAACACATAGCCCTATCGGTCCACAAACTACCCAAGACTAAATTGATCAAGTCAAACTATTTAAGTGCGAGTTGAAACCAACACAAATATGACATCCCGACGGTCTAGTCGGACAATTCACGAGTTTAAGTTCAATTAAACTCTGCCTTAACACTTAACAATTATCTTAGATAATCATATTATGGGTGAAAACATTTTTTCACAGGCTTGTAATAATTTCAGACAATTATTACCATTTAAAATGATTTTCCAATCATTAATATTGTATAATATAAATACCACATAATTCCTTAATCATTAATATTCATTTATCATTAAATATTAATGATTATCATAACATAATATTATAATATAATTATAATATTACAAAGTATTTTAATACCTTAAAATCATATTTATATGATTTTTAAAGCTGCTAAATCCATTATCCGATAATTGCTATAAATATTAAAATATTAATATTTTCATGGAAAAATATCAAAAGTTATATTTTATAACCTAAAATATTTTTATAACACTTAAATCATTTTTATATGATTTTTAAATCATTAATCCTATTTTTCCATAATTTATTTAATATAATTATTAAATAAGCTAATTATCATTAATATTGATTAATTAATTAATTTCATCACAAAATATCAAAAGTTATTAAAAATAACTTAAAATATTTTCTTATACCATAATATAGTTTTTCATGATTTTTCATGAATTAAAATCATATTTAAATAATTTATTTAATATAATAATTAAATAAATTAAATACCATTATATTCCAAAAATATTAAATATTTATAAAATATACCTAAATAATTAAAAACTATTTTTAGGGCTTTAAAATAATTTTTCATAATTTATTATATATTTTAATAATTTAAAACTATTTTCTCTAATTATTTATTAAAATAATTAATTTTCTAAATAAAGCGTCATAAGCTAAAAAGTGGCCTATAGCGACAGATCCGTCATATAGGTGTTCTTAGTGTTCTTGAAGAAAACCCAAAACTCATAATGATCAATAGGTGGTTACTTTGACCAACAATAAATTCGTGTTCTTGTTATAATCAAGGTGACTAAAGGCATCAATGTTTGTAGTATGTATGTAACATTACACTTACAAACAAACATCTGGCTAAACAACATCAAATCTTAGAGTTATTAGCCCCATAAATAATCGACAATATTTGTTCTTCAATTTTGGATTTCGGAAAATGAAGAACAACACTAAATCTTATATAGAGATCTTTATATCTTGAAGCCTAGTTACATTTTGTGTATGATTTAAAGCTTCTAATTCGTAGTCGAGATGTCAAGGTATAATAATACCTCAGCGAGCAACATAAAACATCTACATCATAAGATCCAAAGCGTCAAACATTGTCGGAAAATTCATCCATGAAGTTTACGGGTTTTCAATCTCACCGTCGGATGGTGAAAAGCTCGCTTTGACCTGTATAACTTTGATCCAGTGTAATTACTAAGTGAGATAAAGACATAAATGTGTTCTCTACATGCCAAGCTACAACTACAAAACAACAACTGGACCAAAAAAATTTAACAACAGCAAGATACAAGGCCTCGAAAATCGTTGTCAGACGATCTGGGTTTCTGGGTTTGCCCATAATTCCAGAAAGTGTGATCGGTCAACGAGGTTTGACCGCTTGTATCTGGAGATCTAGACATGGTATGACCACGATTCCAGTTCCAGATTGAAGCCTACATGGCATAGAACAGATCCATAACTCTAAACACATATATCATCAAACACACACAGATTTATGGGGTCCGACATATATTTATCGTCGGACCATACTTTTCAACTTTTCCAGATTTTAAAAAACATTAAATTCGGGCATCTAGATGATATGGATCCAAGTTTAGGCCACCCAGATCATCAAATGACACTCTATAACACAACTTATAACAACAAACAACATCATCAAACATAAGATCATATGATTCGCAAGTTTAGGGCTTGTATACCTTTCTAACACTTGATCTTGAATCTGATCCTTGTGATCTGATCTTTTCATTCTAACACATGATTTTGACTTAACCTAGCACTCCCTTTCATCCTCATACACGAATTTTAGAGAGAGAGGTTGGCTTGGATAGCTTGCTAAGCAAAGTAAGAAAGTGTTCTTACCTTTTTGACTTTTATTTTGATTGATGAATCTTGATGATATGTATTTGAGATTGGCGATTTGTATGGATTTTTAGTCATATGCTAGGCTAGGGTTAGAGCTAGGGTTGTTCACCAACTCAATTTTTTTGGCCAAAATTGCAAGTAACCTTCAATAATGCTACAAGGGTATTTTGGGCTTTTAGTTAGCAAATTTAATGGCAAACTTGTTAATTGACCAAACCCTTAGGGTTTAGGGTTTAGACCTTAGGGTTTAGGGTTTGGACCTTAGGATTTAGGGTTTAACCCTTTAGGTTTTGGCAAAATGATTTCTAAAATTTCCAATTTAGGTTTTCAACATTAGAAAATTTAATATTTCAAAATTATAATTAGAATTCTATAATTATAATAAAATTTTCCTAATCATAATTTCAAGATTACTAGTTAGGATTTAGTATTTTCTAATTAAAATTTGCTAATTTAGCAATTAAATACATAATTGTGCATTAGGGTTTCTAACATAATAATTAGGGTTCAAAAATTTGAAATTAGGGTTTGCTAATTAATTAAGCTTTACCCTGATTAACATCATAATTAATAGCACTTAAGCGTTATAATTATCCTTTAAATTTCCAGATTAGGGTTCTAATTTCTGAATTAGGGTTTCGGATTCTCGAAACTGAAATTAGGGTTTCAAAACCTAGTTTCTAGGGTTTCTTATTAAACGTTAGGGTTTTCTAACAGAACGCTGTCGTTCTTAATATATACTTAGGGTTTGACACTGATAAAATTTATATGGTCAACCCTTGACCCGTTACCACATTCTGAACACATACATAACCATATACACAGAACATATTCACGTATATACTTAATTCTGAATAATTCACCTAAATCCTTCACAGAATTTTGAAACCCTCAAAATTCCTTCCCAAAAATATCAAACACATACACTTATTTTCTGTCTAGGTCTAGTATTTGACTTTAAATCAATCATTTAAGATTTTAATAAATTTCTAAATTCTTGGGTCATCACAGTTTTCAAAAGAAGACTGAGTATGATAAACAAACGGTTTGTCGTCATACGACAGACACGTGAGGTTGCCACAAATTAAACATACATACGTTTAATGAATGTAGTGTTGATCAACATAGAGTACTATAGGCTGATAACCTAGAAGTGCTCATAAGTAATACCGGACTTATGGACTTAGTGCTGGGTTGTCCTTTTCAAAGAAAGAATGAATACTCAAGGTCTTGGACCGGAGTTTATGTTTTACTTTATTTTATTCATTGTGAAACAGTTTGAAAGAAAGATGGAGTGCTATTTTGAATTATCAATAGTACTTCATAACTATTGTTCAGTTATTGAAGATATACGATTCTTATGTGTCAAGCATGTTGTTGTTGAATTGTTATACTTGCTGAGCTAGTTATGCTCACTCTTGCTTGAACCATATGAATGCAGCTAAGACTGAACGTCCCGAAGGATCGAATAGGGATAATGGAAAGGCTAAGGCAGATCGTTAATCAGTCTATATAATAGTATAGGTTTATTGTTGTATTGTATTTGATATTATGACAAAGAACCTTTGTAATGAGTATAGAGACTAGGAAATGTAAATATTACCTTGAATATATAGAAGTCATGTTCGTTCTTTTGAGGTTTTTCAATTGAATGAATGTATGAATGGTAGTACCGTGTAGCACCATATGTCGGGTTGGGAGATACCCGAATTTGGGGGCGTCACACACAATATCAACAAAAATGGATTCTAACGTGTACATGTTAAACTGAAACGAATTATCAACACAAAGTCTCCAAAAATATTAACATGTACTTTCTACAAAGATCGAAATAAATACTAACCATGATAAACTAGATCAAGAGTACAACATGAGTTCTAAGTATCAATATCAAGACGAAGCTATCACATGAATTTGAGAATGAATATTTATGGGAAACAATAACTAATTTCAAAACTAGAAACAAAACAAACAAATTAAATTTAATAATAGTATCGCTGAAGGAGTACGTAATCCGTACCTGAATTAAGCAATGTAATACCCAAAATTCAAATAAGATTATGCTAGTCTCCTTCAATCCGATCTAATAAAATTACATAAAATTTTATTACAAATCTAATCATCAATATTATAATACTATTAAATTTATTAGTAAACAATTTTTATTACTCTTACTAACAGAATGAACCAGCTTGAATTAATATGTAAAATTTCCAATATACTTTTGTTTACCAACAAATTAAACAATTCTTAATGAAATTTATTTCTTATTTATGTCTTCTAAACTTGCTAATACTAACAGCATGCCATAAAAGGTCCAGTAACTAAAAAAAACTCCACCAGTTACGTTTGATATTAGTAAAATATTGGTTCCTTTTTCTATTTATTTTTTTACACCCATTTAGCCTTAATTAGAGGATAAAGTGAACATAAATATGAATGGACCACGCTATCCTGAAAAGCCACTTTCAATTTTTTTTATTTTACTCACATAAATGATTTCCTCCATGAATCTAATATTATACTGACTTGCACTCGATTTAAGTATTAAACTAATTAAATTATAATTGATGTTTTAATCATTTATGTTTTTTTTATATTGAGACTAATCAGTAATTCTATTATATATATATATATATATATATATATATATATATATATATATATATATATATATATATATATGACTATGAACACTATTATAATGATGGGTTTTAAAAAAAGTTATGATTTTTAAAAAAAAAAGATATATATATATATATATATATATATATATATATATATATATATACACACACACACACACAATAAACCAATCAACAATCAGCAGGACCTTATGATGTGAATTTTGCATCTAGATTTCAATTGATCAAACCAAGAATTTATAGTACACAATATTCAGTAGACACATAAAAGAAAAGTACAAATTTTGTTTTGTTCTTATTCTAGCCATAGATTTCTCCTTAAGCCCCTGGTTTTTATATCAGATATGAAGAAGATTAGGTTTTAGTTATTATTTATATATTTTATTATTTATTTTACTTTTAATAGGATTTTAATATCACACAAAAATAAATTAGACCCAATTAATTTTAAGGTTCAATTTTACTAAGTTAATTTTTATCACTTACTAATATTTATTAGCCCACCTAAAGTAAATGATTAGATTGACCCAAATAAAAGACAAAGTACAATTAATATAATTTAAAACAAAATAATTTTTATTCTTATTCAATATTTATTTATTTATTTATTTTATCAAGTATTACATCACCTACCCCTTAAAAAGGATTCCGTCCCCGAGAATCAAAAGAATGAAAAGTACCTAATTATCAAAAGCATGCGGATACTCCGCTCGAATAGACTCCTCCATTTCCCAAGTAGCTTTCCGCTCCGAATGGTTCCTTCACAAAACGTTAACAAACAGAATAGTCTTCCTCCTCATAATCCGCTCTTGACGATCCAAAATCACCTTGGCTTGCTCCTCACAAGTAAGATCCTCCCGAATCTTATCAAACGGATATTGCACTACATGCAAAGGATGATAATGATAACTCCTCAACACCAACACATGGAACACATTGAACACATTGTGCACATGATCTAGCTGTGGAGGCAAAGCTAACCGATATGCAACTTCACCAACCCTCTCCAAAATCTCAAATGGACCAATATATCGCGGACTAAGCTTCCCTTTCAAGCTAAATCGCTGAATACCTTTCCAAGGAGAAACTTTTAGAAACACATGCACACCAGTTTCAAACTCTAAAGTCCTTATATGCTTATCAGCATAACACTTCTATCATGATCGAGCCGACTTCAATTTCTCCTTAGCCACTGCTACCTTCTCCGTAGTGATTTGAACAAACTCAAGCCCTTCTATGGCCCTTTCGCCAACCTCATCCCAACAAGTCGGTGCCCGACACTTTCTACCGTACAATGCCTCAAAATGAGCCATCCCAACACTTGCATGCCAACTGTTGTTATAAGCAAACTCAACTAGGCTCAGGTAATCATCCTAATTACTCGACCACTCAAGTGCACAAGACCTCAACATGTCCTCCAACATCTTAATAGTCCTTTTGGATTGCCCATCAATTTATGGATGGAAAGAAGTACTAAAGTTGAGCAGAGTGCCCCAAGCTCGTTGAAACCCTTTCCAAAATCGTGAAGTGAACCGTGGGTCCTGATGTGAAACAATAGACACCGAAGTACCATAAAGTTTAACTCTCTCCTATTGAAAGATTTTTGCCAACCTATCCACCGAGTAACCCTCATGGATAGCCAAAAAGTGTGCCAATTTAGTCAACCGATCCACTTCTACCCAAATGACATCATTCTTCCTGAAAGTCTTTGGCAAACCAGTCACAAAATCAATTGTGATATCCTCCCACTTCCACACAGGAATGTCTAACTGTTGTAGCAAACCACTAACTCGTTGATGTTCTACCTTCACTTGTTGATAAGTGAGGCACTTCCCAACATATTCAGCCACGTCTTGTTAAATCCCATTCCACCAAAAATTCTTCTTCAAATCGCTATACATCTTTGTAGAACCTGGATGAATAGAAAATGGAAAACTATGAGCCTCAGCCAACACAACCTCCTAAATAATTGGATCCAACGGTACACACAACCGCTCACCCAACCAAATCACACCACGATCATCAATACGAAACTCGGGCTACTTGCCCTTCCCTAGATTCTGCGTCATACTCCATAACTCCCTATCTTCTTTTTGAGCTTCTTTGACCTGCGAGATAAGAGAGGGCTCCACTCTTATACCTGCTAAACCCATCTGAACCTTGTATATACAACTCCAACTCTAGCCACTCTATATCCAAAATAAGCCGAGGTTGTATAATAAGGGCTGCTACACTCCCTGAACTCTTTCGACTAAGAGCATCTGCAATCACATCTTCCTTTCCTAGGTGATACTGAATTCTAGAATCATAACTTTTAGAAGCTCTAACCAATGCCTTTGCCTCATATTGAGTTCCTTCTGAGTGAAGATGTATTTAAGACTTTTGTGATCGGTGAAGATATCACAAGTCTCTCCATACAGATAATGCCTCCAAATCTTTAAGGCAAAGATCACCGCTACCAACTCCAAATCATGAGTGGGATAGTTCACCTCGTAAGGTTTAAGCTGCCTAGAATCATAAGCAATCACCTTACCGTGTTGCATCAAAACACACCCCAAGCCCTTCTTAGAAGCATCACTATAAATTTGGTAACCTCCTGTCCCCAACGAAAATGCAAGTATAGGAGTTGTCACAAGTTGTTTCTTCAACTCCTAGAAACTCTTCTCACGCTCCTCATTCCACACAAACTTTGTGCCCTTTCTCATCAAATGGGTCAATGGTAAGGCAAGCAATGAAAATCCCTCCACAAATCTTCTATAGTACCCTGCCAAACCCAAGAAACTTCTAATCTCTATCACTGTAGTAGGTCTCAACCATTTAGTGATAGCCTCAACCTTCGCAAGATCCACCTTAATGCCTTCAGCAGAAACAACATGGCCAAAAAATGCCACCTGCTCCAACCAAAACTCGCATTTAGAGAATTTAGCATACAACTTCTCTTTCTGTAAAATCCCCAACACTATGCGAAGATGCTCCTCATGCTCTTCCTTAGACTTGGAGTAAACCAAAATGTCATCAATAAAGACAATAACAAATTGGTCCAAGTACTCTCTGAACACCCGATTCATTAAATCCATAAACACCGCCGGAATGTTAGTCAAACAGAATGGCATCACCAGAAACTTGTAATGCCCATATCGAGTGTGAAAAGCTATCTTAGGGATATCCTCACCCTTAACTGATGGTAGCCCGGCCTCAAGTCTATCTTCGAAAAATACTTTTCCCCCTGAAGTTGGTCAAAAAAGTCATCGATCATCAGCAATGAATACCGATTCCTGATGGTAATCTTGTTTAACTCCCTGTTGTCTATGCACAGCCTCATAGACCCATCCTTCTTCTTCACAAACAAAACTAGAGCACCCCACGATGAAACTGTAACGACCCAGAAATTTTGATTTTCCAGAAACTAAGTTTAAAGAATTAGTTATTAATAAAATGAATTTTTATTAATAATATTATGTGTTATGTGTTTATTAATCGTTCTAGAACCTAGGATGATTATAATTCAGGTGGATTCTGGCTACGAGCTAGATTAAACGATTAAGAATTTTCAAGATGAAAATGAAAATTTTCCGAGAACAAAATATTTCTGAGGAAAAAGACGAAATATGCACTATTCATCCAACGAAACCTAAGGGTTAGGGTTTGAAATAACCTAAGCCGTTCTGAGAATTTGGTATGTCAAAATGACATTCCATTGAAAGATTTACCAATAATATGTAGTGAAAAGTTAATTAAGCCGATAAAAGTTTTTCTCGAAAAACTTGCAGAAATCGGACGAAATAAAAACAACGAAAAGTACTGTTACGTACTTTTCATTCGTTTAGCTACGTTAGGGTAAAACATGAAGGAAAACGCTTAATGCCAAAAAGTGTTTTTCAGCTTTTTAATCAAGAAGAATACGAAAAAAGTTAATCGGTAAAGGAAATAAGAAATATCAAAAATATTTGGATTAGAGAATCATGATTTTAAAGCTGTCGGACGAAAACTTTGAAAAGCGGAACCACGTAACTTAAAGGCTAAGTAGACTTAAGGGCTAAGTTAACTTAACACTTAAGTCATGAATAGTAAGGAGGTGTGAATAGTAAGGAGGTTGGGGGTGAAATGACTAAAATACCCTTAGCCTTAGATTTTCTATAAATAAGAAGCTAGCTTTCATTTAAATGGGATTTTTGAAAATCCTACATCTAGAGAGAGGGAGAGAGTTCGGATGGAGGGGGAGAAGGAAGAGCATGAGCATGATTGATCGGATCAAAAGTGTTCGTGAAATAGAAAAGCTAGCAAATCGCCGGCTTTGTCTAACGGAAGAAAAATAAAGAGGAAAGGTATTAAAACCTAACTCCTAAGTTAACTTTTCATAAGTTTTTATGTTCAAAACATAGATTAATGAGAATAAGAAGTAGATGATGTTAGGAATGATTTCATATGGTTGAAATTGTAAGAAAATGAAGAAATAAGAATTAGAAGTTTAGTTTATAAATTTCTTAAGGAGGTATAAGATTCATAATGAATTAGAACGATCCGAGTTGATTAAATCAATAAGTATGTGAAATAAGTAAGGAATAATGTTCTATAACATCAAATTCTAATAAAAAGTGAAATCGGAATCAAAATATCGATTAAAAATGAAGAACGAACGAAGAACACGAAGAACACGCGAAGAACGTTGTTGATGGACAAATTTAAAACCATCGTAGGATAATTTTTGTTGACGGATAAGTTTAAAACCATTGCGTATAAGTTAGATGCATATTTCTTGGTTAGGAGCGGTAGAAGCGTTCATGAAGAATGGATTAAAACTTACTATAACGAAGTTATGGCAGAATTTTTGTAAAAGACAAATGAGATTCAGAAAGTTAGTAAATAAACCCGAACGTGTAGGGTTTCATAAGAATGTAAGAGAACATATAAAATGTGAGTCGTGGACTCAAGAATGAACGAATTCCGAGTTCGGATGACCAAATTACGGACGATCGAACAAAGAGCGTTAAAAACGTAAAACGAACAAAGGGTGAAGATCAAGCCAATCGAATGGCACGTTAACGGATTCAGAAAGAAGTTCTGTCCAAGGGGTATTGAAGTACGTAAGATAAGGAAGAGAATGGATTTGGAACAATCTCGTTCCGAGTTATAACGAAGGAGTTATGAGATCGGGATGTAGCGTCTCAAAATGAAGTTAACACTTAAAGAAATTTTCTAAGGTTAGGGCTAGGCGCCGCGACGCCAACCATGCCTTGTAAGGTGGCGCTGCAGCGCCAGACCAAGGAGCCGTGTACTGCAAACTCACGTCACGGCGCGAGAGATAAAGAAGAGAGTGGCGCCGCAACGCCAGTGTAGGGAAAAGGCCAAAGAAGAGATTTTAACTGCTCAACTCTTGGGGGAAACGTAAGGGAAGATAAAGAACATAATGTTCAACTAATGTAACACTTAGTCAAGTGTTTTAGACCTTTAATGAAGGTTGAGTGAAAAGATTAAACGAGATTAAAAGACAAAGAATGTAGGTGCGGGTTACGGAACCGATATCCGAGGGACCATAGTCGCGATAAACGAACGTGGGGGATAGCTATCATTGTGATTCCCTAGACGTTGGGGAATGTGGTTAATGAATAACATTTAGATGTAATGACATGTTAGTGAGAGATAAGTGTAAAGCGTATAGACGCTGTAAATGCAACGCTGTTGTGATGAACAATCGGTCGTAGCATACAACGAACAGTATGGTTTCGACATTAAGAAAGAATAATGAACATGGGGTTCATGGGATGGATAACGATTGAAAGCGATTAAAACCTTGAGAAAAGGTTGAATGAGAGATTAAGAGATGAGCAACGTGAATGTTGAATATGTAAATGGTCCTCGTGAATCGTATTCGCGTCAGACGAACGTTCTAAGTATACCCTGGTTGTATGACCTAGACGTTGACAAAGTTAGGAAGTAAGACATGAATTATCGAGAAAGCCGTAATGAACGGTAATAAGATTAATGAAAGCTGAATGTGAGTCGGATGAGATTGAATCCTGAAGTATGGCATTTAGTTATCAGAAAGCCGTAAGGAATAAGAAATTAACTTAACGAATATTATTAGTTTAATGGTTCGGATAAGTTAAGATAAGTTAGGTTGTGGTGCAATCGTAACCTTTGATGGTTGACATATGGGAGCTGGGCTAAACAATTCCTTTAGAGAGCAAAGGTATATACAAAACTGGCAACCGATCTAACTCACTGTTATGGGCAGTGTAAATGAGACGGGAACTTGTTTGTTGGTTGTTTCTGGGAAACCACTCAGAGTACCATATGGAATACTAGTAGAGGAGCGATGTGTGCTATGTCTTAGAGAAGTTATGAGAAGGAGATAAGAATGTAAAACATCAAAGATGATGAACGTATAAGTAAGACATCTCCGTATGTCATAAAGCCGTAGAATGGTAGTGAAAGTGGTCGCGTAAACTTAGGTTGCAAGAATGCGAACCCTAAGAAGTAAAGTTAAGTAAACCAATGTATAAGTTCAATATATGACTAATTGGTGTTTATGTTTTCTCCTTATGTGTTATATAGGAATTGGAATGAGCAGTTTAGCGTAAGCTGTAGCTGTGCGTAAGGCAAGTTTCCTAAATTCATTCATATTTCAAATGAATGCTAGTTTCTTAAACATCTCAGATGTTGAACTTGAGAAGTTCTGTCTATTTGCTAATGTGCGATATTTGTGTAAAGTGGTAGAAAGTATGAGGTCTTGAGCCACAATGTGAACACTTTGTTGTTTCTATGATATGAATTGTTCTATGATTGAGCTGTTCAATACAAGTATGTTCTGTTTGTTAGGTTTGTAATATTCATGATCGCAATCAAATTACAAAAATAAGCAGAAACGTGGAAAAATCAGAGTTTAAAATTTTATAAACCATATACCCGGATCATCCTTTATGCTCAATTATTAATTAAGCGAAAAAGAAAGAACAAGAATCATAACCTTGAAGATCCAAGAAGCTTCCTCGGTACAAGTTCACCTCAATCCTTTTAAGCGTTCAACTTGAATCCACCGGGTTTGGTTCCTTCCTTTGATCAACGTTAGCCACCCAAGTGTTTGGCCTCTAGAGGTGATCCACCAAGGAAGAAGAAGGATTCAAGAAGATGGGTATTTGGCAAAACCCTAATTTTTCTATCTCTATAGAAAAGGAGCGTACTCTCCAACAATTAGAATAATGTATATTAGATATCTGATATAAGACTCCTCTTATAAAGATATCATGTAACCCTATTAAAAATAAGGTATTATTTATTTAATTAAACTCTTTTAATTAAATGGGCTCCCTAATCTTATTAGGGATAATTAATTAAACTACTTTAACTAATTTTCCCTCTTAATCCTATTAAGAATAAATGAGAGTACTTATATTAAATTAATTCTTAAACTCTTTTAGAAATTAAAATAATAATAATTGTAATAATATTAATAAGACTCCTCTTATTAATTTATATTTAATATTTCTAAAATATTAAATAATAAATATTAAGCTATTTAATTTATTCTATATCACCATAGATTAAATTAAATATACTTCACATATTATTACGATTATGCCATTAACTTCTTAAATAATTATTCTTCCTTTTATGGTGTGACCCTTTAGGTTCTCCATATTAAGCAGGTTGTAAATAAATCAACTAGAGCAATTCTAATCTTATTTAAATAAATAAATTAAACTATTAATTTATTTAAATAAATAATATTTATTCTCTGATAGGGATAAGCCTCCTAGCGATCAGCGACTTTCAAAAAAATATAGATTTCAACATTAATCATAAAAGAACCTTTGAGTAAATAGTTCTTGTACAATTCAATCCTTCCACCATCTGATGTCCCCGATTAAATATAAGGCATGAAATTACCGCTATGTCTTATTTTATTTAATTATATGTATTTAAACTCTTAAATGCATGACCCCAAATAATACAAATTAGAAACTACTTTCTAATTTCATTACTGCTTGACGACCAGGACTCTTTGGGTTGTCATTTATCGAATCACATAGGACATTTCTCTTCTTTTACTAGAAGTGGTATATTCTTTATTGATCATACATTATCTCCGTATACAACTTATTATACCCAAGCATACCCTTTGATATACCCTAAGGGTCTTAAGGAATAAGTCAAAGTATAACTCATCATACACAAGATACTATGATGATCTCAAGTCAAGGATCACTTGTACTACTATCACTCTGAGAATTCCTATTGATGACAAGTAAAACTCCATTAGGTATTCCTTAGCGAGCCACGTTCAGTGAACTTATTCTCTATTAAGCACCTACATACTTGCTTTAGTGTCTCCACACAAATGATCATGAGATCAATCATCCTCATCCAATGAACAAGCAACGTATATACCAATCTATCCGGATTTACTAATCCCCAATTTAGTAATCCAACGATTGGGAACTATTTTAGTTTTAAGCTTTCTAAGAATTTAGATTTCATTAGAATGATCATCATCATTATTCTAAAAGCATTGCTTAAAACTATGGGTTTATCACATATTATAAAATAGCATCATGTAGATAATTTAAAAGCCTTTAATACTTTAATACATTTTATTAATAAATGAATAAGATTGTTACAAAGTATATGCTTTATCATCAAACATGATTGGCTTGTGTGCATACTACTTTCAATCTCCCACTTGCACTAAAGCCAATCGTCATGGTATCTCATACTCTTCTTCTCTAAGTGACGATTATCCTGCTGTTGGATAAGCTTTAGTAAATGGATAAGCAATGTTGTTCTTGAGAGTTCACTATCTCTATAGTGATTTCTCATCTTTCAATGATTCCTATAATCAAATGAAAGTGCCACAACACATGTTTAGATCCAAGATGAGACTTAGGAACTATTCTAGTTACGTAATGAACTTATCATCCAAACAATCAACAAAATGACTTCATTTCTGACTATATACTTTGTCTTTATCACTAAACTAACAACTTTTTGCTATTTGGAACCTTTCAAATTCAACGCACCTTTATTCGAGGTAACCCTTTACCTTAAAATGGATTTTACGTCGTCTTGAGTGCATGCGAAAAACTTGAGTGCATTAAGCCTTCTAGTTTTAATTTAGACCAACCATAAATATGATCACATCCTTAGTGCTAGTAAAGTACTTTAAGATGTTTTTCAACGTCTCACGGTGAACTTCTCCGAATATATTTGATCGACATCAAGGTCTGTCTCGTACATTCATTGCATACATGATAATTACTCATGTGATCTCTCTTTTAGAGTCTATGGGGACTATTAAGAGATACACTCGAGGCTCATCAACATGAGATATCCCATGGAGTTTTCCATGCTAAACGACTTTAGAATCAAATGAATATCGTTCCTTGGGTTAAGTCGAGCATCTATTAAATCTATCTATATAGATTTATATCCCCAATTAAGATATTCTTCCTAAATCATTCATGGAGGAATGTTTGAACAACTTTATCTTCTTGATTGTAGCATTGATATGTTATTCCTCATCCGTAGTATATCAACATATAATACTAGAAATTTCACGACGCTCCCACTTGACCCTTTTGTACACACTAGAACTCTTACCTCATCGTATGTAACTCGGATCATCATCTTCTATGATCGTACCTCATCATCATCATCCATGATGAATCCATACCTCCAGGTATCTTGGTACTATTCAGATTTACGATTCGATTTGTGGTACAATAGGTCTATCTACTGAGTTCCTCTTATTTGACTTATAGTGTTTTATGGATCTTGAACTCATCAAGATCTATAATCCTCCCACTAGCCCCTTCAATGATAAACACCTTTATCTTAGAAGGCAGCGTGTTTCTCAACAAACACCTTTTTCTAAGTAGAATTATAGAACATATGCCCTAAACTTACTTTAGGATGTCCCACAAATCTGTGCTTGTCAAATTTTGTCCCAAGCTTATCCTTTGAAACCTTTTCACATAAGTTGGACAACCCCTTATCTTAACATACTTAAGATTAGGAATCCTCCCTATCCATAACTTTTATGGAGTCTTGGGGCCTGATTTTAAGGTTACCTTTTGGTAGATATGTAGTCATTTCTAGGACATAACCTCAGAGGGATACTAGACTGTCGATAAAATCATTATGGACCGCACCATGTCCAACAAGGTACGATTTTTCCTTTCAGATACATCAATCAATTATTGCATATCCGAGGCGTCCATTGTGTGAAAACCATTTGAGATGATCTAAAACTTATTCAAGACAAATATTTATTCCTTGATCTAATCAATGAATCTTAATACTTTGCTAATTTGTTTCACTTACAATTCTTTGAACCTTTCAAATAATTCACACTTGTATTCAACAAATACACACATTCAACTCTTTGAATGATCATCTCCTTTTCTTATACTAGTTTGTTCAATTTACAAAATTATTTTCACGTAAATCAAGTATACAAAATCCATTAAGTAATATTCCAATTCTATAAAAAACATTATTATTATAAATAGAACAACAATTGTTCCTAAATATAATACCAAAGATTTCATTGTCCAACAACAAAATGGAAATAATGTTTCTAACAAGAACTGGAATACAATAACAACTTATTGACTTAATAGATTTGCTCGTAGAGATTGCTAAACTATAAGTTCCTATGGCTAATGCAACAACCTTTGCTTCATTTTCCACACATAGGATTGCTTATCTTTGTTTAGCTTTCTACTTCTGCTTGGTCCCTTCATAAATCTATATTTATGATAACCAAAGCCGGTATCAAATACCCAAGTAGAACCTTGACTTAAATAAAAAATATTTTAAATCATAAAAAAATTTGTATTTATGGCAAAACTTCACTAAGCTTCTTTGGTTAGCTCTCTGCAAGATACTTCTCATGATTTCTTTCCGGTGTCGGGCTTATTGCGGTGAAACAAACTCTTTTGCTATCCGTATCAGTTTTGTTCTTATTATCCTTTGTTTTTGACTTTCTATTTACCTTCTTTGAATCATTCTTCTTTTCAGAAGATCCTTTGGCCCCTACAAGTAAGACTTGGTCTTTCTTGGTTGTAAAGTGACTCTCAACATTTTTCAACATGTTAAGCAAATCAGCGAGGCTGATATCTAGCTTGTTCATATGAAAAATTCACAACAATTATGAAAGGAGTCCGGGAGTGAGTGCAAGATCAAATCTTGGCTCAAATCTCCATCCATGACAAAACCAGTTGTCCTAATTGATCAATCAAATTGATTATGTTAAGAACTTTTATGCGCATTTATAGTGCCATTGGCCATTCTAGATCGGAAGAGCTTCTTAGATATCTGATATCTATCAGTCCTACTTTTCTCACCATCAACTACTTGATGTGCAGGAATATAGTAGGAGCATCCATAGTTTCATGCTAACGCTGAAGCTCGTTACTCATGGATGCGAGCATGATGCATTGAGCCAACTGTGCTTCATCTTGCCACTTTCTAAAAGTAGCAATATCTTCCTCAGAGGCATTGTCTGCAACCATTGTAGGGATAAGCGTATTAAGGACATAAGATAACTTTTCAGCCATGAGAACTATTCTCAAATTCCTTAACCAATCCATTTAATACGGTCCGGTTAAATAACATCTAATATGTTTCGTAGTGATAGTAATTTAGACATTGTAAAATTCTAAAAATGAATTTGTAATTAACAACATTTTAGCATACATTCTTTTATTAATTACCAAAATAATTTAGGTCTTGTTTTAAATTGGTATCTCCCACTATTTTCTTCAAACTATATTACCCTCAATATATAGTTCGACAATATCTAATTAAAGATATGCTAGTGAGAATAAGGATCCCATTTCAAATGTATATAGCCTTGTGTGTGCACAACAAACTATATATAAATAAATAGGTAGACAACTCTTGTCAATTAAATCAACTATGTAACTCCTTGTATTTTGCCTCTTAAATTATAATGGTCAAGTGTGTGCACATCCGAACTAAAATGATTTAAGTTAAGTCAGACCTAGCATTTCCATATAAGTGAAGAGAAAACTACAGCCCTTGTGTGTGCACAACAAAGCATCAATGTTCAAATCCTTATAAACATCATATGTAATAAAAATAACATCTTAAATATTTAATACTCACCTTGTGTGTGCACAACAAACTCATATTAAATATTCAATACTCTATTGTTTCTATCATGCTAGAAGGCGACATTCGATATTCCAAATATCTTTGAACGTTACAACTTAATATAAAATATTTGAGGGGTTTGTTATTAATTTGTCTCATCTTGTTTAGCGCGCATGCAAATATATATATAAAATACGCGTCATATTAATTAACATGCGAAACATGTTTGCATAATATATAATATATATAGAATAAGCATGCACATATAGAATACTATATTCTACCCAAATTGATTATGAATTTTTATTCTAGTTTGGTTCACTAGAGCCACCAAGTGAACCAAAAGGTCAAACCATAGGGATGCAAGAATTAATATTTAAACATAACTATTACATTTAAATCCCGGGCTCCATTATAAACGGGTCTTCACGCGCTCCTTGATCCTTGATCTCCAATTCTTCAAAATTAATTCTAACTATTCCTATTATAAAACTATTTAAAATAAATAGAAACCTTGATCGTGATCAAAGGAAGTACATAGGAGGAGATAGAATTTACATTAAGAAAAATTAGAGAAGGCGAGTACATGAGACCCCATTTAGTAAAACCCATACATTCATGCATCCAACTAAAATAAAATCCAATCACATTGGTCGATAGTCCATAATCAATCCCATTTATTATCATACACATCACTATATGCATCAATAAATAATATTCATCTCATGAATAATAAACATTCAATATATATATTGATATCATTTAATGGGCAAATTTAGTTAGTATAAAATCTAATTTTGAATCAAAATAAACTCATTTATTTTAATCCAAATTTAAATCAAAATAAAACTATTTTATTTTAATTTATCCAATTTTGAATAAAATAAACTATTTTATTTTAATCAAAATCTTTAATCAAAATAAACTCCTTTATTTTAATTAATTATGGAATCCAATTCCATATAAAAAAAACTCCTTTCTAAAAGGAAACATGGATTATATTTCCTATTCACAAATAAACTCTTTTATTTTGAATAATATGAAATCTTATTCCATGTCTAAATAAACTCCTTTCTTTAATGAAATCTGATTCCCTTTCCTATTCATAAATAAACTCCTTTATTTTGAATTATATGAAATCTTATTTAATATCTAAATAAACTCTTTATTTAAGGAAACATGGAATCCAATTTCAACTCTAATTAGTTATCATGGAATCCAATTCCAACTCTAATTAGTTGGCATGAAATTCAATTTTAAAATTAAAATAAACTTTTTATTTTAATTATAAAATTATTAAGAATATATATTATATATATATAATATACATGTATATGAAAATATATTATATATATATAATATATAAGTAATCATAAGAATACTTTTGAAAAGATATCCTGTAACTATTACATATATATAACCATTATATATATAAAAGGGTTATCTGATATCCCATATTCTTAATTGTTTAAAGTGATATAAGCATGTCACCAGATTATCCAGAATACATATTATGTTATATAACATGTACAGCAAATGCAAGATTAATAATCAAGCTACAGCTTTGCGGAATAATATCTATATCTATATATCTTTTATACGGTGTTTGAAAAGGTGAGGATACCTCGCTTTCATTTAGTTTCAATTCCAGGTCATTTCCTCTATAGCATGATTCCTAAAACTTTAACTTGTGGTATGACCTTTGTGCGTAATAATGCTCCTATCCTATCCAAGATCTTGGCGGTACCTCCTCATACGTTAAGTCTTGACTATCTCGTCCGGTTTAACTTCGATAACGATGGTTCGGGTCTTTCACATATTCTGAAATACAGATATATGAAACACATTATGAACACGAGGACATACTTTCGGAGGTAATGCAAGTCTATAGGCTACATTTCCTACTCGGTCAAGAATTTGAAATGGACCAATAAATCGTGGATTGAGCTTTCCTCTCTTCCCAAATCTTGTAACTCCCTTCCATGGAGCAACTTCGCAACAATACATGATCCCTACATTAAATTCCACGTCCTTTCGATGAAGATCCGCATAACTCTTTTGTTGATCTTGTGCCGTTTGTATACGTTATCGAATCATTTGGATTTTTGGTAGTCATACGTCTTAACTCGGGTCCCAACAATGTTGCTTCACCCCCTCATCCCAACATCGTCCATATAATGCTTGAATGGAGCCACACCTATACTTGCACGATAAGCATTATTGTGGGAGAATTCCACCAATGGTAAATACTTATCCCAACTACCCTTGAAGTCTAGGATTGAGTCTTAATAGATCTTCAAGAGTTTGAATAGTCCTCTCGATTATCGTCAGGTTTGGGGATGGTATGCAGAACTAAATCGCAAATCCCGTGCCCATAGCTTTTTGCAAGCTAACCCAAAATCTTGAAGTGAATCTTGGGTCACGATCCAAAACTATGGATCTGAAGCAAGCCATGCAACCTCACAATCTCATTCACGTCACATACTAGCAAGGCGTTCGAGGGAATAAGTCTCCATCGGCAAGAAATGGAAGCGAGACTTGGTTAATCTATCGTGATAACCCAAATAGCATTGATGCCTTGAGAAACCGTAGGAAGACCCGAATGAAATCCATAGTAATGTGTTCCCACTTCCATTCTGGAATCTCAAGTGGTTTGCAACGGACCCTTAGGTACAAGATGCTCCACCTTTACCTGCAATTAGCAAGTTAAACACATCGAGATAAACTTTGCAATCTCTCTTCATATTGTTCCACCAAAATGTATGTAGAAGATCACGATACATTTTAGTACTTCGAGGATGGATTGCAAATGGCGTATTGTGTGCCTCCATCATAATCTTGTACTTCAAATCGAAGTCGTTAGGAACCTGAAGTCTAGAGTGGACTCGAAGTATCATTCTTCATCAATCGGAATAGCTCCTTCTTGTACTTTCTTCTTATAAATTCAAATTAAAATACTTTTTCTATTAAAGTTGGCTCTGTCGTATACTTGACATCATCGCTTTTCGTTCACTTATATGATCTTCCTTTCGATCGTCGACTACACGTTGCTTTACCGGGATGGTATTGAATAGTGTGGTCGTAGTCTTTTAATAGTTAGGCATGTTGAGTTCTTTTTGAGTGAAGAAATATTTAAGGCTTTTATGGTGCGAATATATCTCCACTTTCTCCCCGTATAGATAGTGCCTCCATATTTTTAGCGTGGCAGCTTATTGCTGACTCAGATCTAGATGTGAGTAGGATAATTCCTCTCATACTCTTTAATCATGAGGCATAGGCTATGACTTTCCCACGTTGCATGAGAACACATCCTAACCTTTTGCAAGCAGCATCGCGTAGATAACAAATCCATCCAAACCGGATGGCAAGTGCCAAAATAAGTCTCCTCTTAAGCTCTTGGAAAAGCTTCCAAGCGAATTTTGTATCCTTGAGATTTGAGTTAATGGAGTAGCGATTCGAGAAAAAATCTCCGATAATAACCGGTAAGCCCAAAAAGCTACGTACTTGGTCACCTGACTTTGGTTGCTCCAACTTTGTATTGCTTGATCTTGGCCGGATCAACGGATACTCCATGTTTCGACACCACGTGCCCAAGGAGCCGAACTCGCATTTCTTCAATTTGGCATATAGTTGGTTTTCACGAAGCCTTTGGAGTACCGACTTGAAATGGTGCTCATGATCTTCTGCTTTTGGAATATATGAGGATGTCATCAATAAAAGACAACAACGAATTGATCCAAATATTCCTTGAATACTCGGTTCATCATATCCATGAAAGGCGAGGAGCATTAGTCGGTCAAAGACATGACTAAGAATTCATAATGCCCATCTGGGAGTTCGAAGGCGGTCTTTGGAATATCCTCGATCCTAAATTTGATGATATCCGAGCGAAGATCGATTTTGAAAAGAATTGTGCCCCTTACATTTGGTCGAACAAGTCATCAATCGAGGTGAGGATACCTATTCTTGAAGTCAATACAAAGTCGCATACTCCGTCTTTCTTCTTTACAAATAAAATAGGAGCACCCGAGGAGATGTCTTAGGGGCGAATGAAACCGATGTCCAACAATTCACGTAGTTGGACCTTTAACTCTGAAGTTCAATAGGAGCCATTCGATATGGGGTTTTAGAAATGGGCTTTATTACGAGTTCAAGATCAATAAAGAATTCACTTCACCCGGGGTAGGCAAGGAAGTTCTTGGAAATCGTCGGAAAATCGATAACAGCGGGGAATATTATTCAAATTTGGCGTGTCTTTATTCAAATCAAAACATAGGCTAGGAAAGCTTGACATCCAGTTTTTAATAAGCGAATAGCTTTATGATTAGATATGGCGGTGATCGATTTTAATGGTTTAGTTGCTTGAATTAAATACAATGGGTTGGTTAGGAATATGAAAACTAATGACCTTACGAAAACAATCAATTTTGGCATGATGAGTAGTTAACCAATCAATCCCTAAAATCACATCAAAAGCAAGTATCTTTAAAGAGATAAGGTCGGCGGGTAAGGTAATGGTGCTGACTTGAATCAAACAAGATTTATAAGCGGTGGATGTGATGAAAGTTTCTCTAGCAGAGTTTCCAGATAGGTCAAAGTCTAATTTCTCGAGTCAAGTTTAAGCGTTGAGCACATGCAGGAGAGATAAATGAATGGGTAGCAGTGTATCAAGTAAGGTATAAACTTTGCAAGAATTTATAAATAGCTTACCCGTGATCACCTCGTTTGGGTTCCTCGCATTATGACGATCACAACAAACGGAATCGTTGACTTTGACTTTTACGAGGATAGTCTTTTAGTCACAATCCCCCATTGAACTAGGTTTTATTCCCATGATCTCGAGTGATATGTCCTTCCTTTCCACAATTATAGCATACCTTGAACTGTTGTGGGCGGTTTGGGTGATATGTCCCTCTTTTCGCATTTGTAGCATATAATGGGTGGTCGTTCTCCTCCCTTAGAACCGATTCTTCGTAAGACCTTTATCATCTTCACATGGTCGTTGTTAAATCTCCTCTTTTAAAATCTCCTCTGACTCGCTTCTTCTATTTTCATGGCCATGATTACCACGAGTGGTTACCATTTACATCCGTCTGTTTCTTTCTCGCATGATTATCATTATTCTATTGTTCTTGCTATCTACGATACGAGTTATCTCGCTCTAATAATTGAGCCCACATTTAACATACGAATAAAAGAAAATTTATGAGAAATGAGATCTTGGCGTATCTTGGTTTCAAACCTCTAAGAAACATCCAGCGTCATCGTTCCTCATTCTCCACCAAATGAGTACAAACACAGATAACTCTGCAAACTTTGCCTCGTCTTTGAGACACCGTCGTATTGTTTTGTTCCAATCGATGAACTCCACTTCCTTCGTATAGCGAACACTTTTCGGAAAGTATTTGTCATTAAAATAAAAGCGTCTCCCGAAGACATCTTTGAGTGCGGTGGATACGAGTGCGCTTCGCAGACTCCCACCGATGATACGCTTCGCCACGGAACATAAAGGTGGCGAATGGAACCTTCATTCTCCGTGCACCCCAAGACATCGAATATCTTGGTAATTTGCTTGACCCGTAATGATCGGATCGGCTTTCCTTTAAATTGCAGGTGGTCCCGACTCTTTGAAGCTGCTGTGTTGTGACAACCGTGAATTGCTATCATTTCCTCTCGTATTTTGAAACGAGTCTCCTAAATCCGATTTTGCATGAGCGCAAAAAACTTCTAAATAAGTTCATCATACGCTTACGCCAATGGTGTTGTTCACGGGGAGGAACATTACTGTTACGTTCTCCTCAAAACAGTGTCTCCACGGTCTCATTTCCATTGTTAATATTCTCATTCGACATTCTCAAATACTATCATAAAACAAAAGGTTAATTAAGGAAATCAATATATCACATAATATCCCTATATCTTGACAACTATCAAATAAGCTTAGGTAGGACTTTAGCGAAGGATTTACTCGTCTCTCCCTCTAGTTCTATTCCCCGTGAGAAAGCTCGATACCAGTTTGGCGCCCCAAAATAGGTATACATCAATACGAGGTTATCAATACATGGTATGAGAAACAACTACAACTTTATTATTCTAGCGAGTAAAGCTGTGAGTTTGAATACAAATATTATCTTATATCTTACTCAAATAAATCCTCATCATATTTATTGATACATTATTTTACAAAATGGTGAGGACTACTAAACAATCCTTTCTAAAATCTTCATTCCATACCCAGGCTTCGTACTTCTTTATATTCTCGCCTCCACGAGAAAAATGGAACAAAAAGGAAAAGGGTGAGCTCAACTAGCTCGATAAAGAATATTATGACTAAGATAATATACAACAAATTATCGTTAGTCTTCAACGAGGGAAAAATCTAATAGAATCTGATAGACAACAAATTTTAAATCAATATTAATTTGAAATAATAATTCATTAGAAGAGTTAAGTAGAGAATGCAAACTACTATCTTCATGTATGAATTTAAAAGTTCATCGTCTCATCTTTTATCCCTGTAACATCAATCGATATACATCGGAATCAAATATTCATCTTTGCACTACTGAGGCCAAAGATATTCATCGATTAGTCGTGTTCATTTAAACACTGTTCATCTTTGCACTCTGGGCCAAAGATATTCTTCAGAAATCATTCATCTTTTACTCTGAGGCCAAAGATATTCTTAAGAAATCATTCATCTTTGCACTGAAGTGCCAAAGATATTCCATAATATCATCATTTAAGGCGAGGATGATGAAAAAAATTTTTTTTTAAAGAAAGCGAATCTAGTGAAACAAAATGACAAGGATTAAGGATTAAGGATTCGTACTTTGGTTTTATCCAAATCAAAAATACCTCAAAAATAATCATAGTGGTGTAAAATTCAAAATGATCAAAACATGGATACAATCGAGTTAGTATCCGAATAGATGTTTTTAGACGAAAAGAAGAAATTTTATTTTTGGTGAATAGTACCGTATCGTGAATAGTGTCAGTATCGTGAATAGTGCTTAGATATCGTGAATAGTAACTCAAACACCAAAAGATAGAAATTCCACAAAAACATCTTCACGCTTCATGAATAGTACTACGTGAATAGTAACTTTCGTGAATAGTAACTCGTGAATAGTAACTTCGTGAATAGTAACTCATGAATAGTAACTCATGAATAGTAACTTGAGCATGAAAAAGTTCCAAATTTGATAAAAACTTGAGATCGACATTTGACATAATGATATTGAAGAAATAATATCATTTGAGAATAAAATAACATCCTTACCTCGAGAAAGATCGGTACTTCTAAATTTGAAACAGGATATAGGCTATGACTTGGACTTGCATAGTATAGCAATACTCAAAGTATACTCAAAATACTCACAAGAATAAACTCGATAATATAGAGAGAGAAAACTTGAGTTTACGGTGTGATTTTCAATTCTAACCTAAGCACCTATTTATAGGAAAATGCTTAGAACACCAAAAAGAAAATTTAATAAAATATATTATTATTAATAAATTTCCTACGCCTCTTTGGAAATCAGATCCCAACATTTCCACATGCCAACCTTCTAGAAAGAAATGATAAAAACGTTTTTCATAAAATAAATAATTAAAACTTACAAAAATCAATTATTTGAGACTTTGAACTTCAATAATTCATAATAAATAGCCCTTTCATTAGAAAATTCGAATCTCATGAGTTTTTATAGGAAATTCAATTCTCTACAACTTTGCAGAAGAAAGTTTTCCAAATTCCAAACAGAAATTGGCCGAAATCCACAAGCAAGCGATTTTACATTTATAATCAAATTTCGATTCGATAAATGGGGTCCACCGAGCATGTTTAACATGTTTTAAACATTTATTGCAACAAAAATACTCTTCCTCCTCGTATACTCATATATCCCACATTCGTTGTAAAAAATATCACAATTAATATATTATTAAAATAATATATTTAAATGAATTATTTTATCGAGAAAAAGATAAAATATTAATTTTCAACAATTGTCATTTTAAAAATTTTCTCCATCTATATCCACATAAAATCAATATTTTCCTCATCATATAAATCAATAATTAATTATTCACAAATAATATTACAGAATCATCATAATATTGACAACCAGTGCGGTTCAGGAAGAGGGGCTTTCAATAAAATTTCTTCTTCTTGGCGCGTAATTAGGTGACCAAACCTCTCCTTAGACAAAACTTTCTAGACATTGCCAATAATGTTATCTAATAATATTATTTAGATAATATGAATTATTGCTCGATAATGAAAAATACGTAGTAATGACAATTATTGAAAAACAATGACAATATAAAATATCAACGCAAACAATTATTAACTCGATAAAATCTTTGAGCGATAATTACTGTAACCATTATTGAGTAGTGCCTTCACGTAAGAATCAATAATTGGTGCAATCTGGTGTGTGCTACTCTTGTTCAACAACGCGTATTAGTGTGTTTTAACCACCGGGTATTCCAACGATGATAATCTGTAATAACTACTACGCCTTTATTTAAAAACAACTTATATTTGTCGTTTTCTTCATCCAATCGCTTTCAGTTATGGGGGCCCACACATGGGCGCTTGTGGTGCATACGAATATTCTGACGATACGAATATTCCACGACCAAACGAATATTCCCAAACAACAATGAATATTTTATAACCACTTGCTTATTTTGAAATATTTGCGTATTTAACCCTTAACTATCCACATTAATCAAATCAACCCTTACTATTTCAAAATAACAAATAAAGGAAATTCCTTTTTATTTAAAAATTTCAGGGTCTTACAAATGGGCTCCCTAATCTTATTAGGGATAATTAATTAAACTCCTTTAACTAATTTTCCTCCTAATCCTATTAGAAATAAATGAGAGTACTTATATTAAATTAATTCCTAAACTCTTTAGAAATTAAAATAATAATAATTGTAATAATATTAATAAGACTCCTCTTATTAATTTATATTTAATATTTCTAAAATATTAAATAATAAATATTAAGCTATTTAATTTATTCTATCACCATAGATTAAATTAAATATACTTAACATATTATTACGATAATGCCATTAACTTCTTAAATAATTATTCTTCCTTTTTTATGGTGTGACCCTTTAGGTTCTCTATATTAAACCAGGTTATGAATAAATCAACTAGAACAATTCTAATCTTATTTAAATAAATAAATTAAACTATTAATTTATTTAAATAAATAATATTTATTCTATAATAAGGATAAGCCTCCCTAGCGATCGGCGACTTTCTAGATAATATAGATTTCAACATTAATCATAAAAAGAACCTTTGAGTAAATAGTTACCAGACAATTCAATCCTTCCACCATACAATGTCCCAATTAAATATAATACATGGAATTATTGTCAAGTCATATTTTATTTAATTATATGTATTTCGACTCTTAAATGCACAACCCCAAATAATGCAAATTAGAAACACCTTTCTAATTTCATTACATACTCGCCAAGGACTCTTGGGTTGTCATTTATCGAATCACATAGGACATTTCTCTTCTTTTACTAGAAGCGGTAGATTCTTTATTGATCATACATTATCTCCATGTATAACTTATTATACCCAAGCATACCCTTTGATATACCCTAAGGGTCTTAAGGAATAAGTCAAAGTATAACTCATTATACACAAGATACTATGATGATCTCAAGTCCAAGGATCACTTATACTACTATCACTACAGGAATTCCTATTGACATGCAAGTAAAACTCCATTAGGTATTCCTTAGCGAGCCACGTTCAGTGAACTTATTCTCTAATAAGCACCTACATACTTGCTTTAGTGTCTCCACACAAATGATCATGAGATCAATCATCCTCATCCAATGAGCAAGCAACGTATGTACCAATCTATCCGGATTTACTAATCCCCAATTTAGTAATCCAACGATTGGGAACTATTTTAGTTTTAAGCTTTCTGAGAATTTAGATTTCATTAGAATGATCATCATCATTATTCTAAAAGCATTGCTTAAAACTATGGGTTTATCACATATTATAAAACAACATCATGTAGATAATTTAAAAGCCTTTAATACTTTAATACTTTTTATTAATAAATGAATAAGATTGTTACAAAGTATATGCTTTATCATCAAACATGATTGACTTGTGTGCATACTACTTTCACTGTTTATACATGATCCGTTATTGTTAAGTCTACGCTAATGATTCTAGCTAGACAGAATGTATATGGAAAAAGGTATTGGAATGAAAGTATTTCAAAGTGCATGTGAATAATGTTTTAAGATGATAGGAATCGAGATTATTCCTATTATTCAAGTTGCTTCATAACCTTTATTCGGTTATTGAAGTCTTAAAAGAATGTTTGAATTCTTGAAGATGTTTGTTCAACTATGATGACTTGCTGGGCAATTGAATGCTCACACTTGCTTTTAAATGAAAAACATTTCCAGCGAACGATGTTAGATGAACTTAAGGATCCTGTAAAGATCAAGATGACGATATCCAGTATCCAGATGAGGTGCTATTCAGAATGTGAATGAGCGAGAAGATCAAGTGAAGACTTATAATATAGAAATATGAAACTAAACTATAGACTAGTTTAAGGAACTGTTATGTATCCTTGGTGGTGGATAAAAGTCACTCTTGTAAGATGAAATGAATAATGTATTTATGATTATTTGTAATGAAAAAGGTTATAAAGTTTCTAGAACCTGGGATTTGAGGATGTATGTTGTTAGCTATATGATGATATATGTTTGGAAAAAGATGGGATCGTAACGTACGGAATTTGGATGTGGAAATAGACCTGATTTTGAGGCGTTACAGATTGGTATCAAAGCTGATAGGTAATAAATTTTTGGTAAGAGTATCTAAGACTATAATCGTAGAGAGAGGGATAAGAAGATCACCACGTGATCATAGTGAATCGTAGTAACCGATGAGCTGTGAAACGATGAATGATTTTTAGTACTACGAAGTAGTACGGGAAGAAGAACTCAGATTGAGTTGTGAAGGATAGTATATGAATTAAAGAAAATTCGTATTAAGTAAAGAGAAAAAGTTAGAAGTTGTAAGATTTCAATTGAGGACTCTTGTGATAGCTGAGTTGTATGAACCTTTGTATGGGCAGAGGTTTGTGCTTGGTGTAACAACTGCTTAGCTTATTACAGTGATAATCATTGGAATTGGTCGCACTATCAAGATGTATATGACGAGAATGTGAATCTTTTCTCATGTATATACTTGGTAGGTAGAGAACGATAAGGTAGATGCGAGTTCTTGAAACTCATACTTATTGTACGTTCGTGACTCATAATGATATGGTAGGTTTTTGAACTTCTCAGTGAATGGACGCTTATTGTAAGACCCCGAATTTTATGAAATAAACGTATTCAATTTTTAATTACTATTCATGAGTTACTATTCACGAGTTCTATTCACGAGTTCTATTCATGAGTTCTTATTCACGAGTTACTATTCATGAATTACTATTCACACAGTACTATTCATGAAGCATGATAATTTTTTTTCGTGAAGAAAGCATTACTCGATAATTTTACGGTAATTACATTCGATATTTTATTTTATTGATTGATAATTGCTACGTTGATATTTTATATTATTGTTGTTTGATAATTGTCACGTGACTGATATTTTTCATTATCGATGCGATAATTCATATTATCTGAATAATATTATTAGATAACATTATTGGCAATGTCTAGAAAGTTACATGCAGGGAGGTTTGGTCACACTAATTGCTGGCCGATGAGGAGAAATTCTTATTGGAAGCCCCTCTTTCACAGGAGGCGCCTGGTTGTCGATAATGTGATTACTGTAATATTATTTGTGAATAATTAATTATTAATTTATATGATGAGAAAATATTGATTTTATGAGGATATAGATGGAAGAAAATTTTAATGTGACAATTGTTGAAAATTAATATTTTATCTTTTACGATAAAATAATTCATTTAAATATATTATTTTAATAATATAATAACGGTGATATTTTATAATGAATGTGGGATATATGAGTATATGAGGAGGAAGAGTATTTTGTGGCATTAATTGTTTTAACACATGTTTTTGTGTATTATGGTGGACCCCATTTCTTGGTGAAATTTGATTATAAGTACATAAAATAAATACATTTTGTGAATTTCGGTCAATTTACATTGAATTTGGAAAAACTTTCTTCTGCAAAGTTGTAGAGAATTGAATTTCCTATAAAAACTCGCGAGATTCAAATTGTTTGATTAAAGGGCTATTTATTATGAATTATTGAAGTTACAAGCGTTGAAATAATTGATTTTGGAAGTTTAAAATAATTTAAATAACAAAAACGTTTTTTGTGCAAGTCTTGTGAGGTGGGCATTAGGTGGCTGAGGTTTTGAAGCAAAATATGTGTGCTTTGGAATAAAATAATATATATTAATATTTTATTAAATTTTACGCTTTGGTGTTCTAAGTATTTTCCTATAAATAGGGTGCTTAGGTTAGAATTGAAAATCACACCGTAAAGCTCAAGTTTTCTCTCTCTATATTATCGAGCGTATTCTTGTGAGTATTTTGAGTATACTTTGAGTATTGCTATACGGTCTGCAAGTTAGATTCAGGCGTTATTCCGATCGGAAATCTTGCTCTTTTGAGGTAAGGGATGGTAAAGGGATTTTAAGGGTTATTATGTTTTAGTTTGAAATTTTTCTGGATCTTCAAAAAATTCTGGAAAATTTGAAATGATATTTTGATGAGTTTTGTAGAGTGTGTCCAAAATGGCGATTTTTGGATGTATAGATTAGGAGTTATGGATTTTATGAGAAAAGACTATTTTAAAAGTAACTATTTATAACTCCTTGTGGTTAACTCCAAAATTAATGAAATTTTATTGGGAGTACATCTATATAATATCAGTATACCGTATTAATTTCAGAATTTTTGGATAAAAGTATAATTTATGATAAATATTTAAATATTAAGGTGGTTTTGGCCATATGAAAAATAGTAAATGAATTTTTAAAATTACGAGAAAAATATATGTTCAATATGGGACTATGTTATGCTAAATCCCAGAAAAGAAATATTTTTGGAACTGATTTGGTATTTTTCATGAAAAAATTCTAGTTATGAGTAAATGAATTAAATATGTTATATGAAGTAAGAAAATTAGAAAATATGATTTTATGGTTTGAGAATCATATATGAGGTATATGCAGATTTTGATGAGGGTTTTAGTTATTGGTGATGAAATTTTATGAGTTTGGCATTTTATGATGATTAAATGCATTAATTAGTAAAGTGTAAATAATTTAATTAAATTGTTTATAAGTTTGAGAAATGATTAAAATATTATTATAATATTAATAATATTAGATTATGAGATTTCTAAGTGATTTATAACATTTTGGATTAAGGTGTTATAAATATGGATATGAATTTTATTATGAAACTTTATCTTTTCGAATCGAGTTCTCTACTACTGCGTATATACGGGACTATGTACGAATCACTGAAGTACTATTCACGAAAATTGGTTTCTTTTTCTAACCAAATTATAGTTGATTTATGAATATTACTCTTGAGATTAAATCTAGATGTTTTGATTATATTATTTTTATATAACATTCTTATAACCCTAATGATGATATTTCTCTTTGACTTGAGTGTAAAGATGGGTAGATTATTGGTATGATCGTGACCATAGGTTCTCTTTGGCCGATTAGGAAAAAGTTGAATTGTATTTGGTATGATCATGACCATTGAATTCTACAATTGAATATTTTTAACTTAAGTGCAAAGGTGAATTGATCAACATGGTTATAATTATTGTTATATAACTTCGAGATGATTATGTATTTCTTTGATATATGAATATCTTTGGCTCGTTGTACAAAGATGACTGTTGTTGAATATCTTTGCTTTATAGTGCAAAGATGAATTATTGATGAATATCTTTGGCTCGTCTGCAAAGATGACTGTTGTTGAATATCTTTAGCTTTGTATGTGCAAAAGATGAATTATTAATGAATATCTTTGGCTCGGAATCTGAAGATGATTGTTGTTGAATATCTTTGCTTTGTAGTGAAAAGATGAATTATTGATGAATATCTTTGGCTCGTAATGCTGAAGATGACTGTTGTTGAATATCTTTAGCTTTTGTAGTGCAAAGATGAATTATTGATGAATATCTTTGGCTAATAATGCTGAAGATGACACATTGTTGAATATCTTTAGCTTTGTAGGGTAAAGATGAATTATTGATGAATATCTTTGGCTGTGTAATGCAAAGATGACTGTTGTTGAATATCTTTGCTTTATGTAGTGTAAGATGGGCTGTTGATGAATATCTTTCGCTAAAAGTAGTGCAAAGATGAATTTATTAGTATGATTATGAGCAGGGCTGTGATTTGGTATAACCATGATATTTGATGTTTCGAGGTAAAGGCGGTGATGAAAATTATCTTAAATCACGGATGAGAAGAGAATTTAGAATCACAATTATGATTATGAGTTATTCATATGATTGTGGAAAAGGCTGTTGATTGATGTTTGAGGATAAAATATTGTTGGTGGACTTTTAACGTGGAGAAGACGATAGACTTTATAGTCTATTTGACTCTTTTAATGGATTGCTCGTTCATTTGCAACTATGGTTGAAAAGTTTATCATCTACCATATGTTCTAAATCTACGATTTATTCTTGATGAAGACTATTGATAATTTATTTATCTTTAGTCATAATATTCTTCTTGAGCTAGTTGTGCTCACCCTTTTGTTTCACAATTCCTTTCGAGGGTAATAAAAGTGTATTTGGGTTGGCCGGAGATAATGAGGGAATAGAAGCGGTGGTCTATAGTTGTTGAGGTTCTCCACTAAAAGAGTATGAAAATAATTTTATTGAGGGCTTTAGTGTGTTGTATTTTATACATCATTTAATAGTTATTTTGGTGAATTAAATAGGGTGAGGTAGAACCTGACTTTGGAAGGTGTTTTGTCACTATCATACAAGATGTCTAATGACATACAAACTTCGTGTTATCATAAGACATGGTTGTGCTCATCCACTTCTTTGAGTATATTTGAGCACTACCTATATGATCTTGGTGTTTGTTTGAAGTATAATTCTCAATTTGAGGCGATGGAGATAATGATAAATCAAGAGAAGACTTGCCATTGGGAAGAATATGATAGTAATCTTCTCGTTTTTCTTTGGGGTCTATTAGGTCAACCAAGAGTTAATTCTGTGGCCATATGATATCTCACAGTAACCTAAAATCATGGCCTCCATATCACGAAGGTTTCCTTGAGCACTTCCCAAAGATTCTAATTTCTAAAAGCAGGTTTTTATTTGTACCTTTATGTAAGGTGTCATGGTGACGTGTTATCCAAGTTGGTGTCGAGTTACATTTGGTATATATTGGTATCAAAACTCACAAAATATGTGTTGTTGTATTTTGCACGACAATTGTTGTAATAAAGTTGTAGTTGTTTTTCGTACCATATATTTGGCGACTCAGAATGGGTTGGATGGAATGGACCTATTTTGGGGTCGTTACACTTATGGTCTATCTGGGATAGTTCTTAAGCTCATATTATTGTGGCAACTTCCTGAACTCATAATGTGTGGTAAGTTAATGGACTGTACTAAGATATAGGAATGTTTAGACTGAAAATGAGTTATTTTCAGTAGGCTTGGTATTGAAGGTGCTAGAGAAGATTAAATATTATCGCAGTAAAACAATGAAGAAAAATGGAGAATAGGATATTCCAAGTCATCTAGCTATGATAGATTTCAAAGTATATTGAACTCGTGCTAATATGTACATTTTGAAAAAGGAAAGAATTGGTTCAACTTTTGGAACCAACGTATTTTAAAAGAGCTATTCTTGGTATGTCTATGCTAATTGCTTCGGCTAGACAGAAATTGATTTGAAATATCAAAATAAATTTTATATCATCATTGCAATTGATGCAAAGATGGTAAAAGGATGGAGTTATTAATGCAATTGAACCTGGTGTTGGATGTGATCTTAGGATCAACAACCCGCTATGGTATGATGTATAATGACGAAGTCACAAACTGACGAAGTCCACAACGTACTGTGAAAAGTACGGTATCATGACGTCATAAAACGTTTTGATGTATTGCAAAAAGAATTTACAGAAGTAGTCGATGTCAATTGAGTTGACTAGATGAATGTTACACGTTGATATCCAATTTATTGGTATGGTCTAAGCTACTTGATTCGGCTAGACAAATGGTATGTTATTGAACTTTCTTTGAAGAAGTTGTGCTATACCAAATTGTTTTGGTGCGGAATCTAATGATTTAGTCTGAGGTGAACATATCCCGAAATGGGGTATACGATGGGTAAGAGGTAGTTTACTTTCTTTGTGATTGTAAAGCCACTAGTGGAAGAAAAATTCTGACGTCATGCAATTAAACCTAGTAAGAGTTCATGGTCGATTTTACCCCTCAGCAAAAGTATGAAATATTTTAAAGGAATTCTTATATTCCTCATTGTTCATTCTACTTCATAATTCTTGATAGGTTGTGAAGGTGAGAGAATGTTTGAAAGCTAGGAACTTTTTTGAAGAGAAGTTGAGAAGATGGGTAGGCTAAAATTTTGAGGACGAAATTCTATGAAGAAGGGGTGAATGTGATGACCCGGGTATGGGTGTGGTTTTGAGAAATTCCGAGGAAGAGTGTAACGACCTGAAAATTTTGATTTTCCAGAAACTAAGTTTAAAGAATTAGTTATTAATAAAATGAATTTTTATTAATAATATTATGTGCTATGTGTTTATTAATCGTTCTAGAACATAGGATGATTATAAGTCTGGAGGATTCTGGATACGAGCTAGATTAAACGATTAAGAATTTTCAAGATGAAAATTAAAATTTTCCGGGAACAAAATATTTTCGGGAAAAAAGACGAAATGGGAACTATTCACCCAACGAAACCTAAGGGTTAGGGTTTGAAATAACCTAAGCCATTCTGAGAATTTGGTATGTCGAAATGACATTCCGTCAAAAGATTTGCTGATAATATGTCATGAAAAGTTAATTAAGCCGATAAAAGTTTTTCTCGAAAAACATGCAAAAATCGGACGAAATAAAAATGACGAAAAATACTATTACGTACTTTTCATTCGTTTAGCTACGTTAGGGTAAAACATGAAGGAAAACGCTTAACGCCAAAAAGTGTTTTTCAATTTTTCAGAAATCCAAAGAATACGTAGAAGTTAATCGGTAAAGGAAATAAGAAATATCCAAAAATATTTGGATTCCGAGAATCGCAGTTTTTAAACTGTCGGACGAAAACCCGAAAGACGGAACCACGTAACTTAAAGGCTAAGTAGACTTAAGGGCTAAGTTAACTTAACACTTAAGTCATGAATAGTAAGGAGGTGTGAATAGTAAGGAGATTGGGGGTGAAATGACTAAAATACCCTTAGCCTTAGATTTTCTATAAATAGGAAGCTAGCTTTCATTTAAATGGGATTTTTTAAAATCCTACATCTAGAGAGAGAGAGAGAGAGTTCGGATGGAGGGGGAGAAGGAAGAGCATGAGCATGATTGATCGGATCTAAAGTGTTCATGAAATAGAAAAGCTAGCAAATAGCCGGCTTTGTCTAACGGAAGAAAAATAAAGAGGAAAGGTATTAAAACCTAACTCCTAAGTTAACTTTTTGTAAGTTTTTATGTTTAAAACATAGATTAATGAGAATAAGAAGTAGATGATGTTAGGAATGATTTCATATGGTTGAAATTATAAGAAAATGAAGAAATAAGAATTAGAAGTTTAGTTTATAAATTTCTTAAGGAAGTATAAGATTCATAATGAATTAGAACGATCCGAGTTGATTATATCAATAAGTAGGTGAAATAAGTAAGGAATAATGTTCTATAACATCAAATTCTAATAAAAAATGAAATCAGAATCAAAATATCGATTAAAAATAAAGAACGAACGAAGAACACGAAGAACACGCGAAGAACACGAAGAACGTTGTTGATGGACAAATTTAAAACCATCGTATGATAATTTTTGTTGACGGACAAGTTTAAAACCATCGCGTATAAGTTAGATGCATATTGCTTGGTTAGGAGCGGTAGAAGTGTTCATGAAGAACGGATTAAAACTTAGCTATAATGAAGTTATGGCGGAATTTTCGTAAAAGACAAATGAGATTTAGAAAGTTAGTAAATAAACCCGAACGTGTAGGTTTCATAAGAATGTAAGAGAACATAGAAAATGTGAGTCGTGGACTCAAGAATGAACAAATTCTGAGTTTGGATGACCGAATTACAGACGATCAAACAAATAGCGTTAAAAACGTAAAACGAACAAAGGGTGAAGATCAAGCCAATCGAATCGCACGTTAACAGATTCAGAAAGAAGTTCTGTCCGAGGGGTATTGAAGTACGTAAGATAAGGAAGAGAATGTATTTGGAACAATCTCGTTCCGAGTTATAACGAAGGAGCTATGAGATCGGGATGTACCGTCTCAAAATGAAGTTAACACTTAGAGAAATTTTCTAGGGTTAGGGCTTGGCGCCGCGACACCAACCATGCCTTGTAAGGTGGGTGGCCGCAAAGACTGCACAAGGAGCCGAAAAATCTTGCAAACTCATGTGGATGCGAGAGATAAAGAAGAGAGTGGCCAAGAAATGGCCTGATTGTGAGGAAAAGGCCAGAGAAAAGATTTTAACTGCTCAACTCTTGGGGGAAACGTAAGGGAAGATATTAACATAATTGTAACGCCCCGAAAATTTGGATTTTCCAGAATTTAAGTTTAAAGAATTAGTTGTTAATAAAATGAATTTTTATTAATAATATTATGTGCTATGTGTTTATTAATCGTTCTAGAACCTAGGATGATTATAAGTTGGGAGGATTCTGGCTACGAGCTAGACTGAACGAGTAAGAATTTTCAAGACGAAAATGAAAATTTTTGGGAACAAAAATATTTCCGGGGAAAAATACGAAATAAGCACTATTCACCCGACGAAACCTAAGGGTTAGGGTTTGAAAAATCTAAGCCGTTCTGAGAGTTCGGTATATCGAAATGACATTCCATCGAAAGATTTGACGATAATATATCTTGAAAAGTTAAGTAAGCCGATAAAAGTTTTTCTTAAAAAACGTGCAGAAATCGAAAAAATAAAACAACAAAAAGTATTGCTATGTACTTTTCATTCATTTAGCTATGTTAGGGTAAAACATGAAGGTAAACGCTTAACGCCAGAAAGTGTTTTTCAGTTTTTCAAAAATCCGAAGAATACGTAAAAGTTAATCGGTAAAGGAAAGACGAAATATCCAAAAATATTTGGATTTCGAGAATCGCAGTTTTTAAAACTGTCGGACGAAACCCTAAAGATGGAACCACGAAACTTAAAGGTTAAGTTTCATGAATAGTAAGGAGGTTAACTAAGGAGGTGGAAGTAGAAAACTTAAGTATTAAGTAAACTTAAGTGTTAAGTAAACTTAAGAGTTAAGTAAACTTAAAGGCTAAGTAGACTTAAGTGTTAAGTAAACTTAAGGAGTAAGTTAACTTAGTCCTTAAGTAATGAATAGTACGGAGGTTAAGGGGGTGAAATGACTATTTTGCCCTAGCTTTGGAAAATCTATAAATAGGAAGCTAGATTTCATTTAAATGGGATTTTGAAAAAGCTAGCAACTTTGAGAGAGAGAGAGAGAGACTTCGGATGGGAGAAGAGAGGAAAAGGAAGAGGAAAAGCTAGCTTGATTGCACATTTTGTCCGTCGGAATGAGATTAAAGAAGAACGGTAATCCGAACCCTAGTTCTTTTAGTTTTTCTTTAAGTTTATTATGTTCAAATACATAATTTAATGAATATAAGAAGTAGATAACATTAAGAATGAATTCATATGGTTGAATTCATGTGAAAATGAAGAAATAATAATTTGAAGTTTAGTTTATAAATTTCTTAAGGAAGTATAAGATTCGTAATGAATTTGAACGATCCGAATGGATTATATTAATAAGTAGGTGAAATAAGTAAGGAATAATGTTCTATAACATCAAATTCCAATAAAAAGTGAAATCGTAATCCAAAATATCGATTAAAATGAAGAACGAACGAAGAACACGAAGAACACGCGAAGAACACGAAGAACGTTGTTGATGGACAAATTTAAAACCATCGTAGGATAATTGTTGTTGATGGACAAGTTTAAAACCATCGCGTATAAGTTTGATGCATATTGCTTGGTTAGGAACTGTAGAAACGTTCATGAAGAACGGATTAAAACTTAGCTATAACGAAGTTATGGCAAAAATTTCGTAAAAGACAAACGAGAATTAGAAAGTTAGTAAATGAACCCGAACATGTAGGGTTTCATAAGAATGTAAGAAAATGTTGAAAACGTGAGTCGTGGACTCAAGAATGATCGAGTTTCGAGTTCGGATGACCGAATTACGGACGAACGAACAAAGAGCGTTAAAAACATAAAATGAACGAAGGGTGAAGATCAAGCCAATCGAATGGCACGTTAATGGATTAAGAATGAATTTCTATCCAAGGGGTATTGAAGTATGTAAGATAAGGAAGAGAATGGATTTGATATGACCTCATCCTGAGTTATAACGAATAAGTTATGGAAGCGGGAAGTAAGCGTCTCAAATTGGATTTAACACTTAGAAAAAATTTCTAGGGTTAGGGCTTGGCGTCGCGGCGCCAACCATGCCTTGTTAGGTGAAAATGCATATTTCATCATCAGAGAGTCGATCACGCAAACTTCATGCCGTAGTGGTGAGAGATAGATGGAAGAGTGAAATAAATGGCAAGCAGTGTAGGAAAAAGCCAGAAAAGAGCTTTTAACTGCTCAACTCTTGGGGGAAACGTACGGGAAGAAAAAGAACATAATGTTCAACTAAGATAACACTTTATCAAGTGAATTAAACCTTTAATGAAGGTTGAATGAAATGATTAATCGAGATTAAAAGATAAAGAATGTGAATGCGAGTTACGTAACCGATATCCGGGGACCGTAGTTGCGATAAACAAACGTGGGGGGTTGCTATGATTGTGATTCCCTAAACGTTGGGGAATGAGGGTAATGAATAACATTTCGATGTTATGTCATGGTAGTGGGAGACAAGTGTAAAGCGTATAGACGCTGCAAATGCAACGCTATTGCAATGAACTATCGGTCTTAACATACAATGAATGGTATGGCTTCGACATTAAGAATGAACATGGGGTTCAAGTAAAGAATAACGAATGATATTAAGAAAGCCGTAATGAACGGTAAAAAGATTAATGGAAGCCGAATGTGAGTCGGATGAGAACGTTAGAATAAAATGTAAGCATTGAACGCTTTAATCAATGTGAAGGTTGATGGTACGCAAATATTAAATGGATAGAACCTACACCCCGTGTATGGTTTGACTGTAAGATAATGACGATCAATGTTTAAACTGTGAACGATAAAGAAGTTGAATTAAAGATAATAACGTTTAACGTAACGAAGCCGAGTTAAGGATTAAAGGGAATAATCGCTCTGAGTATACAAAAGACTGTATGACTTAGACGATAAAGAGTGAATATGGAGGTGTGGCATTTAGTTGCCAGCAAGCCATAAGGAATGAGAAATTAATTTAACGAACATATAGTTTAATAGTTTGTATAAGTTAAGATAAGTTAAGTTGTAGTACAATCGAAAACTTTAATGGTTGACATATGGGAGCTGGGCTAAACAATTCCTTCAGAGAGCGAAGGTATATACAAAACTGGCAACCGATCTAACTCACTGTTATGGGTAGTGTAGACGAGACGGGAACTTGTTTGTTGGTTGTTTGTGGGAAACCACTCAGAGTACCATATGGACTACTAGCGGAGAAAGCGGTGTGTCTTTGAGTCTTAGAGAAGTTATAAGAAGAAGATAAGAATGTAAAACATCAAAGATGATTAACGTATAAGTAAGACATCTCCGTATGTCATGAAGCCGTAGAACGATAATGAAAGTGGTCACGTAAACTTAGGTTGCAAGAACGCGAACCCTAAGAAGTAAAGTTAAGTAAACTAATGCATAAGTCAAATATATATGACTAATTAGTGTATGTGTTATTTTTCTTATGTGCTATATAGGAATTGAAATGAGTAGTTCAGCGTAAGCTGTAGCTATGCGTAAGGCAAGTTTCCTAACTTCATTCATATTTTAAATGAATGCTAGTTTCCTAAACTTCTCAGATGTTGAACTTGAGAAGTTACGTACATATCTTGAATGTATGATATTTGTACAAGGTGGTAGAACGTATGAGGCCTTGAGCCACAATGTGAACACTTTAGTGTTTCTATGATATGAAGCTGCATTACGTGATTGAGTACATTTCAATACAAGTATATTACATTTATACATGATCCGTTATTGTTAAGTCTGTGCTAATGATTCTAGCCAGACATGACGAGTATGAAAAAGGTAGAAGAATGAAAGTATTTCAAAGTGCATGTGAATAATGTTTTAAAATGATAGGAGTTGAGATTATTCCTATTATTCAAGCTGCTTCATAACCTATGTTCAGTTATTGAAGTTCTAAAGAAACGTTTGAATCCTTAAAGATGTTTGTTCAACTGCTATGACTTGCTGGGCAATTGAATGCTCACACTTACTTTTAAATGAAAAACATTTTCAGCGAACGATGTTAGAAGAACTTAAGGATCCCGTAAAGATCAAGATGACGGTATCCAGATGAGGTGTTATTCAGGATGTGAATAAGCGAGAAGATCAAGTGAAGATTTATAATATAGGAAGATGAAATTGAACTATAGACTAGTTTAAGGAACTATTATGTATCCTTGGTGGCGGATAAAAGTCACTCTTGTAAGATGAAATGAATAATGTATTTATCATTATTTGAAATGAAAAAGGTTATAAGGTTTCCAGAACCTGTGATTTGAGAGTATATGTTGTTATATTTAGCTATATAATGATGTATGTTTGGAAGAAGATGGGATCGAGATGTACGGAATCCGGGTGTGAAGATAGACCGAATTTCGGGGCGTCACAATAATGTTCAACTATTGTAACACTTAGTCAAGTGTTTTAGACCTTTAATGAAGGTTGAGCGAAAAGATTAAACGAGATTAAAAGACAAAGAATGTAGGTGCGGGTTATGGAACCGATATCTGGGGGACCATAGTCGCGATAAACGAACGTGGGGGATTGCTATGATTGTGATTCCCTAGACGTTGGGGAACATGGTTAATGAATAACATTTTGATGTTATAACATGTTAGTGAGAGATAAGTGTAAAGCGTATAGACGCTGTAAACGTAACGCTGTTGCGATGAACGATCGGTCGTAGCATACAACGAACAGTATGGTTTTGACATTAAGAAAGAATAATGAACATGGGGTTCATGGGATGGATAATGATCGAAAGCGATTAAAACCTTGAGAAAAGCTTGAATGAGAGATTAAGAGATGAGCAACGTGAATGTTGAATACGTAAACGATCCTCGTGAATCATATTCGTGTCAGAAGAACGTTCTAAGTATACCCTGGTTGTATGACCTAGACGTTGACAAAGGTAGGAAGTAAGACATGAATTATCGAGAAAGCCGTAACGAACGGTAAGAAAATTAATGAAAGCTGAATGTGAGTCAGATGAGATTGAATCCTGAAGTATGGCATTTAGTTATCAGAAAGCCATAAGGAATAAGAAATTAACTTTACGAATATTATTAGTTTAATGGTTCAGATAAGTTAAGATAAGTTAGGTTGTGGTGCAATCGTAACCTTTGATGGTTGATATATGGGAGCTGGGCTAAACAATTCCTTTAGAGAGCAAAGGTATATACAAAACTGGAAACTGATCTAACTCACTGTTATGGGTAGTGTAAATGAGATGGGAACTTGTTTGTTGGTTGTTTCTGGGAAACCACTCAGAGTACCATATGGACTACTAGCAGAGGAGCGATGTGTGCTATGTCTTAGAGAAGTTATGAGAAGGAGATAAGAATGTAAAACATCAAAGATGATAAACGTATAAGTAAGACATCTCCGTATGTCACGAAGATGTAGAATGGTAGTGAAAGTGGTCGCGTAAACTTAGGTTGCAAGAATGTGAACCCTAAGAAGTAAAGTTAAGTAAACCAATGTGTAAGTTCAATATATGACTAATTGGTGTTTATGTTTTCTCCTTATATGTTATATAGGAATTGGAATGAGCAGTTCAGCGTAAGCTGTAGCTGCGCGTAAGGCAAGTTTCCTAAATTCATTCATATTTCAAATGAATGCTAGTTTCTTAAACATCTCAGATGTTGAACTTGAGAAGTTTGTCTATGTGCTAATGTGCGATATTTGTGTAAAGTGGTAGAACGTATGAGACCTTGAGCCACAATGTTAACACTTTGTTATTTCTATGATATGAATTATTTTGTGATTGAGCTGTTCAATACAAGTATGTTCTGTTTATACATGATCCGTTATTGTTAAGTTTGCGCTAATGATTCTAGCCAGACAGAATGTATATGAAAAAAGGTAGAGGAATGAAAGTATTTCAAAGTGCATGTGAATAATGTTTTAAGATAATAGGAATCAAGATTATTCCTATTATTCAAGCTGCTTCATAACCTTTATTTGATTATTAAAGTCTTAAAAGAATGTTTGAATTCTTGAAGATGTTTGTTCAACTGTGAATGACTTGCTGGGCAATTGAATGCTCACACTTTCTTTTAAATGAAAAACATTTCCAGCGAACGATGTTAGATAAACTTAAGGATTCTGTAAAGATCAAGATGACGGTATCTAGATGAGGTGCTATTCAGAATGTGAATGAGCGAGAAGATCAAGTAAAGACTTATAATATAGAAATATAAAACTAAACTATAGACTAGTTTAAGGAACTGTTATGTATCCTAGGTGGCGGATAAAAGTCACTCTTGTAAGATGAAATGAATAATGTATTTATGATTATTTGTAATAAAAAAAGTTATAAGGTTTCTAGAACCTGGGATTTGAGGATGCATGTTGTTATATTTAGCTATATGATGATATATGTTTGGAAGAAGATGGGATCGTGAAGTACGAAATCCGAATGTAGAAATAGACCGAATTTCGGGGCGTTATAGAAACACTCAGCCGAATCACACCACGATCTAGCAGCTCTTGTAACTGCTCCTTCAACTCTTGCAACTCTAACGGTGCCATCCTATACGATGCCTTATAAATAAGCTACGCACCAGGAACAAGCTCAATAGCAAACTATACTTGTCGCTGCGGTGGTAACCCTGATAACTCCTCAAAAAACACATCAGAAAGGTCACGAACAATTGGAACATCCTTAATACGAGACTCACTCTTAGAGGTATCTTTCACAAATGTCAAATACCCCTCACAACCCTTTGCCACCAACTTTCCAGCCTTCAAAGCTGAAATTAACTTCACCGCTCTACTCAGCTGTGAACCTTAAAACACGAACTCTGGAGACTTCACATCTCCAAATATAACCTTCTTCGCCTGACAGTCAATAGTGGCATGGTGCTTATCTGACCAGTCTATCCCAAGAATAACATCAAAATCGTGCATACACATCAGAAGAAAATTAGCCCTACGAATATTATCTCCAAAACTGATCGTAAACCCTCGATGTAAATTTGAAATAATAATAGAAGTCCCCATCGGGGTAGCCATAAACATTACAAAATCTAAAAACTGAGATGGCACACCCAGGATCTGAACAAAAGACTGAGCAATAATGGAATGAGTAGAACCCATATCAAAAAAATAGATGCCTCATGTTTTCCAACTAAAAGATTGCCAGAAATAGTACCTAGTGCACCTGCCGCTTGGTTATATATCAAGGCAAACACTCGAACACCCTGACGCTGACCTCTATTGCCACCATTATCACCAACTCCACTATTACCACGTGGCCTGATACAATCTTTAGCCATATGACCCATCTGTCCACATATGAATCATGCACTGGTGACTCTATGACACTATCTCCCAGGATGATTAGCCCCACATGTAGCACAACGAGCTATTAGAATAAGATTTTGGGTTACCCCAACCAGTTGGTCTCGGATAACGACCCTGATTCTGCCCCTACTAATTATTCTGCCATGATTGACGATTCTGACCATGCCAAGGTTGTTGAAGCTGCCGATTCTGCCCTTGCTGAGGCATCTACTGATAACCTCTATTTTGATTTTGACCACGCCACTGCTGCTGCTGGCCACCACGGTTCTTGTACCACTGACCACCCTGATTCTTCCCATGTTGACCCGATGCATGACCCTGCTGGTCATCTCTATCCTTTTTTCGACTCCCCTTAGGTTTAGAAGACCAAAAGTCCTGTCGCTCTATCTCAATATTATTGGCTGCATTGGCCACTGCTGACACATCTGCAAAATGGTGTTAATGAGATGTTGTCAGTATCTATAATGAATCCTCCACTTCAACTTCTCTGCATGTTCTGCTGCAGTAAGTGCTGAGGTTTTTCGCAAAGCCTACCAACTTGGTGAACCTCGTCATAAAATTCGTGATGGACTCATCATCTTTCTGCCGAATAGACAGATATTCTCTGGCATAGGCCTCTTTATCAGTAGCTGGAAAGTACTACTGAAAAAAGACCTCACAAAACTCTGCCCAACAAAGTGTCCCAACATATCCATCACCCTTTGTTACTTTCACCGCCTTCCACCAACTCTATGCATCCCCTTCCAGCTTGTAAACTGCAAGCAATACTCTCCGATATCCGAGCACCCCCAACACATCAAAGATTTTCTGTAGGTGAGTAATCCAATTCTTTGAATCAATTGCAGTCATAGCTGAACTGAATGACTGTGGTTTCTGCTTCTGAAACCTTTCCAACCATACATACATTGGAACCACATGATGATCATGACCATCTACATTCCCTTCCTCTTCGTTTGCCTATGGACCATTATTTCCCAGGTTCTCCTGCTCAGGAATTTCTAGTGGCAGCTGCTACATTGCCTGTACAACTTGTGCCACCAACTGAGGTAAAGCCTGATTTACCAAGGTAGCCAATTGAGCATTAATCTAATCATTAGGTTGCTCATTGGACTGACCCTCACCTCTTCCCCTATTGTTACCTCGTCTCCCAGCAACTCTAGCGGATCTACGAGCCATCTAAGAGAAAGATCACGAATATAAACAAAGTAGATTAGAGACATTTGAATATAGCTGATATGATAGTTGAACAGAAAGTCAAACAGAACAAAAACCTAACCCAGAAGTCTACCCATAACTCACAGGTCAAACCTAAATAGGTTTTCTACAAGAAAGAACCTAAGCTTTGATACCAACTCTATAACACTCCCTTTCCTAAATAGAAAGAGAGGTTACTCAAAACACAACAAAATAGAAAAATATATAACAAGGCTTTAAACCACAAAAGAATAGTCTTAATATCTGATAAATACCACAAGTCAACCATAATAAATATCAAACTGCCTCTAACCACAATCTATAATAATTATTATAATTCCGAAAAAAGTAATGTATCACAACCTAAACATAATATATCTAAATCATTTGGATAAAATGGAGCTCTCGTCACACTTGCCCTTGATTCCCCTGATTACCTCCCAGAAGAAAAACACAGCATGAGCCAAATGCCCAGTACGGATATAGAATAAAAGAATGATGAAACAAAATAATTAACTCAATTAAATGAACTGAAACGAAATGAACAAAACTAACACAATAAAATAATAGGTTGAATTAAATGGCTGGGTGTTATTTCATACCGAGCTTAAAACAAAATAAAATATACCTTGCCACACAAGCAAGTCAAATAATGCCACACAGACAAATCAAATAATGCCACACAGGCAAGTCACTCACATTGGACCGCGAATACAATATATGTAAAATCAGAAGGTGTGTTTGGCATAAACATCACCAATCCCCATAATAGAACAAAACATAAAACTAGGGTCGACCCATAAGTCTCCCACCATAAAACACCAAATCGCCAACTCCCCCGCCATGAAATGTGTCATGCCTTGGTGCCAAGAGGACATGTCTATGGTATCCCCACAGGTGGTTATAGCTCAGGTATACCCTATGATATTCTAACAAAGATATAATGACACAACACAAGCGATAAAATATCAACACAAATGGATTCTAACGTGTACATGTTAAACTGAAATGAATTATCAACACAAAGTCTCCAAAAATATTAACATGTACTTTCTACAAAGATCGAAATAAATATTAACCATTATACACTAGATCAAGAGTACAACATGAGTTTTAAGTATCAATACCAAGACGAAACTATCACATGAATTTGAGAAGAAATATTTATGGGAAACAATAACTAATTTTGAAACGAGAAACAAAACGAACAAATTAAATTTAATAAGAGTATTGCTGAAGGAGTACGAAATTCGTACCTGAATTAAGCAATGTAATATCCAAAATTCAAATAAGATTATGGTAGTCTCCTTCAATCTGATCTAATAAAATTACATAAAATTTTATTACAAATCTAATCATCAATATTATAATACTATTAAATTTATTAGTAAACAATTTTTATTACTCTTACTAACAGAATGAACCAGCTTGAATTAATATGTAAAATTTCAAATATACTTTTTTTTACCAGCAGATTAAACAATTCTTAATAAAATTTATTTCTTATTTATGTCTTCTAAACTTGCTAATACTAACAACATGCCATAAAAGGTCCAGTAACTAAAAAAAACTCCACTAGTTGCGTTTAATATTGGTAAAATATTGGTTCCTTTTTCTTTTTATTTTTTTACACCCATTTAGCCTTAATTAGAGGATAACATGAACATAAATATGAATGGACTACGCCATCCTGAAAAGCCACTTTCAATTTTTTTTTATTATTTTACTCACATAAATGATTTCCTCCATGAATATAATATTATACTAACTTGCACTCGATTTAAGTATTAAACTAATTAAATTATAATTGATGTTTTAATCATTTCTATTTTTTTTATATTGGGACTAATTAGTAATTCTATTATATATATATAAATATATATAGACTACGAACATTGTTATAATAAAGAGGCTTTAAAAAAAAGTTACGATTTTTTTTTTTTATTTTTTTAAAATATATATATATATATATATATATATATATATATATATAAAATAAACCAATCAATAATTAGCAGGACCTTACGATGTGAATTATGCATCTAGATTTCAATTGATCAAACCAAGAATTTATAGTACACAATATTCAGTAGACACATAAAAGAAAAGTACCTATTTTGTTTCCTGTTCTTACTGTCGTCGTTTTCTCTCTTACCCTTCTCCCCTTGGTTTGTATCAGATATGAAGAAGATTAGGTTTTAGTTATTATTTATATAATTTATTATTTATTTTACTTTTAATAGGATTTTAATATCACATAAAAATAAATTAGACCAAATTAATTTTAAGGCTCAATTTTACTAAGTTAATTTTTATCACTTACTAATATTTATTAACCCACCTAAAGTAAATGATTAGATTGACCCAAATAAAAGACAAAGTACAATTAATATAATTTAAAACAAATTTTTTTTTATGTTTATTCAATATTTATTTATTTATTTATTTTATCAAGTATTACATCACCTACCCCTTAAAAAGGATTCCGTCCCCGGAATCAAAAGAATGAAAAGTACCTAATTATCAAAAATATGCCGATACTCCGCTCGAATAAACTCATCCATTTCCCAAGTAGCTTCCCGCTCCGAATGGTTCCTCCACAAAACCTTAATAAACGGAATAGTCTTCCTCTTCATAATCCGCTCTTGAGGATCCAAAATATCCTCGGCTTGCTCCTCACAAGTAAGATCCTCCCGAATCTTATTAAACGGATATTGCACCACATGCAACGGATGATAATGATAACTCCTCAACACCGATACATGAAACACATTGAACACATTGTGCATATGAGCTAGCTTTGGAGGTAAAGCTAACCGATATGCAACTTCACCAACCCTCTCCAAAATCTCAAATGGACTGATATATCGCGGACTAAGCTTCCCTTTCAAGCCAAATCGCCAAATAACTTTCCAAGGAGAAACTTTTAGAAACACATGCACACCAGTTTCAAACTCTAAAGTCCTTATATGCTTATCAGCATAACACTTCTGTCGTGATCGAGCCGACTTCAATTTCTCTTCTCCGTAGTGATTTGAACAAACTCAGGCCCTTCTATGGCCCTTTCGCTAACCTCATCCCAACAAGTCGGTGCCCGACACTTTCTACCGTACAATGCCTCAAAATGAGCCATCCCAACACTTGCATGCCAACTGTTGTTATAAGCAAACTCAACTAGGCTCAAGTAATCATCCTAATTACTCGACCACTCAAGTGCACAAGACCTCAACTGTCCTCCAATGTTTGAATAGTCCTTTCGGATTGCCCATCAGTGTGCAGATGGAAAGAAGTATTAAAGTTGAGCAGAGTGCCCCAAGCTCATTGAATCCCTTTCCAAAATCGTGAAGTGAACCGTGGGTCCCAATCTGAAATAATAGACACCAGAGTACCATAAAGTCTAACAATCTCCTTTTGAAAGATTTGTGCCAACCTATCCACCAATTAACCCTCATGGATAGCCAAGAAGTGTGCCGATTTATTCAACCGATCCACCACAACACAAATGGCATCATTCTTCTTGAAAGTCTTCGGCAAAGCAGTCACAAAATCCATTGTGATATCCTCCCAATTCCACATTGGAATGTCTAACTGTTGTAGCAAACCACTAGCTTGTTGATGTTCTATCTTCACTTATTTACAAGTGAGGCACTTACCAACATATTCATCCACGTCTCGTTTCATCCCATTCCACCAAAAATTCTTTTTCAAATCCCTATACATCTTTGTAGAACCTGGATGAATAAAAAATGGCGAACTATAAGCCTCAACCAACACATCCTCCCGAATGATTGGAACCAACGATACACACAATCGCTCACCTAACCAAATCACATCATGGTCATCAATACGAAACTCGGGCTACTTGCCCTCCTCTAGATTCTGCGTCATACTCCATAACTCCCCATCTTCTTTTTGAGCTTCTTTGACCCATGAGATAAGAGAGGGCTCCACTCTTATACCTGCCAAATGCCCATCTGAACCTTGTACATACAACTCTAACTCTAGCCACTCCATATCCAAAATAAGCTGAGGTTGTGTAATAAGGGCCGCTACACTCCCTGAACTCTTTCTACTAATTGCATCTATAACTACATTTGCCTTTCCCAAGTGATACTTAATTCTAGCATCATAATCGTTTAGAAGCTCCAACCAACGCCTTTGCCTCATATTGAGCTCCTTCTAAGTGAAGATGTATTTAAGACTTTTGTGATCGGTGAAGATATCGCAAGTCTCTCCATACAAATAATGCCTCCAGATCTTTAAGGCAAAGATCACCGTTGCCAACTCCAAATCATGAGTGGGATAGTTCACCTCGTAAGGTTTAAGTTTCCTAGAATCATAAGCAATCACCTTACCGTGTTGCATCAAAACACACCCCAAGCCCTTCTTAGAAGCATCACTATAAATCTGGTAACCTCCTATCCCCGACGGCAATGCAAGTATAGGAGTTGTCATAAGTCATTTCTTCAACTCCTCGAAACTCTTTTCACACTCCTCATTTCACACAAACTTCATGCCCTTTCTCATCAACTGGGTCAATGGTAAGTCAAGCAAAGAAAATCTCTCCATAAATCTCCTATAGTACCTTGCCAAACCCAAGAAACTTCTAATCTCTATCACTATATTAGGTCTCAATCTTTTAGTGATAGCCTCAACCTTCGCAGGATCCACCTTAATGCCTTTAGTAGAAACAAGTTTGCCCAAAAATGCCACATGCTCCAACCAAAACTCGCATTTAGAGAATTTATAATACAACTTCTCTTTCTGTAAAATCCCCAACATTGTGCGAAGATGCTCCTCATGCTCTTCTTTAGACTTGGAGTAAACCAAAATGTCATCAATAAAGACAATAACAAATTGGTCCAAGTACACTATAAACACCCAATTTATTAACTCCATAAACACCACCAGAGCATTAGTCAAACCGAATGGCATCACCAGAAATTTGTAATGCAAATATCGAGTGCAAAAAGCTGTCTTAGGGATATCCTCATCCTTCACCCTTAACTGATGGTAGCCCGACCTTAAGTCTATCTTCGAAAAATACTTTGCCCCCTGAAGTTGGTCAAACAAGTCATTAATCCTCGGCAATGGATACCGATTCTTGATGGTAATCTTGTTTAACTCCCTGTAGTCGATGAACAACCTCATAGACCCATCCTTCTTCTTCACAAACAAAACTGGAGCACCCCACGGTGAAACACTCAGCCGAATCATACCACGATCTAGCAGCTCATGTAACTGCTCCTTCAACTCCTGCAACTCTAACGGTGCCATCCTATAAGACGCCTTAGAAATAGGCTCCGCACCAGGAACAATCTCAATAGCAAACTCTACTTCTCACTGCAGTGGAAACCCTAACAACTCCTCAAGAAACATATCAGAAAAGTCACGAACAATTGGAACATCCTCAATACGAGACTCACTCTTAGAGGTATCTTTCACAAATGCCAAATACCCCTCACAACCCTTTGCCACCAACTTTCCAGCCTTCAAAGCTGAAATTAACTTCAACACTCTACTCGGCCGTGAACCCTGAAACACAAACTCTGGAGACTTCACATCTCCAAATATAACCTTCTTTGCTTTAAAGTTAATAGTGGCATGATGCTTATCCAACCGTCCATGTGATGCCCCCAAAATAGGTTTACATCACCTATCTTAAGTCGCCAAATACATGGTACAAAATACAATTAAAAACTTAATTATACAAATGTCGTGTAAAATACGACAAAACATATGCTGAGAGTTTTAATACAAATATTGTTATCTAGACAATATCCACACTCAAAGGAGTCCTCATTGCATTTATTATCACACTATTTTATAGAGTAATGAGGACTACTAATACTATCATCATCTGTCTGCCACCCGCTTCCCGACTAGTCCTCATTACGTTCTCATTTCTCAAGAGAATAATGAAAGCAAAAGGGTGAGCTCAACTAGCCCAGTAAGAAATATTATGACTAAGATAATGCAGAATAAATTATCGTTAGCCTACAACAGTGTTAAACTGATACAATATAAAAAACATCAAGTTTAACTGTAGCGGAACAAGCAATCCGTTAGAAGAGTCAAGTAGAGAATAAAATCTACTATCTTCTATGATTTAAAAGGTTTTTCATCACTTTTATCGCTGAGACTCAGCTTAATAAATAATCCAAATCATCGAATCACCCCTGCACTACGGCCAAGGATATTCTTTAGTATCACGACAACAAATTATCCATGCACTACGGGCCAAGGATATTCGTGTATTAATTAATAGTCATGATTATGCCAACAACTATCCATCAATGCACTATGGGCCAATAAAACAAGTTCAAGAATAAATTTTTAAAGATTTATAATCTAATTTATCTAGAAATCAATAATGTCCAAATTGTCAACATGATACTTCTTTGTAGAGTAAAATTCAAGAATGCTCAGAAGAATATTTCCATGAAAAGATACTGGATGAAGCACAAATATCAAGGATATTCCACTAATTTCATGGAGTATAGAAGCCAAAACTTTAACGAACTGAGTATAATAGAATATATGAAACTGCAAATGGATTTTCGCTCGCCATGTGGTAATCCACGTAGACAGATCATTTCCACAATTTAATAAGGAATGAATATGAAGGATCATTCAACATGCATGTGATAATACACATAGATAGGTTATTCCAGCAGAATAATAAAAATGGAACTAGGTCATGCGTAATCCGCACAGACAGGATATTCCAACAAAATAATAAAGAATGGAATAATAGAAGAATTCACCACGCACGCGATAGATCGCAGACATACAAAAGTTATTCCAATGTAATAATAAATAATGGAACCGAAGTCATGCGTAATACGCAAAATGTGATATTCCAATGTAATAATAAAGAACGGAATAATGTAAGAATTTCACCATGTATGCAGATTTTGCTTGTAATAGCTTTATTCTAACATAATAATAAAGAATGAAATAATGTAAGAATTTCACCATGTATGTATGTGGTACTTCGCATATATAGGTTGTAACGATCCAAAATTTTAAATTGTAATGTAAATATTTATTAAGTTATATAAATATTATTTGAGGTGTTTATTGTTAAATAAATATTTTATTGATGTGTTGGTTGATGAATCTAAATGTATTAGAGAATTTTCTAAATTAAATTAATTTATAAATTTGAGGTTTGTATTATAACATGAGGGGTTATGTTGTTGTGTTGATTTAATAATTTAGATGGTATGTTAAATTATTAAATAAAGTTATAATGAAAATTATAATTTGGTGATATTTGCTAAAAGGCTATATTTAATTAAAATATAGTATGTGATTAATTTAATGGGTTAATGTTGGATATGAATAATATGTGATTATAGTTTATAAACTAAAGTTATTATTAAAATAAATTAAAAGGATTTAATTTAGTTTTTGTCAAACAAGGCTTAAGTATTTTAATTCTTTAGAATTTAAATGGTTTGCCAAACAAGCCTTATGGCTTTTTGATATTTCTAATTTTTGAAATTTAAATAAATAATATAAATAAAATAAAATAAATAATAAATATAATGTATTTATGTTATAGACGTTATTCTGATAATTGATGATGGCTATTAAGGCCATATCAGTTTGTGTTTTCTTATATTACGCATACTAGCTATCAGAGTTTTATTGTAGTTGTGCTAGGCAATAGAGAGAATTGAGAGTTGAGAGAATTTGAGAAGAAGCTTAGGATTTTCAAGCAATTCTAGTGGGTTAGCAAGAATTACATGCTAATTGAAGGTATGTTCACAACCTTAGAGTTATATATGTGTATATGTATTTCACGACAAGAATTTTCTCATGTTCTGTTATAGGCAATTGTTGAATTGTGGATTTATATAGTTGGTAATTGTGATTATATATGTTTATAATGCTAGAATTTATGTCAAATAGGGTAATCGCATGTTAATTTTTGGTTAATAGTGAAAGAAATTTTTGACAGTATATGTATTCTTCATATGGCTTGAGTAATTTTCAATTATAGTGGCCAATTCTTATGTTAAACTGTAAATTGAAGCTTGTATATGCTAGTTTTATGTGATACGAGCATAAGATAATTTGAATGAGATGATTAGGCCATGTTTTGAAATCACAATGTTAATTTTTGGATGAATATAAAAAATATTGAGTTTTATATGAAAAATATGAATTTTGAGAAATTAAAATCGTTTTAGTTGATGTTAAATTGTTCCAATTGGTTGTAAATGTGAGGAATCATGTTTATGATAGGTGTATATTTATTTTACGTGTGAATATCACTGTTTGATGGGTGAAATTTGTGTTAGTTGGCTTAAAAAAATGTATCGTAGCTCTGTTTTGAGAAACAGGGTTTTCCAAGTCTCGCGGGCGCGCATCCCTTAGGCGCGAGCGCACGACATCCCTATATAAAACTCGTGCGGCCGCGCGAGTGCCCATTTTCATACACTAAAGTCTGTTTAGTCTGCAGACTTTGGTTGTTCGTTGTAGCTTCACTTAAGGTTATGGAATGTGAGAATCATGTAACAAGAGTCATGTTATGTTGTTTATGAATTCAAAATTTTAAAGTGATTAGTAAATCGAGAATGCGTTATGTGGTAATTTAGTATACATAATGAAAGTTAGACAAGTGTTGCTAAGTAAAACATTTAGAGTTTCTGAAATGTAAATGGTAATGCGCATGTTATGATATGTTAGCATGTCTAATAGGTATTGTGGTTCTAAAATTATGTATAGGTGATCGTGAGTTTAACTTTATAGCTTACGGGCAAGGCAAGTTTTTCTAACTCTATATTTACATTGAGCAAGTTTCTAAACTTCTCTTTTTACATTGAGCAAGCCTTTTATCCTTACATTCATGTTGAGCTAGTTCTTACTTTAAAGTTTCGTTAAACGAACTATTGTGTTCTTAATCATGATTTGAACAATCTAGCTATAACATTATTTTATTCAAACAAGTTTGAAGTCCAATACCTATTGATGCATTCTAACTTGTTTATTGTTAGTCAAGTTTCATTATTGTTATTCAAATATTATGAACACAACTTTCTTGAATTCTAATGTCAAATGTTGAATTATTATAGTTCATTTACTTGACGCAAGTCATTCTCATGATAAGTAAGCTTTAATTTTAGCTTGCTATTACTTAATGTTTATTCAATAATTCATAGTACTAGCTTAATTCTATTCAAGCAATGTTTATTATTGTCATTCAATTCTTATGCTTTGTAGTTGTTTCTAAGCATGAGATCAAGTTTAGTAAGTTCGCTTACACTTATTCATTATTTCATATTATGTTATTATTGATCAACTGTTGTACTATCAAACACTATTGATTCAACTAGTCCTCTAGTTGATGTTCGTTAAACATCAAATTACCCTTGAAAGCTTATCCAAACCAAACTTTCTTTTGTTCGGACTTGTATTCCGTGACACCCCCAAACCCAGGTACTTCATTCCCACAGGATTTGATGTTCACTTAATCACACATTCATATCTAACTACCCAATCACAATAAAACTGGATAAATAAAATCTTTCCCATTAAAGGGTTTCAAAATAAAAATCTCCCAGGTTATCTAACCTTTAAATACAATCATTAAAATGCGAAAAATAAAAAAACTTCATTAAAACAAAGTCTAAGATCTTAATCAAAGTAAAAATTACAAGTCTTCATCACTTGTGCATTTTTCCCTTTCCTTTACTAGTCGAAGGTTCACCTACCTTCTCTTCTTTAGCTGCAATGAGTTTATAAATATGCAAGAATGAGCAAAACAATTGGTCACTGGATATAATAGAGAATCAACAGGAGTATAACAATAATAACTGCCCAAAATAGGCTCATCAACAGTGAATAGTACTCTATCAACAATAATAAGAAACTGAAATCCCAAAATATGGAAAATATACATCATTGAGGGTTGTAAGACCATGAACTACGTCCACAGTTGCAAGTTATCTTTCAACTCCAACTTTAACAGTCATAAGACTATAAGGACCTCGTACTTAGGTGGATCAGCCCTTCGTACAATGTATTGTGCATAAACATTTTAACGCTATGCGTAAGTTAACCCCTAATCATAACAATAGGATTGTTCATCTAAGTATTTAGAGTATAAGTCTGCACCAAAGGAAGTTTGGTTTGGATAAACTTTCAAGGTAATTTGGAATTCAACGAACATCAACTAAGGATTAGTTGAATAAAACCAATAACATTAAACTATAGAATAATCGTGATTGAATCAATCATAGTAAACTAAAGTCATGCTTTAGGAATGATCTAATAGCATACAATTTGAATAACTATAACACACCTTGCTTGAACAATACTAAGCCAAGGTTAATTAGAATTGAATACTAAGCATGCATAGCAATTTGAACGATAAAAATGCTCGACATTAGTATATATAGTTGTGCATGCTAACCAATAAGTTAAATAAAGGAATAACTTGTTCAACATCAAACTAAAGTTTAGACAGCTTGCATCATTATAAGGTAATCGAATTGGAAAACAATAATTAGTTCAACAAGATAAAGGATTAGAAAACTTTCCTTGCTCGTAGGCTAAACCAAATCAATACAAATCACAATATGCTATAAACATATGTCATCATGACATAGTTAGCCATTACCACTTTACAAACATAACTAAGTACGTTCATCATTTAAAAATTTGATTTTTAATCACATAATCAAGTTACAAAACAATTTAATTGTTAATAACATGTTCATTCTAGGTATAGAAACATTAAAATCAACATTTTACAGTCCTACGATTATCACATAACAATTCTTAAGATTTCGTGTACAAAAAGTACACTATCAGACCATTCTGCTAACTCACGTCATTGCCATTTTGGCTTTTACACGGAATGGTCGCTACCGCGACATGAGGATAGAGTCATGACGCCGATAAATAAACTACGGTTGCCAAGCACAAGGGTATGGCGATGGCGTCAAGGTACACTAACGTCATTTGGTCATAATAGCGCTAAACTCGTAGTTTCGACTGACAACTTCGGCAATAGTACAAGAAAAAGCCAATTTTGGCCTACAAGCTTGTTTCTAACAGACTAATTAGCATGAAATTCATGCAAAAACTTCATCTAAATAAAATTCAAGAACTCCTAACATGTTTCTACCCATACAACAACATAAACAACAAATTTAACACATTCAATTTCACTATATTTGATAAAAACTCACCTTTTGATATTTCAATGAAAATCAACATTGTAAATTTTCTTTTTCAACCAAAACAGTTAATTCAAAGTATTTTTATCAATAATTATACATACTCTATCAAATTAAATGGTCAATTTATCAACTAAACAACTAATTAACCCTCAATTTCTACTTTAAATTAACCCATACTCATTCACAAAAACTCTCTGTAAAAAGGTTTTCTTCACAAACTACATACATAACCACAATACATTGATTATAATCCTATATATCATATAAAAATAACTTTACAACACTAGTTTATCACATAAACACATATAAAGTCAACAATTATCTTATCACAAGAATTTTACAAAGAAATAGGAGAAGAGAAAGCTAAAACTTTTAAAACTAAAAGAAATAGGAGAATACCTTGAAGAAGATGATGATGACTATTCCTTTCTATTCTCAAGCTTCTTCTTATAATAGGTACTAATTATATAATAGTATAACTGATATCAGTTATAATAGTTTTGAAAATCAAAAGCCATAAGGCTTGTTTGGTTACTAACTAAAAAAATAACCCATTAACCCTTACACCTTGTTTGGTAAAACACAATTAGATTAAAGACTTAATAAACATTAAGCCTTGTTTGGCAAAACTGAATTAAACTCCCATAATTTATTTTAGTAATTCCTTTATAGCAAGGTTATTTGTCACACTTTAATTTAATTAAATTAATTTAAAAACAATTTATTAAATCTCTTTAACACATAAATCAATACCACAAAATTATAATTTTCTTTATAATCATAACTTTCTTTAATCCACTAACACATCCTTTTAATTTACAATTCAAATTAAAATATAATAATTTGTTTATTCAAAACTTTCTAACTTAATAATTAAATTAAATAAGCAAAATAATTAATTTCCTTAATTTTTTATTTAACAAATAGCTAACCAAATTGAATCAAATTTGAACAATTATTTATTTAACAATAAACACATCCATTAAATACTTAAATAATTCAATAAATATTTAATATAACAATTAAAATTCGGAATGTTACAAGATTCCTCCTTACAAGGAATCTATCCTCGTAATCACAATTCAAACAATTCATTCGTCACATTCTCCCTACTTACAAAGATTCTCATCCCCAAAATCAAGACATAGATTAAACAAATAACCTGTGGTAATTCTTCATCATTTCAAATTTCGAAGTTCCCACATGGCCTCTTCGACATTGTGGTTCCTCCATATTACCTTTACTGAAGGTATCACCTTATTCCTGAGCCCTTGTTCTTTCCTGTCGACTATTTGGATAGGAACCTCTTCATAGGACAAGTCTTTCTCAAACTGTTATGGTTTGTACTCAATTATGTGCTTGTAATCAAATTTATATGGTCGTAACACCGACACGTGAAAAACATTATGAATGTTTTACAATTTTGGAGGTAGAGCTACCTCGTAAGCTACCTCTCCAACTTTCCTCAGCACTTCAAAGGGTCCAATAAACCTCAGACTTAGTTTCCCCTTTTTACCAGATCGAATTTTCCCCTTCCAAGGAGAAGCTTTTAGGAATACGTAATTCCCTATGTCAAATGCACAATCTTGTCTGTGTTGATCAGCATATTTCTTTTGTCTGTCTTGAGCAGCTATCAATCTTATTCTGATGAGTTAGACAACCTCAACAGTTTGTTGTACCAGTTTTGGTCCTAATAGTTGACGTTCACCGACTTCGTCCCAGCATAGTGGAGTTCTGTACTTCCTGCCGCATAATGCTTCATAAGGCGGCATGCCGATGCTTGCGTGGTAACTGTTATTGTAGGCAAATTCCACCAATGGTAATTGTTCATCCCAACTTTCTTTGAAATATATAACGCATACCCTCAGCATATCTTCCAATGTCTGAATCGTTCGTTCGCTTTGGCCATCTGTTTGCGGATGATATGCTGTACTCATTCGCAACTGTGTTCCCATACATTCTTGTAGTCTCTTCCAGAAGTTTGATGTGAACTTCGGATCCCTGTCTGACACAATTGACACTGGAACTCCATGTCTTGCAACGATCTCTTTAACATATATTTTTGCCAACTGATCAAGATTGAATCTAATCTTTATTGGCAAAAAGTGTGCAGATTTTGTCAATCTGTCCACTATCACCCAAATCGCATCGTAACCTTTCTGAGTTATTAGGAGACCTACCACAAAATCCATTGTGATATGTTCCCATTTCCATTCCGGTATCTCCAACGGTTGAAGTAACCCGCTTGGTCTTTGATGCTCTACTTGATTCTCTCGACATGTCAAGCACTTTACAATGCATTCTGCAACGTCTCTTTTCATATTTGGCCACCAAAAATGTCATCGCAAATCTTGATACATCGTCGTACTTCCTGGATGAATCGAATATCTCGAGCTATGGGCTTCTGTCAAGATGTCCTCTTTAATGTCTAAGTATCGCTGGAACCCAGATTCGTCCCTCGAATCTCAAAGATTCCATCAAGATCAACCTTGTATTTCACTTCTTTTCCCCACCACCACACTTTCTCTTATTTTCCTACATTCCTCATCACGCAAATGAGTTGAAGTTCTTCACTTTGTCCACCAAAATTTGACCGCTTCCATCCGTATAATTTCTCGATCGGATTCTTTTGGAAATTTGATTTCCAACTCTAACCTTGACATTGTTATAATAAGCTCCTCCTTATCGATTAACAACATCAACTTTTCCCTACCTTTCCTATTCAAGGCATCTCAGAACCACGTTTGCTTTTGCTCGGATGATAAAAGATCTCACAATCATAATCTTTTATCGGCCCATCCATCATCTTTAACGCATGTTCGTGTCCTTCGTGTGAAAATATACTTGAGACTTTTTTATGGTCTGTAAATCTCACATTTTTCTCCGTAGAGATAGTGTCTCCATATCTTCAGAGAAAACACAACCACCGCCAACTCTAAATCATGAGTCGGATACCCTTTTTTGTAGTCTTTTAATTGTCTTGATGCATACGTGACGACTTTCCCGTTCTGCATAAGGACACATCCTAACCCTTTGTGTGAGGCATCACTGTACATCACAAAATTTCCTGTATTATTCGGTAATGACAACACAGGTGCCATACTTAACTTCTTTTTCAATTCTTGGAAGCTTTCTTCACACTTCTCCGTCCAAACAAATTTTATAGATTTCCTCGTCAAATTTGTCAACGAAGTGGCAATCTTGGAGAAATCCTGGATAAACCGTCTGTAATACCCTACTAATCCTAAGAAACTTCTTACTTCTGATGGAGTTCTTGGTTGTTCCAAATTTATCATAGCTTCGACCTTTGATGGATCCACTAAAATTCCATCCTTGTCAATTACGTGCCCCAGAAATTGTACATATTCCAGCTAAAATTCAAATTTAGAGAATTTCGCATACAACTTTTCTTTTCTTAGCGTCTCCAACGTTAGACGTAAGTGTTCCACATGTTCCTCTTGAGTCTTAGAGTATACCAAAATATCATCGATGAACACCACCACAAACTTGTCCAAGAATGATTTAAACACCCTGTTCATCAAATCCATGAACGCTGCAGGGGCGTTTGTCAAACCAAAAGATATCACCAAAAATTTGTAATGTCCATAGCGAGTACGGAATGCCGTCTTCGGTACATCCTCCTTTCTTACCTTCAGTTGATGATACCCACTTCTCAAATCTATTTTTGAGAAATATCTAGCACCCTTCAATTGATCAAACAAGTCATCTATTCTCGGCAACAGATATTTATTCTTAATAGTGACTTTGTTTAACTCCCTATAATCAATGCAAAGATGCATTGACCCATCCTTCTTCTTTACGAATAACACCGGTGCTCCCCATGGTGACACACTCAACTGAATGTATTTCTTGTCCAACAGCTCTCGTAGTTGTACCATCGGTTCTCTTTCATCTCCACCGAGCCATTCTCAGATGGGGCCTTCGATATTGGAGCGGTTCTCGTGCTAAGTCGATCACTTAACTCGATCTCTGTCAAAGCGGAAGTCCCGGAAAATCCTCCTAAATTACGTCCACAAACTCCCTAATTCATCGGTATTTCTTCCAGCTTTCAGACCTTCTCTTCGAGTATCGACTATGTAAGCTAAATAACCCATACAACCTCGACTCAACAACTTTAGCTCGCATAATCGCCGACATCTCATTTGTTAAAGCGATTTGTTACCATTGAATACTACCTTTGATTTTGAGTCATAAGGTTTACACATTTTTTCGCGCACCAATTATCGCTCCATAATTGAACAACCAATCCATTCCCAAGATAACATCAAACTCTCCTAGCCCGACTGGAATCAAATCTACCATCAAAATATTTCCTTAATATTCACCCTACAGCTCTTGATATACGAACCTAACAGAACTACTTCCTTATTCGCAATTTCTATGTTCAAAGGGAAATTCAATTCTTCACTAGGCAATCCTAATCTCATAGCAAATTCATCAGATATAAATGAACAAGTAGCACCCGAATCAAATAATACATAAGCATCAATATCATTGATCGGGATAATACCTGACACCACATCCTTTGATTGCATACCATCTTGCACAGTCATATTGAAGGTTCTGGCTGTTGGTTTGTTTGATGTCGTTGGTCCAACAATGGCCCAAGTACCTCCACTGCTACCTCCCTTGTTTCCCGTTGTCTCTCGAGCTATCTTCTTAGGGCACTCACGAGCAAAGTGATCCTTGGACCCGCAAGTGTAGTAAACATTCTTGTTGGGCTGATTGCAATTTGGGGCGATGTGACCCTCCTGGCCACAGTTAAAGCATACTCATTTCCCCATTAAGCATACACCCTTGTGAAATTTCCCTCATATAGCACATGCTTCAAACTTCTTATTCTGCTGGTTACCTTGCTGATTACCAGCACCCACATTTCCATTCCACTTTCTTTTCAAGTTGTTGTTACCATTTCCATTACCACCACCTCCATTCTTCACCTCCACTTCACTCTTCTTATTTTTTTGTTCTTGATTGAACTTGGTTACAGCCTCGCCTCCACCTTCGGCGAGAATTACCTTTTCCATCACGGCTGCAAACGTCTTCAACTGAAACATGGAAACCTTACTAAATAACCAGGGCTTCAGTCCCTGTTCAAACCTCTTTGCCTTGCGTTCCTCTGTGATGACTTGGTATGGCGCAAACCTTGCCAACTCATTGAATTTCGCGGCATACTCTAACACCGTCATCGTTCCCTGCTTCTGTTCTAAAAACTGTACTTCCAACTCACTCTTCGAACTCTCTAGGAAGTAGGTCTCGAAGAAAATCTCCTTAAACCTTTCCCAAGTTATAATTCATGGTCCCTCCCGAGTTTTATTGGCCTGCCACCAATAACTAGCCTCTGCTTTCAACATGAATGTTGCAAAAATAGTTTTCTGGTTGTCCTCTACCCTAGCAATATCAAAAACCTTCTCAATTTCCATGATCCAAGTCTGTGCTTCAACTGGATTCATGGATCCATGAAATTCTGGTGGTCCAACCGCCTTGAAGTCATTAAACGTAGCACCTTGGTTCTGAGGTTGATTCTGCGGTTGATTTTGCAGTGCACTTGTCAGTAACGTCACCAGTTCTGAACGGAGTTAGTTTCAGCATTATCGTTGTTGGTTCCTTCGGTGGTTCTCTAACGAGGTGGTTGACGTCTTGGAGGCATTTTCTATTAAAAATACATTCATTAGATTATTACTCAACTATTTTAAGTAACTTCTACTTGACTTGCCCCCATAAAAGTAATCACTTCATAACACATAACACTTTGGATAAAACAAAATAATAACTTTTATTCATTCTGAATTCTCTAAAAACATCATAAAAAATAGCATCACTGCTACTTACATTATTTTCCTGAACTACTAAAGTTTTAGGACATCATCATCATATCCCCTAGGTTGCATAACACTTGGGATTTACAAATTATTTATCATAACTTAATTCAAGTACACTCCCTACGATGTCCTATTAAGATACTGCAAAGCCTTACGACGCTCTTCTTCCATAACTTGGAACATGGTTCGACGATCTAGTATGAATGAGGGTAGCGTCTCGAATCGAATGGATAACCCACGACCTTGCGGTTTTGAGCTCGATTGATCGCGGTGTTGAACACGTTATCCATTTCTTCCATCTTCCTTCTCTTTGCTCAGGCTCTCCTTTGCTATTTTGGCTTGTTGATAAGCTTCATCAGACGCTGCCTTCTTGGCTCTTGCCCTTTTTGCAAATTCTTCTCTCAACTTGCTCTTCAACTCTGCAACCTCTGCTCTCATTTGCTCGTTTTCTTCTTCAGTGTGAACCAGCTTCTCTTCAATATTGTTCAGTTATTCTTCTTGATCCTGGATCTCGTCGTCCTTCTGTGCCATCGAGGTCTGTTGTTCAGCTACTATCTCTTGTAATTCCTCGACTTATCTTGAAGTTCCACATTTCGGTCATGCACCTCATCGTATATACGACCAGCTATCGAATGAAGTGGAATCATTTACTCCTCGTCCTCTTCATCCGTCTGTGGTAGCTCCACGAGATCTTCCTCATCTGTTTCTACATCATCATCATCATCATCGACTCGACCATAGTAAGTGAGCAATGGGACTCTCGTGGAAGTAGTTGTTCCCAAACCACTTGAATGTCACGAGATTCCTCCTCTCTAAGCATCTGAGGTCCTTCCTCCCTAGCCTGACTGGATCCTCCTATATTAGTCATCCTGTCAACCAAAGTTTAAGTTTTAATTACTAATCATTACTACTCGACTCTCACGAGCACATAAGTTGTAAACACATAAGCACATAAGTGTTTTATTACTTCTTCCTTAAAACTCGATAAGAGTTTATCATCACTATCTTCTCGAAGGTTACCTCCTAAGGCTTTTCCCCATCTAAGGTTCATAACCTAAGGCTTTGATACCAACTTGTGACACCCCCAAACCCAGGTACTTCATTCCCACAGGATTTAGTGTTCACTTAATCAAACATTCATATCTAACTACCCAATCACAATAAAACTGGATAAGTAAAATATTTCCCATTAAAGGGTTACAAAATAAAAATCTCCCAGGTTGTCTAACCTTTAAATACAATCATTCAAATGCGGAAAATAAATAAACTTCATTAAAACAAAGTCTAAGATCTTAATCAAAGTAAAAATTACAAGTCTTCATCACTTGTGCATTTTTCCCTTTCATTTAATAGTCGAAGGTTTTCTTACCTTCTCTTCTTTAGCTGCAATGAGTTTATAAATATGCAAGAGTGAGCAAAACAATTGCTCACTGGATATAATAGAGAATCAACAGGAGTATAACAATAATAACTGCCCAAAATAGGCTCATCAACAGTGAATAGTACTCTACCAACAATAATCAGAAACTGAAATCCCAAAATATGGAAAATATACATCACTGAGGGTCGTAAGACCATGAACTACGTCCACAGTTGCAAGTAATCTTTCAACTCCAACTTTAATAACCATAAAGACTATAAAGACCTCGACTTAGGGGGATCACCCTTCAGACAATGTATTGTGCATAAACATTTTAACGCTATGCGTAAGTTAACCCCTATCATAACAATAGGGTTGTTCATCTCAGTATTTAGAGAACAAGTCCACACAAAAGGAAGTTTGGTTTGGATAAGCTTTCAAGATAATTTGGAATTCAACGAACATCAACTAAGGATTAGTTGAATAAAATTAATAACATTAAACTATAGAATAATTGTGATTGAATCAATCATAGTAAACTAAAGTCATGCTTTAGGAATAATCTAATAGCATACAATTTGAATAACTATAACACACCTTGCTTGAACAATACTAAGCCAAAGTTAATTAGAATTGAATACTAAGCATGCATAGCAATTTGAACGATAAAAATGCTCGACATTAGTATATATAGTTGTGCATGCTAACCAACAAGTTAAATACAAGAATAACTTGTTCAACATCAAACTAAAGTTTAGATAACTTGCATCATTTTAATATAATCGAATTGGAAAACAATAATTAGTTCAACAAGATAAAGGATTAGAAAACTTGCTTCGCTCACCTAAGAGGCTAAACCGAATCAATACGAATCACAATATCCTATAAACATATGTTATCATGACATAGTTAGCCATTACCATTTTACAAACATAACTAAGTACGCGTTCATCATTTAAAAATTGGATTTTAATCACATAATCAAGTTACAAAATAATTTAATTGTTAATAACATGTTCATTCTAGGTATAGAAACATTAAAATCAACATTTTTAGTCTCTACATTATTATCACATAACAATTCTTAAGATTTTGTGTACAAAAAGTACACTATCGAGACTATTCTCGCTAACTCACATTGCACGCCATTATTTTGATTTAATCGTGGGTCGCATGTGGAGTGAGGATGATGGCGTCAGGCCACTAACGTATCATTGGTTGGTCAGCAAGGCGAAATCATAGTTTTAATCGACAACTTCTTAGCAATAAAGACAAGAAAAAGCCAATTTTGGCCTACAAGCTCGTTTCTAACAGACTAATTAGCATGAAATTCATACATAAACTTCATCTAAATAAAATTCAAGAACTCCTAACATGTTTCTACCCATACAACAACATAAACAACAAATTTAACACTTTCAATTTCACTATTTTTGATAAAAACTCACCTTTTGATATTTCAATGAAAATCAATACTGTAAATTTTGTTTTTCAACCAAAATAGTTAATTCAAAGTATTTTTTATCAATAATTATATATACTCTATCAAATTAAATGGTCAATTTATCAACTAAACAACTAATTAACCCTCAATTTCTACTTTAAATTAACCCATACTCATTCACAAAAACTCTCTGTAAAAAGGTTTTCTTCACAAACTACATACATAACCACAATACATTGATTATAATCATATATATCCTATGAAAATAAGTTTACAACACTAGTTTATCACATGAACACACATAAAGTCAACAATTATCTTATCACAAGAATTTTAAAGAGAAATAGGAGAAGAGAAAGCTAAAACTTTTAAAACTAAAAGAAATAGGAGAATACCTTGAAGAAGATGATGATGGCTATTCCTTTCTATTCTCAAGCTTCTTCTTCTCCAATCTCTAGCCTTTCTTCCTCTCTTCTTTTCTTCTTCTTCTTCTTCTTCTTCTTCTTCCTCTGAGTTTTTCTTTTCTTCTCTCTCTCTCTATCTAACGTACTAGATATCTAACGTATAAAATATAATAGGTACTAATTATATAATAGTATAACTGATATCAGTTATAATAGTTTTGAAAATCAAAAGCCATAAGGCTTGTTTGGTTACTAACTAAAAAAATAACCCATTAACCCTTACACCTTGTTTGGTAAAACACAATTAAATTAAAGACTTAATAAACATTAGGCCTTGTTTGGCAAAACTGAATTAAACTCCCCTAATTTATTTTAGTAATTCCTTTATAGCAAGGTTATTTGTCACACTTTAATTTAATTAAATTAATTCTAAAAACAATTTATTAAATCTCTTTAACACATAAATCAATACCACAAAATTATAATTTTCTTTATAATCATAACTTTCTTTAATCCACTAACACATCCTTTTAATTTTCAATTCAAATTAAAATATAATAATTTATTTATTCAAAACTTTCTAACTTAATAATTAAATTAAATTAGCAAAATAATTAATTTCCTTAATTATTTATTTAACAAATAGCTAACCAAATTGAATCAAATTTAAACAATTATTTATTTAACAATAAACACATCCATTAAATACTTAAATAATTCAATAAATATTTAATATAACAATTAAAAATTCTGGATTGTTACATATTCTAAATACTGAGATGAACAACCCTATTATTATTAGGGGATAACTTACGCATATCGTTTAAATGTTTGTGCACAATACATTGTACAAAGGGCTGATCCCCCTAAGTACGAGGAGTCCTTATAGTCTTATGACTGCTAAAGTTGGAGTTGAAAGATTACTCGCAACTGTGGACATAGTTCATGGTCTTATGACCCTCAGTTATGTATATTCCATATTTTGGATTCCAGTTCCTGATTATCATTGTTAGAGTACTATTCAGTTTTGATGAGCCTATTATTGGCAGATACTATTATACTACTGTTGATTCATTGTTATATTCAGTGAGCAATTATTTTGCTCACTCTTGCATATTTATAAACTCATTGCAGCTAAAGTGGAGAAGGTAGGTGAACCTTCGACTAGCAAAGGAAAGGGAAAAATGTACAAGTGATGAAGACTTGTAATTTTGATTATGGTTATGATGTTAGACTTTTATTATGAAGATCTTAGACTTTATTTTAATGATGTAATGTTATAATTTTAATTCCGCATTTGAATGACGTTTAAAGGTTAGATAACCTGGGATATTTTTTGAACTTAATGATGTAACCCTATTTAAGGGGAGGTTTAATGATTCAAATAATATTTTATTTGGGTAGATAGTATGAATGTTTGAATAGTGAGCACCAAATCTTATGGGAATGAAGTACCTAGATTTGGGGGTGTCACAGGTTGGTATCAAAGCCTTAGGTTATGAACCTTAGGTGGGGGAAAAGCCTTGGGAAGTAACCTTTGAAAAGATAGTGATGATAAACTCTTATCGAGTTTTAGGAAATAAAAAGTTATAAAACACTTATGTGCTTATGTGATAGTAATCTACATGCTCGTGAGTGTCGAGTGGTAATGATTAGTAATTAAAACTTAAACTTTGGTTGACAGGATGGCCAGTGTAGGAGGATCCAGTCAGGCTAGAGAGGAGGAGCCTCAAGATATTCAGGTGATTTAGGAACAACTACTGCCACGGGAAACAGCCCGCGGGTCATGATGAGTTGAAAGCAGAGAGGTATCTCGATGAGGATGATGAGATAGAGACAGACAAGGAGGATCCCGTAGAGCTGCCACAGTCGGGGGATGAGGAGGACGAGGAGGAAGAGCTTCCACTTAATTCGATAGCTTCAGATGTATTTATTTAGGTGTATGGATCAAATATGGAACTTCAAGATACTGTCGAGGAGTTACAAGAGATAGTAGCTGAACAACAGACCTCGATGGCACAGAAAGATGATGAGATCCAGGATCGAGAAGAACGACTCAACAACATTAAAGAGAAGCTGGTCCACACTGAAGGAGATAATGAGCAAATGATGGAGAAGATTGCAGAACTGGAGAATAAGCTGAAGGAGGAATCTACAAAAAGGGCAAGAGCTGAAGACGCGTACAGTGAAGTTTATCAACGAACTGGAATAGCAGAAAGGGATGCACAAGCAAAGAGGAGAAAGATGGAGGAGATGAGCAACGTATTCAACACCGTGGTCAATCGAGCTCAAGATCGAATAATGAGTTATCCGATTCAGTTCGAGATGCTACCATCATACGTATTGGATCGCTGAACAATGTTCCGAATTATTTAGGAAAAGCGTCGTAAGGCTACGCAGTATCTTAGTAGGACACTATAGAGAATGTAATTGATAGGTGATTTTGAAAATAAACAAAATGTAAATCCCGGGTATGATAACCTATGGGATAGATGATGATGATGTTATCCTGCAACTGATATAGTTCAGGAAGATAGTGTAAATAGCAGTGATGCTATTGTTTTGATGTTTTTTATGATGAATGAATAAAAGTTATTATTTTATTCAAAGTGTTAAGTGTGGTATGATAAACTTTTATGATGTGCAACCTAAGTATATAATACTTAAAAAAGTTGAATAAAAGTTAATGGGTGTATTTTTATCAGAAAATGGCTTCAAGACGTCAACAACCCACTGAGGAAAACAACAACAACAATGTGGAAGGAAACCCAGTTCAGTAGTTAGTGACATTACTGATGGGTACTTTGCAGAATCAACCTCAGAATCAAGGTACAACGTTTTAGGACTTCAAGGCTGTTGGACAACCAGAATTCTGAGGGTCCATAAATCCAGTTGAAGCACAGACCTGGATCATGGAAATTGAGAAGGTTTTTGATGTTGCTAGGTAGAAGATAATCAGAAGACTGCTTTTACAACATTTATGTTGAAAGCGGAGGCTAGCTATTGGTGGCAGGCCAACAAAACTCAGGAAGGACCAAGAGTGATGACCTGGGATAGGTTTAAGAAGTTGTTCTTCGAGACCTATTTCCCAGAGAGTTTGAAGAGTCAGCTAGAAGTTCAGTTTTTGGAATTAAAGTAGGGAACGATGTCGGTGTCTGAGTATGCCGCAAGGTTCAACGAGTTGGCGAGGTTTGTGCCATACCAAGTCAGCACAGACGAGCGCAAGGCGAAGAGGTTTGAGCAGGGATTGAAACCCTGGTTGTATAGTATGGTTTCCCTGTTCCAATTGAAGACATTTGCAGCAGTGATGGAGAAGGCGATTCTTACTGAAAGTGCAGGCGAGGCAGTAACAAAACATAATCAATAGTAGAGGAAGAAGAAAGGTGAAGGTGAATCTAAGAATGGTGGTAGTAACGGCGGAAATGGCAACAACAACCTGAAGAGGAAGTGGAATGTGAATGGGGGAGCTGGAAATCAGCAAAGAAACCAGCAAAATAAGAAGTTCGAAGCATGTGCTACGTGCGGAAAGTTTCACAAGGGAGTGTGTTTGCTGGGGAAACGAGTGTGCTTCAATTGTGGCCATGAGGGTAACATATCCCTAAATTGCACTCAAACTAAGAAGAATGTGTGCTTCACGTGCGGATCCAAGGATCACTTTGCTCAGGAATGCCCTAAGAAGATCTGGTGAGACAAATGGGAGCAAAAGAAATGCTAGTGGAGGAGCATTGGCTATTGCTGGACCAACATCAACAAACAAGCCCACAGCCAGAACCTTCAACATGACGGTGCAGGACGTGGTGCAATCAAAAGATGTCGTGTCAGGTATTATCCCAATCAATGATATAGATGCATATGTATTATTTGATTTGGGTGCTACTTGCTTGTTTATATCTGATGAATTTGCTAAGAGGTTAGAAATACATTGTGATGAGTTGCACATCCCTTTAAACAAAGAAATTACGAATAGGGAAGTGATTCATGTTAGGTTCGTATACAAGAACTGTAGGGTGAACATTAAGGGGAATGTTATGAAAGTAGATCTAATTCCGATAAAACTCGAAGAGTTCGATATTATTTTGGGAATGGATTGGCTATTCAATTATGGAGCTATAATTGACTGCCAAAAGAAGTGTGTAAACCTTATAACTCCGTCAAAGGTAGTTTTTATGGTAGCAAATCGCCTAGACAAATGAAATGTCTGACGATGATGTAGGCCAAAAAGTTATTGAGCCAGGGCTGTGTAGGGTATTTAGCTTACATAGTCGATACTCAAAAGGAGAAGGGTGTGAATTTTGAGGAAATACCAGTAGTTAGGGAGTTCATGGACGTGTTTCCGGAGGATTTGCCAGGACTTCCACCTGACCGGGAAATCGAATTTGTGATCGACTTAGCACCAAGAACCGCTCCTATATCGAAGGCCCCGTATAGAATTGCTCCAGTAGAAATGAAAGAGTTAATGGTGCAACTACAAGAGCTGTTAGATAAGAAGTACATTCTACAAAGTGTGTCACCGTTGGGAGCACCGGTGTTATTCGTGAAGAAGAAGGATGGGTCAATGCATCTTTGCATTGATTATAGGGAATTAAACAAAGTCACTGTTAAGAACAAGTATCCGTTGCCAAGAATAGATGATTTGTTTGATCAATTGAAGGGTGCAAGATATTTCTCAAAAATAGATTTGAGAAGTGGATATCATCAATTGACAGTAAGGAAAGAGGATATACCAAAGACAGTATTCCGAACTCGGTATGAACATTACGAATTTTTAGTGATGTCATTTAGTTTGACAAACACCCACTGCAGCGTTCATGGATTTGATGAACATGGTGTTTAAACCATTTTTGGACAAATTTGTGGTGGTATTTATCGATGATATTCTGGTATACTACAAAACTCAAGAGTAACACGTGGAACACTTACGTCTGACGTTGGAGACGTTAAGAAAAGAAAAGTTGTACGCAAAATTCTCTAAATGTGAATTTTGGCTAGAACGTGTACAATTTCTTGGGCATGTAATTGATAAGAATGGGATTTTCGTAGATCCATCAAAAGTTGAAGCTGTGATAAATTGGGAACAACCAAGAACTCCATCAGAAGGGAGAAGTTTCTTGGGGTTGGCAGGCTATTATAGACGGTTTATCCAGGATTTTTCCAAGATTGCCACTCCATTGACAAATTTGACAAGAAAATCTGTAAAATTTGTTTAGACGGAAAAGTGTGTGGAATGTTTTCAAGAATTGAAGAAGAAGTTAAGTGTGGAACCTGTGTTGTCATTACCAGATAATACAGGAAATTTTGTAGTGTATAGTGATGCGTCACACAAAGGATTGGGTTGTGTCCTTATGCAAAACAACAAGGTTATTGAGTATGCATCAAGGAAACTGAAAGACTACGAGGATGGGTATCCAACTCATGATTTAGAGTTGGCAGCGGTTGCGTTCGCATTGAAGATATGGAGACACTATCTCTACGGAGAGAAATGTGAGATTTACACAGACCATAAAAGTCTAAAGTATATTTTCACATAGAAGGACCTGAACATGCGTCAAAGAAGATGGATGGAATTGATAAATGATTATGATTGTGAGATCTTTTATCATCCAGGCAAAGTAAACGTGGTTCCAGATGCCTTGAGTAGGAAGGGCAAAGAAAAGTTAATGATGTTAACTGATAAGGAGGAGCTCATTTCTGCAATGGCAAAACTAGAGCTGGAAATCAAATTTCCAGAAGTTTCAAGAAAAATTGTTCAAGATGGAAGCTAGTCCAAATGTAGTGGACAAAGTGAAAAACGCTCAGCTACAGGATGTAGAAGGTAAGAAAATAAAGCAAAATATAGTCGAGGGTAAAGAAGTGAAGTACTAGGTCGATACTACGGGAATGCTAAGATTTAAGGGACGAATTTGGGTTCCAGCAGTTCAGGAGATTAAAGAGGAAATCATGACTGAAGCACGTAGCTCAAGATATTCAATTCATCCAGGAAGTACGAAAATGTATCAAGATTTGCGACAACATTTTTTGTGGTCGAATATGAAATGAGATGTTGTAGAATGCGTTGCAAAGTGTTTGACATGTCAGAAAGTGAAGGCCGAGCATCAATGTGACGCCCCCAAAAATAGGTATACATCACCCATTCTGAGTCGCCAGATATCACTCTATAAAAATCAAATACAAATTCATTTATACAACTGTTGAACTGTCGTGCAAAATATGACCACAATTAAACTGTGAGTTTTAATACAAATATATGTAACTCTCATGGTGCCTCGACCACAACCTTACAATGGTACGTTACATAAAAGTACAGTCAAAAACTGTTTTAGAAATTAAAATCTTTGGGAAGTGCTCAGTGAAACCTTCGGACATGGGAGGCCATGCGTCTAGGTTATGATAGATATCATATGTCCACAGAATTATCCTTGGTTGACCCAATAGACCCCAAAGAAAAACGAGAAGATTACTATCATTTTCTTTCCAATGGTGAGTCTTCTCTTGACATATAACTATCTACACTGTCTCCAAGTGAAAATTTTATTTCAAATAAACTCCAAGATCATATAGGTAGTGCTCGTAGATATACTCAGCAAGTGGATGTGCACAACCATGTCTTATGATAACACCACATTGTATGTCATTAGACATTTGTATGATAGTGGCAAAACACCCTTCCAAAGTTGGGTTCACCTCACCCTATTTGTTTCACCAAAATTAAATATCAAATGACGTATATAATACGACACACTTATCTAAAGTTCTCAATAAAATTATTTCCATACTATTTAGGGAGAACCTCAATGCATTTATGTAAGACCAACGTTTCTATTCCCTTGTTATCCTCGGGCTCGACCCAAGCCTACACTTTTATTACCTGAAAGGAATTGTGAAGCAAAAGGGTGAGCACAACTAGCCCAGTAAAGAATATCATGACTAAAGATAATTACATTATCAATAGCTTTCATCAATAATAACTCAGAGATTTAGAACATATGGTAGATGATAAAACTTTTCAACCATAGTTGCAGCGGAACGAGCAATCCATTAAAAAAGTCAAATAGACCATCAGGTCTATTATCTTCTCCATGTTAAGAGTCCACCAACAATGTTTTATCCCTGTAACATCACTCAACAAGTCCTGTCCATAATCATATGAACAACTCATAATCATAATTGTGATTCTGAATTCCTTTTTCGCACCCAAGACAAAGATAATTTTCATCACCTATCTTTACCTGAAACATGAAAAATCATGGTTATACCAAATCACAATTTCTGCTCATAATCATATTAATTAAATCATCTTTGCACTACGGCCAAAGATATTCATTATTATCACATCCATGAATTAATATTTCATTGTTGAGACTCAGCTCAATAATTAATCCACATCATCGAATCATCCCTGCACTACAGGCTAAGGATATTCTTTAGCATCACGACCACAAATTATCCATGCACTACGTGCCAAAGATAATCGTGTTTTCATCAATGGTCCTGATCACGCCATAAAACAATTCATCTTTGCACCCTTGGCCGAAGAGAATCCATAGCCATAATCATACCAAAAACTGTCCATCAATGCACTACGGGCCAATGAAGACTTTTTCCACATCATTTTTAACATTACGGTCATGATTATACCGAATAATCCCTGGTCATAATCATACCAAGTCCATCTATGCACTACAGGCCACATATAACTTTCAACATAATATAAATATGAGGATGATGAGAATATTATAAGTATTAATCAAACTAAATCAAGGATAAATATTAAGGACTTTAAATTTATCCAAACATTATCAATCACTTAATAATCTCATAATCTAATATCATTAATATTATAACAATATTTTAATCACTTCTTAAACTTATAAACAATTTATTTCAATTGTTTACAATTTACCACATAATGCATTTAATCATTCAAAAATGCCATACTCATAAGATATCCTCATCAATGATCAAATCCCTTATCAAAAATCTGCATATATCCTATATAGGATTCCCAAGCCATAAAATCCTATTTACTAATTTTGTTACTTCACATAACATATTTAATTCCTTTACTCATAACTAGTTCATTTTCATGAAAAATACCAAATCAGTCCCAAAAAATATTTCTTTTCCGGGATTTAACAGAATATAGTCCCATATTGAACATATATTTTTCTCGAAATTTTAAAAATTCATTTACTATTTTTCAAAAATCAATTTTTAATTAATTCTTTAAGAAATTAGCTACCTCAAGTTTAACTCCAAAAATTCCCAAATCTTGGCAAGATTTTACACATGTTAACGTGAGCTTCAGCTTTAAATTTTGATGGTCATCTGAGTTATAAAACTCGGTTATAGCGTTGTCATTTAAAAACCTAAATATTGAAATGGTTATAACTTGCTCATTTTAAGTCGAAATGAGCTCATTTTTGGACAGGAGGTACTTTATACCATATACTTTCATTTCCCAAAAGGCTGGAATTTTTCTCCCAAATTAATTTTCCGAAAATGCCCTTTTAAAATTCTAGGCAGTAGCTTTTTCGTAATTTTTAGTTTTTGACTCCTTTGCTAAAATCAGTCCACACAAAAATCTACAACACCTTTTCCAGTGATTCCACTTGGATAAGTTAGGAAACTTATAGATCTAACTCTAGAACTTGACCACACTCAAAAATTCGAAATATAATAGGAGATATGGTCAATTGAATTTCATGTTCCATTTTCACCAAAATCTGATTTTCAACCCTTTGTGATTTCTAAGAAACTTTCATGTTTTCACATAATAACCAACATAACTTATCATAACACTTACTAATACTACATATACCCATGATTTTCACCAGTCCAATGCTTTTATTATGACTCTCATCATAATCAACGTAAACAGATCATTTCTACAATTTAATAAAGAATGAATATAAAGGATCATTCACCATGCATGTGGTAATCAATATATACAAAGTTATTCCAATGTAATAATAAGGAATGGAATAATGTATGATTCACCATGCGCATGTATAGACAACACATACAAAGTTATTCCCAATAGAATAATAAAGAACGGAACTGTGTCAAAGCGTGATCCGACCGATAGGATATTCCAATGTAATAATAAAGAACTAAACTAGGTCAAAGTAAATTCAAGACCGTATACGATATTCCAATAGAATAATAAATAATAGAACCAGGTCCGGCGTAAATGCACATATAGGATATTCCGACAGAATAATAAAGAACGGAATAATAGATGAATTTCACCACGTATGCGGTACTTCGCATATACAGGTTATTCCAACATGATAATAAAGAGTGGAATAACAGAAGAATATCACCATGTATGCGATACTTCGCATATACAAGTTATTCCAACAGAATAATAAATAATGGAATAACATAAGTTCTCTTCATGAATACAAAAGAAATAATACCCCTTACGAGTACAACAAATAATATCCCTTACCTTAGAAAGAAACTGAATACTGGAGTAGATAGGTAGCAGACTTCTCTTCTTCTTTCTCTCTATAGCTTCCCCCTCTATAATTTCTTTATAATAATTGCTCTATAGCTTTAGTGAATTGGTGAGAAATGAAGAAGAATGAGCTTCTATTTATAGGAAAACATAGTTTCGATAATTGAACGTTTTGGGGCTCAAAATATTACAGTACAATACCTTCATCTTTTCCTTCATTTTTAATTTAGTCCTGCAAGTATTATCAAACTTGCACCACCTCCCCTAATAGTAAATGATATAATTCAATAGTAAATCATGTGAATCAATAGTTCTAGACATGTGAAAATGTGAATTACATTATAGTACATCCATCTATACCTCCATTTTTAACTTAGTCATGCAAGTATTATCAATCTTGCACCAACTCCCCTAATAGTAACAAGAATGTGAATCAATAGTACACACATGTGAATAAATAGTTATAATCATGTGAATTAATAGCAATCAATTGCTCATTTATCCGGTTAATTACCCAACTGGTCAATATAACTTCTAGACATCAATTAATACCGAAACAAATGTCAATTTTCACTAACATTAATAATCCCAACACAATGGAACTATTTTTATCAACAATATAAATTTTGAAATTTTGAAGTTTGACTTTTCTCAAAAAAGTCTACTGTTGACTTTTTGACCAAAAAGTCAACCCCGAAAAATTTTGTGTTTATAGTCTATCTTTACTAATTTCATCGTTCTGGACTCAAATATCACGTCCGCGTCTCCAAATTCAATTCCGAACTCAAATTTGATTTTTAGTAACATTTATTCATTATTGTTATAATTCGCAATATTTAACAACAAGGTCGTTTCCAGGAAAGAGGGGGCTTTCTGATAAGGATTTCTCATTATTGGCGCACAATTAGATGACCAAACCTCTCCTTGACAGAACTTCTAGACATTATAAATATTGCAATTTATTAATATAAATAATTTTGTCATCTCAATTATTGATTTAATAACATATCATATAATGCAGATGATACTGTGATAATAATTGAATCAATAATATGAGAGATATGATGCAGCAATTACTGTAGCAATAATTGAGTATAACTGAGTGACTTCTTACGTAAGCATCAATAATTAATACCGTGTGCTACTATGCAACCACACGTATTACTGTACTTTTACTATCGGGTATTTTATGACAACTTGCTTACTTTGAAAAAAATTTCACATATCACCCTTAACTTTAAACTTTGATCAATTTAGCTATTTACCAAAATAGAAAAATTGAATACTTTTATTTCATAAATTTCGGGGTCTCACAATCAACGACCAAGCGGATTACTTCAACCGTTGGAGATGCCGGAATGGAAATGAGAGCATATCACAATGGATTTTGTGGTAGGCTTTCCAATGACTCAAAAAGGATACGACGCGATATGGGTGATAGTGGACAGATTGGCAAAATCTGCACATTTTTTGCCAATAAAGATTAGATTTGATCTCGATCAGTTGGCGAAACTATACGTTAAGGAGATCATCTCAAGACATGGAATTCCAGTATCAATTGTATCTGATAGAGATCCGAGATTCACATCCAATTTCTAGAAGAGACTACAAAAATGCATAGGAACGCAATTGAAGATGAGCATAGCATATCATTCGCAAATCGATGGGCAAAGAGAAAGAACGATCCAGACGCTTGAAGATATGCTCAGAGCGTGTATCATGGATTTTAAAGAAAACTGGGATGATCATTTACCGTTGGTGGAATTTGCATACAATAACAGTTACCACGCAAGCATTGGTATGTCGCCATACGAAACATTATACGGTAGGAAGTGCAGAACTCCACTATGCTGGGATGAAGTTGGAGAACGACAACTGTTAGGACCAGAACTGGTTCCGCAGACCACTGAAGTTGTCAAACTCATCAGAGCAAGACTAGTAGCTGCTCAAGATCGACAGAAAAAGTATGCTGATCAACACAGGCAGAGTCGTGAGTTTGAAGCAGGAAATTTCGTGTTTCTGAAAGTTTCTCCTTGGAAGGGAAAAATTCGTTTTGGCAAGAAAGGAAAGCTCAGCCCAAGGTTTATTGGACCTTTCGAGATTCTACAAAAAGTGGGGGAGGTGGCTTATGAGGTAGCCTTACCTCCAGAATTAGAGCATGTGCACAATGTATTTCATGTGTCGGTGTTACGACCTTATAAACCCGATTACAGGCATGTGATCGAATATGAACCGTTGCAGTTCAGTAAAGATTTATCTTACGAAGAAATTCTTATCCAGACAGTCGACAGGAAAGAACTAGTGCTCAGGAATAAAGTGATACCTTCTGTGAAAGTGATTTGGAGAAACCACAATGTCGAAGAGGCTACGTGGGAACTCGAAGCTGATATGATGAAGAATTACCCTGAGTTATTTGTGTAGTATGTGTCTTCGATTTTGGGGACAGAATCTTTGTAAGTAGGGGAGAATGTAACGATTTGATTATTTGAATTGTGATCATGGGGACAGAATCCTTGTAAGGAGGGAAGGATGTAACGATCCAAAATTTTAAATTGTAATGTAAATATTTATTGAGTTATATAAATATTATTTGAGGTGTTTATTGTTAAATAAATATTTTATTGATGTGTTGGTTGATGAATCTAAATGTATTAGAGAATTTTCTAAATTAAATTAATTTATAAATTTGAGGTTTGTATTATAACATGAGGGGTTATGTTGTTGTGTTGATTTAATAATTTAGATGGTATGTTAAATTATTAAATAAAGTTATAATTAAAATTATAATTTGGTGATATTTGCTAAAAGACTATATATAATTAAAATATAGTATGTGATTAATTTAATGGGTTAATGTTGGATATGAATAATATGTGATTATAGTTTATAAACTAAATTGTTTATTAAAATAAATTAAAAGGATTTAATTTAGTTTTTGTCAAACAAGGCTTAAGTATTTTAATTCTTTAGAATTTAAATGGTTTGCCAAACAAGTCTTATAGCTTTTGATATTTCTAATTTTTGAAATTTAAATAAATAATATAAATAAAATAAAATAAATAATAAATATAATGTATTTATGTTATAGACGTTATTCTGATAACTGATGATGGCTATTAAGGCTATATCAGTTTGTGTTTTCTTATGTTACGCATACTAGCTATCAGAGTTTTATTCTAGTTGTGCTAGGCAATAAAGAGAATTGAGAGAATTTGAGAAGAAGCTTAGGATTTTCAAGCAATTCTAGTGGGTTAGCAAGAATTACACGTTAATTGAAGGTATGTTCACAACCTTAGAGTTATATATGTGTGTATATATGTGTATATGTATTTCACGACAAGAATTTTTTCATGTTTTGTTATAGGCAATTGTTGAATTGTGGATTTATATAGTTGGTAATTGTGATTATATATGTTTATAATGCTAGAATTTATGTCAAATAGGGTAATCGCATGTTAATTTTCGGTTAACAGTGAAAGAAAATTTTGATCGTATATGTGTTTTTCATATGGCTTGAGTAATTTTCAATTATAGTGGACAATTCTTATGTTAAACTGTAAATTGAAGCTTGTATATGCTAGTTTTATGCGATATGAGCATAATGTCATTTGAATGAGATGATTTGGCCATGTTTTGAAATCACAATGTTAATTTTTGGATGAATATCAAAAATATTGAGTTTTATATGAAAAATATGAATTTTGAGAAATTAAAATAGTTTTAGTTGGTGTTAAATTGTTCCAATTGGTTGTAAATGTGAGCAATCATGTTTATGATAGGTGTATATTTATTTTATGTGTGAATATCATTGTTTGATGGGTGAAATTCGTGTTAGTTGGCTTAAGAAAATGTGTCGTAGCTCTGTTTTGAGAAATTGGGTTACTAAGTCGCATGGACGCTAAGAATTGTCATGAGGGCGCCTGCAAGATCCCCTATATAAAACTCAGCATGGTCACAAGAAGTGCCCATTTTCAAACACTGAAGTCTGTTTATTCTGCAAACTTTGGTTGTTCGTTGTAGCTTAGCTTAAGGTTATGGAATGTGAGAATTATGTAACAAGAATCATGTTATGTAGTTTATGAATTCAAAATTTTAAAGTGATTAGTAAATCGAGAATGCGTTTTATGGTAATTTAGTATACATAATGAAAGTTAGACAAGTGTTGCGAAGTAAAACACTTAGAGTTTTTGAAATGTGAATGGTAATGAGCATGTTATGATATGTTAACATGTCTAATAGGTATTGTGGTTCCAAAAATATGTGTAGGTGATCGTGAGTTTAACTTTATAGCTTATGCGCAAGGCAAGTTTTTCTAACTCTATATTTACATTGAGCAAGTTTCTAAACTTCTCTTTTTACATTGAGCAAGCCTTTTATCCTTATATTCATGTTGAGCTAGTTCTTACTTTAAAGTTTCGTTAAACGAACTATTATGTTCTTAATCATGATTTGAACAATCTAGCTATGACATTATTTTATTGAAACAAGTTTGAAGTCCAATACCTATTAATGCATTCTAACTTGTTTATTGTTAGAAAAGTTTCATTATTGTTATTCAAATATTATGAATACAGCTTTCTTGAATTCTAATGTCAAATGTTGAATTTTTATAGTTCATTTACTTGACACAAGTCATTCTCATGATAAGTAAGCTTTATTTTCAGCTTGCTATTACTTAATGCTTATTCAATAATTCATAGTCCTAGCTTAATTTTATTCAAGCAAGGTTTATTATTGTCATTCAATTCTTATGCTTTGTAGTTGTTTCTAAGCATGAGATCAAGTATAGTAAGTTCACTTACACTTATGCATTGTTTCATATTATGTTATTATTGATCAACTGTTATACTATCAAACACTATTGATTCAACTAGTCCTCTAGTTGATGTTCGTTAAACTTCAAATTACCCTTGAAAGCTTATCCAAACCAAACTTTCTTTGGTTCGGACTTGTATTCTAAATACTAAGATGAACAACCCTATAATTATTAGGGGATAACTTACGCGTAGCGTTAAAATATTTGTGCACAATACATTGTACGAAGGGCTGATCCCCCTAAGTACTAGGAGTCCTTATAGTCTTATGACTGCTAAAGTTGGAGTTGAAAGATTACTCACAACTGTGGACATAGTTCATGGTCTTATGACCCTCAGTTATGTATATTCCATATTTTGGATTCCAGTTCCTGATTATCATTGTTAGAGTACTATTAAGTTTTGATGAGCCTATTATTGGTAGATATTATTATACTCCTATTGATTCATGGTTATATTCAGTGAGCAATTGTTTTGCTCACTCTTGCATATTTATAAACTCATTACAACTAAAGTGGAGAAGGTAGGTGAACCTTCGACTAGCAAAGGAAAGGGAAAAATGTACAAGTGATGAAGACTTGTAATTTTGATTATGGTTATGATGTTAGACTTTTATTTTGAAGATCTTAGACTTTATTTTAATGATGTAATGTTATAATTTTAATTCCGCATTTGAATGACGTTTAAAGGTTAGATAACCTGGGATATTTTTTGAACTTAAAAGATGTAACCCTTTTTAAGGGGAGGTTTTATGATTCAAATATTATTTTATTTGGGTAGATAATATGAATGTTTGAATAGTGAGCACCAAATCTTGTGGGAATGAAGTACCTAGATTTGTGGGTGTCACACAGGTTATTCCAACATAATAATAAGGAATGGAATAACAGAAGCTCTCTTCATGAATACGAAAGAAATAATACCCCTTACCATAGAAAGAATTGGAAATTGGAATAATGAGCTTCTATATATAGGAAAATATAGTTTCGATAATTACACGTTTTGGGGCTCAGAATATTACAGTATAATACCTTCCTCTTTTCCTTTATTTTTAATTTAGTCCTGCAAGTATTATCAAACTTGCACCACCTCCCCTAATAGTAAATCATGTGAATCAATAGTAAATCATGTGAACCGATAGTTCTAGACATGTGAAAATACGAATTACAGTATAATACCTCCATCTATACCTCTATTTTTAACTTAGTTATGCAAGTATTATCAATCTTGCACCAACTGCCCTAATAGTAACAAGAATGTGAATCAATAGTACACACATGTGAACAAATAGTTATAATCATGTGAATTAATAGCAATTAATTTCTCATTTATCCGATTAATTACCCGACTGGTCAGTATAACTTCCAGGCATTAATTACTACCGAATTAAATGTCGATTTCCACTAACACTAATAATTCCAACACAATGGAACAATCAATTTCATCTTTAATCAACACGAACTTATTCATCATTAATATTATAACTCACAATATTTAACAACCAGGTCATTCCAAGGAAAGAAGGGGCTTTCCGATAAGGATTTCTCCTTATTGGCGCGCAATTACATGACCAAACCTCTCTTTGACAGAACTTATAGACATTGTAAATATTGCAATTTAATAATATGAATAACTTTTTCGTCTCAATTATTGATTTAATAACATAAAATGCAGATGATACTGTGATAATAATTGAATCAATAATATGAGAGATATGATGCAACAACCATCAGTAGCAATAATTGAGTGACTTCTCACGTAAGCATCAATAACCAATACCGCAGCTACTATGCAACCACACGACATCGTATTTTTTACTATCGGGTAGTTCAACAATTTTAACGGTAAAACTTCCGTCGTTATTTTTATAAAAAGATAATTCTCTCGTTTTCTAACTACGACAATACTTCCATTGTGGGGTCCACCAATGATTGTGCCGTCATACGAATATTCCCTGTTAAATCGAATATTCCCCGACCAATCGAATATTATATAACCACTTGCTTACTTTGCAAAATTTGTAATTATTACCCACAACTATAACATTATATCAAATTCACACAATAATATTCAAAAATATATTTCGAGAAAATATTCTTTATTCATAAAAGTTGGGGTCTTACAACCTCCCATTCTTATGAAATATCGTCCTCGAAATTAGGGTACGTACCTGGTATATCGAAGAGGTGAGGATATCTTGACTTCATCTCAGATTCTAACTCCCAGGTCATTTCCTCCACATCGTGGTTTCTCCACAAAACTTTGACTTGAGGTATAACCCTGGAGCGTAAAATATGCTCCTTCTTATCTAAGATTTTAACAGGAACCTCTTCATACGTTAAATCTTCCGCTATTTCGTCTGGTTCTAACTCAATAATGTGGTTCGGGTCTTTCACATATTTACGTAACATAGATATGTGAAAAAATTATGAACACGAGACATACTTGCGGCAAAGTTTAGTCTATAGGCCACAGCTCCTACTCGCTCAAGGATTAAAATGGGGCAATGAATCGAGGATTGAGCTTTCTCTCTTTCCAAATCTCGTAACTCCTTTCCATGGAGCAACACGTGAATAACAACACATGATCTCCAATATCAATTCCACGCCCTTTCGATGAAGATCAATATAACTCTTTTGTCGATCTTGTGAGAGTTTTTATACGTTGTCGGATCGTTTGAATCTTTTCCGTAGTCATACGTATCAAATTCGGTCCCAACAACGTTGTTTCACCCACCTCATCCCAAAGATACCGGAGAACGACACTTTCTTCCATACAACGCCTCAAATGGAGCCATGCCAATACTTGCTTGATAACTATTGTTGTAGGAAAACTCCACCAATGGTAAGAACTTGTCCCAACTTCCCTTGAAGTCAAGGACACATAGTCTTAATAAATCTTCAAGAGTTTGAATAGTCCTTTCCATCGCCCATCCGCTTGAGATGATGATATTTAACTAAATCGTAAATCTGTGCCCACAGCTTTTTGCAAACTAACCCAAAATCGTGAAGTAAATCTTGGGTCTCGATCAGAAACTATGGATACTGGCATACCATGCAATCTTACAGTCTCGTTTATGTACATACTAGCAAGATGTTCAAGTGTATAAGTTTCTCGTATCGGTAAGAATTGAGCAGACTTGGTCAATCTACAACAATCACCGAAATCGCATCTATGCCTTGAGAAACCTTGGGAAGACCAGTAATGAAATCCATGGTAATGTGCTCCCACTTCCATTTTGGAATTTCAAGTGGTTGCAATGGACCTTTTGGCACTTGATGCTCTGCCTTGACTCGTTGACAAGTTAGACACCTTGAGATAAACCCCGCTATCTCTCTCTTCATATTGATCCAACAAAATGTATGTCGAAGATCACGATACATTTTGGTACTACTAGGATGGATTACAAATGGTGTGTTGTGCGCCTCCATCATGATTTTATACTTCAAGTCAGAAACGTTAGGAACACAAAGTCTGGAGTTGACTCGAAGTATTCTTTCTTCATCGATTCTTGCTTCTGGAATAGCACCGTCTTGCACTTTCTTCCTCATACACATTAGCTCCAGGTCTGTAGCTTGAGCAACTTTAACTTTATCGATTAAGGTCAGTTCCACTCGTATATTCGCCATCATCACATGGGTCCCTGGAGTCTTTAACTCTATTTCCATCCTTTCCAAGTCATACACAATGGGCCTTTACGTTGACAATATTTCACTCGTGCCCGTATATGATCTTCTACTCAATACGTCAGCTACTACGTTCACTTTTCTAGGATGGTATTGGATGGTATGATCATAATCTTTCAACAAATCAAGCCATCGTCGTTGCCGCATGTTGAGTTCCTTTTGAGTGAAGAAATATTTGAGTCTTTTATGATCCGTATAGATCTCCACCTTCTCTCAATACAGGTAATGCCTCCAAATCTTAAGCGTAAAAATGACTGCTACCAATTCTAGATCATGAGTAGGATAATTCCTCTCATATTCTTTGAGTTATCGCGAGGCATAGGCTATGACTTTCTCATGTTGCATGAGAACACATCCTAACCCTTTGTCTGAAGCATCATTATAGATGACAAATCCCTCCGAGAAAGATGGTATTGTCAGAACAGGTGCTGAAATGAGTCTTTTCTTGAGTTCTTGAAAACTCTTCTCACATTCCTCGCTCCAACCGAACTTTGTATCTTTTCGAGTCAGCTGAGTTAATGGAGTAGCGATTCGATAAAATCCTTCCACTTAATCTCCGATAATAACCACTGCTTTGCCGAGAAAGCTACGACTTCACCATCGATTTTGGTGTGCTCCTACTTTAATTGATTCAATCTTTGTTGGGTCAACATATATTCCATGATTTGATATCACGTGCCCAAGGAATGCAACTTCCTCAAGCCAGAACTTGCATTTCTTCAACTTGGCATATAGCTTGTTTTCACGAAGCTTTTGGAGTATCAGTCTCAAGTATTGCTCACGGTCTTCACGGCTTTTGGAGTATATGAGAATGTTATCAATAAAGACGACCATAAAGTGATCCAAATATTCCTTGAATACTCGATTCATCATGTCCATGAAGGCAGCAGGAGCATTAGTCAATCCAAAAGATATGACTAGGAATTCATAATGCCCGTATCGAGTTCTGAAAGTAGTCTTTGGAATGTCATCGCTTTTTAATCTTCAATCGATGATATCCTAACTAAGATCAATCTTTGAAAAGAATTTGGCTCCTTGCAACTGGTCAAACAGGTCATCAATGCGAGGCAATGGGTACCTATTTTTATGGTGACATGATTCAACTCCCGATAATCAATACAAAGTCGCATACTTCCATCTTTTTTCTTCATGAATAGAACAGGAGCACCCCAAGGAGATGTACTAGGACGAATGAAACCGATGTCTAACAATTCCTATAATTAGGTCTTTAACTCCTGAAGTTCAATAGGAGCCATTCGATATACGGCTTTGGAAAGGGGTTTTATACCATGTTCAAGGTCAATACAAAATTCAATTTCTCACTCTGGGGGTAGGCCAGGAAGTTCTTTAGGGAATACGTCAGGAAATTCATTAACAATAGAAATATCATTCAAAATTGACGTATTTTTATTTAAATCCGTAACATGAGCTAAGAAAGCTTGACATCCGTTTTTCAATAAACGAATAGCTTTATGGCTTGAGATGACAGTGATTGATTTTAATGGTTTGGTTGCTTGAATTCACATAATAGGTTGGTTAGGAATATGAAAGTTAACAACCTTACGAAAATAATCAATTTTTGCATGATGAGTAGTTAACCAATCAATCCCTAGAATTACATCAAATGCAAGTATTTTCAATGAAATAAGATCGACAAGTAATGTGAGGGTACCGATTTGAACCAAACAAGACTTATAAACAGTGGATGTAATGAAGGTTTCTCCCAACGGAGTTTCAACAGATAAGTCAAAGTCTAATTTCTCTAGAGTCAAATTTAAACGTTGAGCGCAAGTAGGAGAAATAAAAGAATGGGTAGAACCTGGTATCAAATAAGGTATAGACTTCGCTAGAGTTTATGATAAGCTTACCCGTGATGACCTCGTTCGGGTTCCTTTCTTTCTGGGAGGTCACGACAAACGCTCTCCCTTGCACTACCGACTTTGACTTTTCTGGGACGGCCTTTGGTGCCTCCTTCCAAGCTAGACTTGTCTTCGATGAACGAAAAAATTGGGCTAGGTGACCTTCTCTTCCACAATTGTAACATGCTTTGGACAGCATCGCGAAGTTTGGACTGATGTGTCCCTCCCCTCCGCATTTGAAGCATATGATAGGTGATCGTTCTCCTTCCTTCACAACGGGTGATGGTGCTGACGTCTTTCCATCATTGTTGAATCTCCTCTTCTTGAAATGTCCATTCTTATTGTTTTGGCCATGATTACCACCGAAGTGGTTACCATTTTTGGCATATTGATTCCTCCACGCTTATTGTCACCGCTTCGATGACTGTTATCATTGGTATTATCATTTTATCGCCTTCTCTCTTTTGGTTGGGTTGGCTCATTATCGCGCTCCAATAACTGAGCCCTATTAACAACATCTGAATACAAACATAGTTTATGAGAGATAAGATATTGACGTATCTCGGGTTTAAAATCTCTTAGAAACATTCGCGTCATTCTCTCCTCATTATCAACCAAATGGGATGCAAACCGGGACAACTCGGCAAACTTGGCTTCGTATTGCGACACCGTCATGTTGTTTTTCTCTAGCTTGATGAACTCTACCTCTTTCATGTGATGAATACTTTCGAGAAAGTACTTGTTGTTGAAAAATTCTTGGAACTTCTCCCAAATCATCTTCAATGCGGCAGGTTGAGTACGCTTTACAGATTCCCACCAGTAATCTGGCTCTGCTAGCAACATGAAGGTGGCAAAGCGAACCTTTTGCTCCTCGGAGCATCCCAAGACATCAAATATCTTGCAGATCTGCTTTATCCACATCTTCGCTTTTAAGTGGTTTTGGCTCTCCAAAAACTCCGGTGGTCCTAGTTCCTTGAATCGCTTAGCGGTGACCGTCGAGAGTTGCCGTTGTTTCCACTCGCATTTTAGACAGAGCCGCTCTCACTCGATATTGCATGAATTGCATAAAGCCTCCGAACATTCCATCATTCATCATTTGGTCAAGTGTTGTTGTTTGCATGAGGAGGATCGCCTTCTTAATGCACATTATCCTCGATTATTGATCTGTGGTGACTCAACGGCCTCCTCGTGGCTCCATTGCTATTCTCAACATTCCGGGATGTCATTTTCAAATATCGCCACAAAACAAGGGTTAATTAACATATCACATATTATCCCTATACTCGATCGACCAATTAAATACCAAATAAACTTAGGTAGGTCATACTAGCTAAAGAATTCCCCGCCTCTCCTCCTAGTTCTTATCTCACATCTCACCAGGATCATATCCCTAAGCTTTGATACCAATCATGACGCCCCCCAAAATATGTATACATCACCCATCTCGAAAGTCGCCAAATACATGGTACAAAATACAATTAAAAACTTAATTATACAACTGTCGTGTAAAATACGACAAAATATATGCTGTGAGTTTTAATACAAATATTGTCATCTAGACAATATCCACACTCAAAGGAGTCCTCATTGCATTTATTATCCCACTATTTTATAGAATAGTGAGGACTACTAATACTATCATCTGTATCGTCACTCCGTTCCCCGACTAGTCCCGGCTATGTTCTCATTTCCTGAAGAGAACAATGAAAGCAAAAGGGTGAGCTCAACTAGCCCAGTAAGAAATATTATGACTAAGATAATGCAGAATAAATTATTGTTAGCCTACAACAGTGTTAAACTGATACAATATAACAAACATCAAGTTTAACTGCAGCGGAACAAGCAATCCATTAGAAGATTCAAGTAGAGAATAAAATCTACTATCTTCTATGATTTAAAAGGTTTTTCATCACTTTTATCGCTGAGACTCAGCTTAATAAATAATCCACATCATCGAACCACCCCTGCACTACAGCCAAGGATATTCTTTAGTATCACGACCACAAATTATCCATGCACTATGGGCCAAGGATATTCGTGTATTCATTAATGGTCATGATCATGCCAACAACTGTCCATCAATGCACTACGGGCCAATGAGGACTTTTACCACATCATTTGTAACATTACGGTCATGATTATACCGAATGATCCCTGGTCATAATCATACCAAGTCTATCTATGCATTACATGCCACGGATGACTTTCAACATAATATAAACATGAGGATAATGACAATGATATAGGAATTCAATAAAACAAGTTCAAGAATAAATTTTTAAAGATTTATAATCTAATTTATCCAGAAATCAATAATGTCCAAATTGTCAACATGATACTTCTTTGTAGAGTAAAATTCAAGAATGCTCAGAAGAATATTTCCATGAAAATATACTGGATGAAGCCCAAATATCAAGGATATTCCACTAATTTCATGGAGTATAGAAGCCAAAACTTTAACCAACTGAGTGTAATAGAATATATGAAACTGCAAATGGATTTTTGCCCACCATGCGGTAATCCACGTAGACAGATCATTTCCACAATTTAATAAGGAATGAATATGAAGGATCATTCACCATGTATGTGATAATCCACATAGATAGGTTATTCTAATAGAATAATAAAGAATGGAATCTGTGACGCCCCCAAAATTAGGTATACATCACCCATCTTGGGTCGCCACTTACATGGTGCAAAATTTAAATACAACTTATTAACATAATCGTAGGTACAATACGACATAAATCGTGAGTTTAAATACAAATATCGCTCTACTAGATATTATACAAACTCAAACAAAAGTCCTCATTACAATTATTATCACACTATTTCACGTAATAGTGAGGACTACTAATGCTATCTTCGGGACCATCACTCATTTCCCGACTCGTCCCGCCTATATTCTCATTTTCAAGAGAGCAATTGAAAGAAAGGGTGAGCTCAACTAGCCCAAGAAGAAATATTATGACTAAGATAATGCGTAATAAATTATCAATAGTCTTCAACAATGTTAAACCGATAAAATATAATAGACAAACCGGTTTAATCTGCAATGAATATGCAATCCATTAAAAGAGTCAAGTAGAAAATAAAGTCTACTATCTTTTAGGTTTTAAAAGGTTTTTCATCATTGTTATATTTGAGACTCACTTTAATAAATATTCCACATCATCGAATCACCCTCGCACTACTGCCAAGGATATTCTTTAGTATCACGACCACAATTATTCATGCATCTACGGGCCAAGAATATTTTGTGTATTCATTAATGGTCATGATCATGCCAACAATCGCCCATCAATGCACTACTACCAATCGAGGATTTTACCACATCATTTGTAACATTACGGCCATGATTACAATCGAATAGTCTCTCGGTCATAATCATACCAAGTCCATCTATGCACTACTGTGCCATGAGATGACTTTAAAAAAAATATAAACATGAGGATGATGACAATGATATAAGAATTCAATAAAACAAGTTCAAGAATTATTTTATCCAGAATTATTAACGTCCAAATTATCAACACGATCATTGTTTTGTAGAGTAAAATTCAAGAATGATCAAGAAGAATATGAAAAGATCTTTGGATGAAACGCAAATATCAAGGATATTCCACTAATTTCATGGAGTATAGAAGTCAAAGTTTTAACCAATTTGGGTATAATAAAGAATGGAATAACAAAAGAAATCACCATGCATGCGATAGACCGCATGCAGAAAAGTTATTCCAACAAAATAATAAATAACGGAACGAGTCGTGAAATTCACACCAAGCGGGATGTTCCAATGTAATGATAAAGATGGAACTGGATCAGGTGTAAAAACACACGATAGGATATTCCAGCAGAATGATAAAGGCGGAACCAGTCGGTGTAAAACACATGTGATGTGATGTTCCAACAATAATAATAAAGACGGAACCAGTCCGGTGTAAAACACATGCAGCGAGGATGTTCCAATGAGAATAATAATAAAGACGGAACCAAGTCCGTGTAAAACACACGCGAGCAGGATGTTCCAATGAATAATAGAAGAATGTCATCAAGTATAGGGTAAACCACTTATACAAAGTTATTCCAACAGTAATAATAAGCAATGGAATAACAACAGTTCTCTTCATGAATAAGAAAGAATAACACCCTTACTTTTGGTAGGAGATTGAAATCTTTGCAAAGCAGGTGTAGTAACAAAATACTCTTCTTCTTTCTCTCTTATTCTTTCTATACTTTCTCTCTCTATAGCTTGAATGAATTCGTGAAAATAATGAAGCCCTAGGCCTCTATTTATAGAAGATTTCTAGCTTAGCACCGCCGTGTGAAAAAGAAAGTGGCTTCGAATTTAATCGGGTTTGACCTTTGTAATGTGAAACGACAAGTGGTTCGATCTGTGAATGTGAAACGACAAGTGGTTCGACGTCGGTAAAGGTAATTACTATTAACGAAGGTAAATACTATTGACGAAGGTAAATACTATTCACAAGGGTAATTACTATCGATGATGGTAAATACTACGGACGAAGGTAATTACTATTCACAAAGGTAATTACTATTGACGAAGGTAATTACTATCGACGAAGGTAAATACTATTCACAAGGGTAATTACTATCGACGAAGGTAATTACTATTGGACGAAGGTAAATACTATCGATTGAAGAGACTCTTAGATGATGACATATGAGCCCCCATAAAATAATCAAACTTACCACAAATCATTTTTTTTTTCATCAACACATATTTAATCTTTCAACAATTATTAATCATTTATAACTTGTCGTCTCAATTATTGATTTAATACTATAACATATTATACGGATGATCTTTGTGACAATAATTGAATCAATAATATAAGAGATATGATCAAAGAATTATTGTAGTAATAATTGAGCATAAGTGAGTGACTTCTCACGTAAGCATCAATAATCAATACCGTGTGCTACTATGCAACCACGCCAGACATTCATTACTTTACCACCGGTAGTTCAACAGCTTTAACGGTAACACCTCCGCCGTTATTTTTATAAAAATATTTTTGTCGTTTTTCTCAATCCGACAATAATTACATTTGGGGTCCACCAATGATTGAGCTATTATATACGATAATATTCCTAACAAAAAGAATATTCCCCGACCAAACGAATATTTTATAACAACTTGCATACTTTGCAAAATTTATAAATATTATCCACAACTATAACATTATATCAAATTTATTCCATAATATTCAAAAATAATATTTATAGAAAAATTCATCTTTATTTATAAAAATTTGGGGTCTTCTGAGAATCGTGTAAATACGTAATCCACACGTATAGAATATTCCAAATGTAATAATAAAGGATGGAATAATAGAAGAATTCACCATGCATGCGATGACAAAGATGCAGACGGTTTTTCCAATGAGAATAATAAATAATGGAACCGAAGTAAATGCGTAATACGAATGCAGATGAGGATATTCCAACAGAATAATAAAGAATGGAATAATAGAAGAATTTCACCATGTATGCGGAACTTCACATAGACAGGTTATTCCAACATAATAATAATGAATGGAATAACAGAAGAATTTCACCATGTATGCGGTACTTCGCATAGACATGTTATTCCAACATAATAATAAGGAAGGGAATAACAAAAGCTCTCTTCATGAATACGAAAGAAATAATACCCCTTACCTTAGAAAGAATTGGATATTGGAATAGTAAGGTAGCATATTTCTCTTCTTCTTTCTCTCTATAGTAATTGCTCTATAGCTTGAGTGAATTGGTGAAGAATAATGAAGAAATGAGCTTCTATTTATAGAAAAATATAGTTTTGATAATTGCACATTTTGGGGCTCAGAATATTACAGTATAATACCTTTCTCTTTTCCTTTATTTTTAATTTAGTCCTGCAAGTATTATCAAACTTGCACCACCTCCCCTAATAGTAAATCATGTGAATCAATAGTAAATCATGTGAACCAATAGTTCTAGATATGTGAAAATATGAATTACAGTATAGTACCTCCATCTATACCTCCATTTTTCACTTAGTTATGCAAGTATTATCACTCTTGCACCAACTCCCCTAATAGTAAGAAGAATGTGAATCAATAGTACACACATGTGAACAAATAGTTATAATCATGTGAATTAATAGCAATTACTTACTCATTTATTCGATTAATTACCCGACTGGTCAGTATAACTTCCAGACATCAATTACTACCGAATTAAATGTCGATTTCCACTAACACTAATAATTCCAACACAATGGAACTATCAATTTCATCTTTAATCAACACGAACTTATTCATCATTAATATTATAACTCATAATATTTAACAACCAGGTCGTTCCCAAGAAAGAGGGGGCTTTTCGATAAGGATTTCTCCTTATTGGCGCACAATTAGATGACCAAACCTCTTATTGACAGAACTTCTAGACATTGTAAATATTGCAATTTAATAATATGAATAACTTTGTCGTCTCAATTATTGATTTAATAACATAAAATATAGATGATACTGTGACAATAATTGAATCAATAATATGAGAGATATGATGCAGCAATTACTGTAGCAATAATTAAGTGACTTCTCACGTAAGCATCAATAACCAATATCGTAATGTGCTACTATGCAACCACAGCGTAGACATCGTACTTTTACTAAGGGTAGTTCAACGGTTTTAACGGTAAAACTCCACCGTTATTTTTATAAAAGATAATTACATCGTTTTCTAACTACGACAATACTTCCGTTATTGTGGGGTCCACTAATGATTATCTTTGTCGTCTGAATATTCCCGAAGAAAATGAATATTCCCCACCAATCGAATAGTATATAACCACTTGCTTACTTTGCAAAATTTATAAATATTACCCACAACTATAACATTATATCAAATCCACACAATAATATTCAAAAATATATTTCGAGAAAATATTCTTTATTCATAAAAGTTGGGGTCTTGCAGTCCATCCCAAGAATAACATCGAAATTGTGCATACACATCGAAAAAAGATTAACCCTACGAATCTCATCCCCAAAACTGATCGTACACCCTTGATATAAATCAGAAATAACAATAGAAGTTCCTATCGGGGTAGCAATAGATATAACAGAATCTAAAGACTGAGATGCACACCCAGGATCCGAACAAAAGACTCAGAAACAATGGAATGAGTAGAACCCGTATCAAAAAAATAGACGCCTCACGTTTTTCAACTAAAAGAGTGCCAGAAACAGTACCTGGTTCACCTGCCACCTGGTTATATGTCAAGGAAAACACTCAACCACCCTGATTCTAACCTCCATTGACACCATTATCACCACCTCCACCATTACCACGTGCCTCGGTACAATCTCTAGCCATATGACCCATCTGTCCACACAAGAAGTATGCACTAGTGACTCCATGACACTGTCTCCCTAGATGATTAGCCCCACAAGTAGCACAAAGAGCTATCAGAGTAAGATTTATCTTACCCCCACTAGCTCGTCCTAGATAACAACCCTGATTCTGCCCCTGCTGATGATTCTACCATGATTGACGATTCTGACCATGCTAAGGTTGTTGAAGCTAACGATTTGCCCTTGCTGAGGCATCTACTGATAACCTCTATTCTGATTCTAACCACGCCACTGCTGCTGCTGGCCACCACGGTTCTTGTTTCACTGACCACCCTGATTTTTCCCAAGTTGACCCGATGCTTGACCCTGCTGGTAATCTCCGTCCCTCTTTCGACTCCCATCAGGTTTAGAAGACCGAAAGTCCTGTCGCTCCATCTCAATATTCTTGGCTCCATTGGCCACTGCTGACACATCTGCAAACTTGGTGTTAATGAGATGTTGCCGATATCTATAATGAATCCTCCACTTGAACTTCTCTGCCTATTCTGCTACAGTACCTACTGAGGTTCCCGCAAAACCTGCCAACTTGGTGAACCTTGTCATAAAATCCGTGATGGACTCATCAAATTTCTGCTGAATAGACAAATATTCTCTGGCATAGGCCTCTTTATCAGCAGCTGGAAATTACTCTGATAAAAGACCTCACAAAACTCCGCCCAACCAAGTGTCCCAACATATCCATCACCCTTTGTTACTTTCACCACCTTCCACCACCTTTGTGTATCCCCTTCTAGCTTGTAAAGTACAAGCAATACTCTCTGATTATCCGAGCACCCGAACACATAAAAGATCTTCTCTAGGTGAGAAATCTAATTCTCTACATTAATTGGAGTCGGAGCTGAACTGAATGACTGTGGTTTCTTCTTCTGAAACCTTTCCAACCATACATATATTGGAACCACCTGCTGATAATGACCATCTACATTCCCTTCCTCTTCATTTGCCTGTGGACCATTATTTCCCAGGTTCTCCTGCTCAGGAATTTATGGTGGTGGTTGCTTCATTGCCTATACAACTTATGCCACGAACTGAGGTAAAGCCTGATTCACTGCCTAATTTACCAAGGTAGCCAATTGAGCATTAATCTGATCATTAAGTTCCTCATTGGACTGACCCTCACCTCTTCCTCTATTGTTACCTTGCCTCCTAGCAACTCTAGTGGATCTACGAGCCATCTAAGAAAAAGATCACGAATATAAACAAAGTAGATTAGAGAGATTTGAATATAGCTGATATAATAGCTGAATAGAAAGTCAAACAAAATAAAAACCTAACCCAGAAGTCTACCCATAACTCACAGTGCAAACCTAAATAGGTTTTCTACTAGAAAGAACCTAAGCTTTGATACCAACTCTGTAACACCCCCTTTCCTAAATAGAAAGAGAGGTTACTCAAAACATAACAAAATTGAAGAATATATAACAAGGCTCTAAACCACAAAAGAAAAGTCTTAATATCTGATAAATACCACAAGTTAACCATAATAAATATCAAACTACCTCAAACCACAATCTAAAATAATTATTACAATTCTGAACAAATTAATGTATCACAACCTATACATAATATATCTAAATCATTTGGATAAAAGAGAGCTCTTGTCACACTTACCTTTGATTCCCATGATTACCTGCTGGAAGAAAAACATGGCGTGAGCCAAATGCCCAGTACAGATATAGAATAAAACAATGATGAAATGAAATAATTAACTCAATTAAATGAACTAAAACGAAATGAAACGAATAAAACTAACATAACAAAATAATTATCTGAATTAAATGGCTGGGTGTAATTTCATACCGAGCTCAAAACAAAACAAAATATACCTTGCCACATAGGCAAATCAAATAATGTCACACAGGCAAGTCACACACATTAGACCGCGAAACCAACGCTTGTAAAATTGGAAGGTGTGTTTGGCACAAACATCACCAATCTGTAGAACAGAACAGAACATAAAAATAGGGTCGACCCATTCACCTCCCACAAAAAAATACCAAATGACCAACTCCCATTGGAGCACAAAACGGAGACGTCGTGGACAGATCACACCGCCACGGAGGTGTCATACCTCGGTGCCAAGAGGACATGCCCGTGGTACCCCCATAGGTGGTTATAGCTCATGTATACCCTATGGTATTCTAACAAATATATAATGTCACAACACATGTGACACAATATCAACACAAATGGATTCTAACGTGTACATGTTAAACTAAAACGAATTATCAACACAAAGTCTCCAAAAATATTAACATGTACTTTCTACAAATATCGAAATAAATACTAACCATGATACACTAGATCAAGAGTACAACATGAGTTCTAAGTATCAATACCAAGACGAAACTATCACATGAATTTAAGAAGGAATATTTTTGGGAAACAATAACTAATTTTGAAACGAGAAACAAAATGAACAAATTAAATTTAATAAGAGTATTGCCGAAGGAGTATGGAATTCGTACCTGAATTAATCAATATAATACCCAAAATTCAAATAAGGTTATGCTAGTCTCCTTCTCCGATCTAATAAAATTACATAAATTTTTTTTACAAATCTAATCATCAATATTATAATACTATTAAATTTATTAGTAAACAATTTTTATTACTCTTACTAACAGAATGAACCAGCTTGAATTAATATGTAAAATTTCCAATATACTTTTGTTTACCAGCAGATTAAACAATTCTTAATGAAATTTATTTCTTATTTATGTCTTCTAAACTTGCTAATACTAATAGCATGCCATAAAAGGTCCAATAACTAAAAAAAACTCCACCGGTTGCGTTTTATATTGATAAAATATTGGTTCCTTTTTCTTTTTATTTTTTTACACCCACTTAGCCTTAATTAGAGGATAACATGAACATAAATATGAATGGACCACGCCATCCTGAAAAGCCACTTTCAAATTTTTATTATTATTTTACTCACATAAATGATTTCCTGCATGATTGTAATATTATACTGACTTGCACTCGATTTAAGTATTAAACTAATTAAATTATAATTGATGTTTTAATTATTTCTATTTTTTATATTATGACCAATCAATAATTCTATTATATATTTATAAATATATATAAACTATGAACAATGTTATAACAGTAGGCTTTAAAAAAAGGTTACGAATTTTTTTTATTTTTTTAAAAAGATATATATATATATATATATATATATATATATATATATATAAAATAAACCAATCAACAATTAGCAGGACCTTATGATGTGAATTATGCATCTAGATTTCAATTGATCAAATAAAGAATTTATGGTACACACTATTCAATACACATAAAAGAAAAGTACCTGTTTTGTTTCCTATTCTTACTACCGCCGTTTTCTCTCTTACCTTTCTCCCCTTGGTTTGTATCAGATATGAGGAAGATTAGGTTTTAGTTATTATTTATATATTTTATTATTTCTTTTACTTTTAATAGGATTTTAATATCACACAAAAATAAATTAGACCCAAGTAATTTTAAGGCTCAATTTTACTAAGTTAATTTTTATCACTTACTAATACTTATTAGCACACCGAGAGTAAATGATTTGATTGACCCAAATAAAAGACAAAATACAATTAATATAATTTAAAACAAAATAATTTTTATTTTTATTCAATATTTATTTATTTATTTATTTTACCGGGTATTACAACATTCTTTTTCTTTAATTGTTTCACCCTTTGCTTGGTCATGTTCACAGATTTTGAATGTTCTCAGAGTAGGAATCAATTCTATTGCTTATTTGCATCTGGTTGATTCACGGAGATGATCAGTTTCTAAGAATCTTCAAGATAATCCTTTAGTGTTGATCATACTCTATATTTTATCAAGAACACAGAACATTGGTTTTCTATATATTTGCATACATACCAATCCTTCAGCAAGAGTTAATCCACTTAAGCTTTGTAGGATTTAGATTAACTTATGACATACTCCATACTTCTTTCAAGATGCCATTTTCAACCTGAACTTTGAGTGGAGAGAGAGTTTGTTGACAATTTAAGTATCCAACCTTAATGTACTCTTTCTCTCTTCCCATTTTTAGGAAGAGTATGGTCTCTTGATAGAGTATTGTTATAGTACATAAGGTGATGCAACATATTGTTCATGTATATGTTAATGACGAACCGTACCTTTACACTATCAGTTTCTTGACAGTCATTTGTCTTGCTAAAATGATGTTAGGCATTGATGTGCAAATCTTTACATTCATTGCTGATAGCTTGTTGCTCCATTTAACCTTAGATCAATTAGGCATCGTCTTGGAGTTGACAACATAGGAAAGTCTTGGAAGCTTTAGTTCTTTGATAGTCTTGAGTCAAGGATTAGATCCAATTGATTAGCCAAGTACATATTAAGTGAAATGTTCTTTCTTCTCTAAATAGACATTTCTTTGCATGTATAGGCCTTTCATCTTTTAGAACATAGGATGATAGACTCTTTGCTTTTGATGCCCTTTTTGACTTCTCATCGCTGATCTGTTAATAGCAGATTTACTTTGGACATGAATTGGTCTTGTTGCTTCATTAATTTAGAACAGGGACTAACTCGAAAGCGACTTTGGTGAATATGCTGCGCACTGCACGTATAATTTCCAACGTGTGAGCTCATCAGTAATCCCAAGCAACTTACTACTAAACTAAGTCTAGAACATGGTTTGTGCCTAGGATCAGACTCAAAGCATTAGCTATAGAATATATTATGAGAACCTGCTTTGCTACCAGTTGTTAGTTCCCAGAGGGCACACAATAGATCTAGAAGAGGGGGGGGGTTGAATAGATCCTTTAAGATTTCAAAAATCTTTTCCATTTTAGTTTACATTGCTAAGTAATTAGTAGATGACAAACTTAAGAATTATTTCAAACATAGTGGAATAAGTTAAGGTTCCCTTCATAGATGTTATCTTGACCATTTTTCTAGAGTTAGTTTAGATGTAAGTAGTTATTATATTCATATCAGTTATAGCAGTTAAAGATTCATAATGTAAATGACAGTATAAAAAAGACATAAGGAATTTTAAGTGGTTCAGAGACTCAAGCTCCTAATCCATTCTTTTGCTTCAACAAACAGGGATTCCACTAAGGAAGTTTTTACATCTTTGAATCACTAAGATTCCTTCAAGGCCAGCAGCCTTGTAACTTTTGTTCACTAAGAACTCTTCAAGTCTACCAGACTTAGAACTCTAGTTCACTGATGAATGGGTAATATACCCATGAATTGGATATGTATATGCTTGATTTATTATTATTTTTGAGTATTTTAGGGTAGTTTTTATATGTTTACTTGTTATTTTGTAGATTAAGGTTAAGTAGGGGCATAAACGGAGTTTTTTTGGCATAGTTGATGGAAAAATAGTAATTCAGCAGCAAGGAGCCAGCGCCGGGGCGCTATAATCAAGGTATTACTCAGCTTCGGGGCGCTGAGGCCCAATCTGGCATGCCCAAGGCGCATGCAAAGCAGAAGTTGACGAGCTTTAGGAGTTTAAAAGAGGTAAAATAGGAGTATTTAAGGGGATTTGCTGAAAAAATTGGGGAACTAACCATCATAGCTAGAGGTTAATCAAGATTTTCACCAGAGAATTGTGGAAAAGAAATCCAATTGAAGATTGAAGCTTGGAGGATTTTCTTTTAGAGTTTCTTTTTCTTTTTCTTATTTTTAATTGTGTAATTCTTATGAGATGATTTTTATGGGATTGTTGGTTTTATTTTTCAGTATGAACTAATTTTCAATTAAGACTACAAGTTGAACCTTTTATGTTTATGAATTGATTATTCGATTTAATCAAGTTATTTATGTCAAGGAGAATTGTTTATAGTGTTTTGTGCGTGTTAACTAATTATTTGGCCAATAATTACTATGTTACTCTAGAAGGATTCGGGAGATAAAATCTAGGATTGGAACTGGACATGATAACATGTATGCTTAATTATTTGCATGAGATGAATAATTAAGGTTGTGAATTAAATAGGAATATTTGTTCACTGCATGTAACAATTGGGAATTAGAACTTAACGAGTTTGATTTAATTATTTTGCATAGGAATACCAGGATTAATTGAATTGAATAAAAGTTATCTGTTCACTTGGGAAAGGGCGTTTAACAACTAGAATTCCTGTTAATAATTCTGGTGGCGTAATAACTAGAATAATTGGATAATTGGTTTGTAGTACATAAATTGGGGATATTGTAGTCTTAACCTTTATTTATTTGAATTAATTTCTAAAGTAAGCCAGTTTAATTAGTTAATTTAGTTTTCTTAATTTAAAAAATCACAAATTGCAGTTGTTTAAATAAAATTGAATTGGTATAGTACTAGTAGTTGGAGTTTATTAATTGGAATTCCATGTGGGTTTGACACTTAATTTTACCACTTTATTACTTGTTGACTGTGTATACTTGCACAATTAATTGATTACAAAATCAGTCAACAAGTTTTTGGCGCCGTTGCCGAGGAATTATTTATTAATATTAATTCCATATTAGTTATAATCAATTCAGTCTTAATTTAAACATTAGTTACTTATTTTTGTTCTTGTGTGTGAAGGAATTCTTTATAAGTGTATGCACACTAGATCAAAGGCCAAAAAGGAACTTTTTCCTTATGCAGATGATATTGAAAGGAAGTTTCAAAAAGTACAGCTGACTAGTTAGGTTATACCATTGGAAGAAGATCTGGCGGCACAAGAAATTTCAGTAGTCATAGCAAAGGAAGAACAAAAATCCGTCAGGGATTATGCCATGCCGACAGTCATAGATATACAGTCCAGCATTCGAAGACTGGCAATTAATGCAAAAAGTTTCAAGATCAAATCGGGAACGATACAGATGCTACAAAATGCTGTTCAGTTTGGGGGTAGTTCGAAGGATGATCCGAATGAGCACATCTTGAGTTTCTTGGAAATTTGTGACACCTTCAAATTCAATAATGTTTCAGAAGATGCTATAAGGTTGAGGTTGTTTCCGTTTACGTTGAAGGACAAATCTTGTAGTTGGTTACACTCATTGCCGCCCAGTTCAATCATCGCTTGGGATGACTTAGCTCAAAAACTCTTAGTTAAGTTTTTCCCACCAGCAAAGTCGACAAAACTACGGAACGATATTCACACTTTTGCACAGTTCGACTGTAGCAATCCAGAATTTTAAATTGTAATTTTAAATATTTATTGAATTATATAAATATTTAATGGATGTGTTTATCGTTGAATAAATATTTGTTTAAATTGATTTGAATTACTTTGGTGAATTATTTGTTAAATAAATAATTAAGGAGTGAAGAAAATTAATTATTATGAGATAATATACTAATTTAATTTAATAATTAAGTTAGAGAGTTATAATGATTAAATGAATTATTATATTTGAATTTGAATTTGTAATTAAAATGATGTGCTAGTTGATTACATAAGATTATAATTATAAGGAAAATTATAATTATGTTGTATTGATTTATGTGTTAAAGTAATTTAATAAATTGTTATTAGAATTAATTAAATTGATTATTAAAATTTTAATTAAATAAAAGAGTGACAAATAAGCTTACTATAAAGGAGTTATTAAAATAAATTAAAGTAGTTTAATTTAGTTTTGTTAAACAAGGCTTAATGCATATTAAGTCTTTAATCTAATTGTGTTTTACCAAACAAGGCATAAGGATTAATTGATTAATTTTAATTATGTTAGCCAAACAAGCCTTATGGCTTTTGATTTTCAAATAAAATTAAAACTGATGTCAGTTAAAGTAATAATTATATTATATACTTAATACCTATATTATTATTATACGTTATATTTTAGTACGTAAGTTAGAATAGAGAAGAAAGACTCAAAAGAAAAAAAAAAGAAAAGAAGAAGAAAGGCTAAAGAATTTGAGAGAGAAATTGGAGAAAAGAACCTTGAGAATCAAAGAAAAGTTATCATCTTTTAGAAAATAAGGTATCATCTTACCCTTTTTAAGTTTTTTTAAAGTTTTAGTTTTTCTCTTCCAAAATTCTCTGTAAAATCTTTGTAGAGGTTGAATTATTTGTTATATATAGTTTTATATGATAAATTGGTTGTTGTGAAACTGTTTTCATAAGTTTATATATGAGTATAGTCAAAGAATTCATGTTATGTAGGTAATTTGTGAAGAAAACCATAGTACAAATGAGTTTATATGAATATATATGAATATAGCTTAGTTTTAAAGTAAAATTAAGGTTTAATTAGTTATTTAATTTATAAATTGACTATTGAATTTGAAAGAGGATGAATAAACATAAACAAGGTATTTTGAATTAACTGTTTTGGTTGAAAAGCAAAATCACAGTGTTGATTTTCAAAAACATCGAAATTAGATGTTTTAAATTCTATGTTTATGTGGTTATATGGGTAAAATTATGTTAAGAGACCTCAAATTATGTTTGTATGAAGTTTATGTATGTATTATGTGTTACTTCTGTTGTTAGAAAGTAGCTTGTAGGCCAAAATTGGTTTTGTTCATGTGATTGCCGAAGTTGGTCGCCGAGGACTGAAATTGACGTCAGAATACGGCCTCAATCTGATTCTCACGTTAGCATTTATCGCCACGTCGCAGCGCCATTTAGTGGCTTTGTGACTTGTCTTGTAATAGCTAACATCGTCTCAAACCTATAGTGTAAATCGTGGAAATGCATGGCCTGAAGTTAGCGAGTAATGGTAGACGGTGTGATTTATTTACACAAAGTTTGAAAAAGTTGTTATGTGTTAATAGTAGGACAGTTAAATTATGATTTCAGTATTTCTATACCAAGAATGAACATGTTATTAACGATTAACTAGTTTTATTACTAATGTAATTTGATTATGTGATTAATAATCAAATCTTACATGATTAATGTACTTAGTTATGTATAAAATGTGGAAGTGACTAATTATTTCACGATATATATATAGGGTATTGTGATTCGAGTTATTACGGTTTAGCCTACAAGTAAGGCAAGTTCTCTAAATCTATTGTTTCGTTGAGCAAATTATTATTTCTAATTCGATTACATTACACAAGTTTTCTAAATCTACACTTTCGTTGAGATAGTTCTATTATTATTACATTGTGCAATTTTATTCTTACGATTGAGCAAGTTCTTGTATCTAGTTTGTTTATGATGATGCAAGTTGTCTAAATCTTATTTTTATATTGATCAGGTTATTCTTATCTTTAACTTGTTATTTATCATGCAAGTTTATATATTCTAATATACCAATGTTAAACAAGTTTTATCGTTTAATTTACTATTTGTTATGCATGCTTAGTACTCAATTTTAAATAACCTTGGCTTAATATTGTTCAAGCAAGGTACATTATAATTATTCAATGTTTATGCTTTTAACTTATCCCTAAAGCATGACCTTAGTATTCAGTTATGAAATTTTTATTCAACTAATCCTTAGTTGATGTTCGTTAAACCTAAATTACCTTGAAATGTATCCAAACCAAACTTACTTTGGTGCGGACTTGTACTCAAAATACTGAGATGAACAACCTTATTATTAGGGGATAATTTACGCTTAGTGTTGAAATGTTTGTGCACAATACATTGTACGAAGGGCTGATCCCCTAAGTACGAGGAGTCCCTATAGTCTTATGACTGTTAAAGTTTAAGTAGACAGATTACTTATATCTACGGACATAGGTCGTGGTCTTAGGACCCTCAGTTATATATTTCAGAATGTTGATAGAACATATTGTTCATTTCTATTGAGCCTCTTATTTGGCAGTTGTTGTAAAGATTTTTATTCATTGTTGTTTCAAGTGAGCTTTGATTGCTCACTCTTGTTTATATAACCATTACAGCTAAGGATGAGAAGGTCGATGTACCTAACACCAGTAAGGGAAAAGGAAAGATGAACAAGTATTGAAGACTTAGAACATGTTGATATTTTATTATCAGATTTTATTTTAATGATTGTAAAGAACTTATTTAAATTCCTCATTTGAATGATTGTATTTAAAGGTTAGACAACCTGGGAGATTTTTAGTAATGTAATCCTTTAATGGAAAGGTTTTATTATTCAATTTTATTATGATTGGGTAGTTAGATATAAATGTTTTCATCAAGTGAACAACAAATCTTGAGGTAATGAGGTAAATCTTTTCATGTACTTAGTTATGTTATGTATAAAATGTGGTAGTGACTAATTATGTCATGATGACATATATATATATATATATATAGGTATTGTGATACGAGTTATTACTGGTTTAGCCTATAAGCAAGGCAAGTTCTCTAAATCTATTGTTTCGTAGAGCAAATTATTGTTTCTAATTCGATTACATTACGCAAGTTTTCTAACTCTACACTTTCGTTGAGCTAGTTCTATATTTATTACATTATGCAATTTTATTCTTACGATTGAGCAAGTTCTTGTATCTAGTTTGTTTATGATGATGCAAGTTGTCTAAATCTTATTTTTATATTGAACAAGTTATTCTTGTCTTTAACTTTTTATTTAGCGTTCAAGTTTATATATTCTAATATACAAATGTTGAACAAGTTTTATCGTTCAATTTACTATTTGTTATGCATGCTTAGTACTCAATTTTAAATAACCTTGGTTTAATATTGTTCAAGCAAGGTACATTATAATTATTCAATGTTTATGCTTTTAGCTTATCCCTAAAGCATGACCTTAGAATTCAGTTATGAAACTTTTATTCAACTAATCCTTAGTTGATGTTCGTTAAACCTAAATTACCTTGAAATGTATCCAAACCAAACTTACTTTGGTGCGGACTTGTACTCAAAATACTGAGATAAACAACCTTATTATTAGGGGATAATTTACGCTTAGTGTTGAAATGTTTGTGCACAATACATTGTACGAAAGGCTGATCCCCCTAAGTACGAGGAGTCCCTATAGTCTTATGACTGTTAAAGTTTAAGTTGACAGATTACTTATATCTACGGACATAGGTCGTGGTCTTAGGACCCTCAGTTATATATTTCAGAATGTTGATAGAACATATTGTTCATTTCTATTGAGCCTCTTATTTGGCAGTTGTTGTAAAGATTTTTATTCATTGTTGTTTCAAGTGAGCTTTGATTGCTCACTCTTGTTTATATAACCATTCTGACTAAGGATGAGAAGGTCGATGTACCTAACACCAGTAAGGGAAAAGGAAAGATGAACAAGTATTGAAGACTTGTAACATGTTGATATTTTATTATCAGATTTTATTTTAATGATTGTAAAGAACTTATTTAAATTCCTCATTTGAATGATTGTATTTAAAGGTTAGACAACCTGGAAGATTTTTAGTAATGTAATCCTTTAATGGAAAGGTTTTATTATTCAATTTTATTATGATTGGGTAGTTAGATATAAATGTTTTCATCAAGTGAACAACAAATCTTGAGGTAATGAGGTAAATCTTTTCATGTACTTAGTTATGTTATGTATAAAATGTGGTAGTGACTAATTATGTCATGATGACATATATATATATATAGGGTATTGTGATACGAGTTGTTACGGTTTAGCCTATAAGCAAGGCAAGTTCTCTAAATCTATTGTTTCGTAGAGCAAATTATTATTTCTAATTCGATTACATTACGCAAGTTTTCTAACTCTACACTTTCGTTGAGCTAGTTCTATATTTATTACATTATGCAATTTTATTCTTACGATTGAGCAAGTTCTTGTATCTAGTTTGTTTATGATGATGCAAGTTGTCTAAATCTTATTTTTATATTGAACAAGTTATTCTTGTCTTTAACTTTTTATTTAGCGTTCAAGTTTATATATTCTAATATACCAATGTTGAACAAGTTTTATCGTTCAATTTACTATTTGTTATGCATGCTTAGTACTCAATTTTAAATAACCTTGGTTTAATATTGTTCAAGCAAGGTACATTATAATTATTCAATGTTTATGCTTTTAGCTTATCCCTAAAGCATGACCTTAGAATTCGATTATGAAACTTTTATTCAACTAATCCTTAGTTGATGTTTGTTAAACCTAAATTACCTTGAAATGTATCCAAACCAAACTTACTTTAGTGCGGACTTGTACTCAAAAAATTCGAGATGAACAACCTTATTATTAGGGGATAATTTACGCTTAGTGTTGAAATGTTTGTGCACAATACATTTATGCGAAGCAGTGATCCCCCTAAGTACGAGGAGTCCCTATAGTCTTATGACTGTTAAAGTTTAAGTTGACAGATTACTTATATCTACGGACATAGGTCGTGGTCTTAGGACCCTCAGTTATATATTTCAGAATGTTGATAGAACATATTGTTCATTTCTATTGAGCCTCTTATTTGGCAGTTGTTGTAAAGATTTTTATTCATTGTTGTTTCAAGTGAGCTTTGATTGCTCACTCTTGTTTATATAACCATTACAGCTAAGGATGAGAAGGTCGATGTACCTAACACCAGTAAGGGAAAAGGAAAGATGAACAAGTATTGAAGACTTAGAACATGTTGATATTTTATTATCAGATTTTATTTTAATGATTGTAAAGAACTTATTTAAATTCCGCATTTGAATGATTGTATTTAAAGGTTAGACAACCTGGGAGATTTTTAGTAATGTAATCCTTTAATGGAAAGGTTTTATTATTCAATTTTACTATGATTGGGTAGTTAGATATAAATGTTTTCATCAAGTGAACAACAAATCTTGAGGTAATGAGGTAAATCTTTTCATGTACTTAGTTATGTTATGTATAAAATGTGGTAGTGACTAATTATGTCATGATGACATATATATATATATATAGGGTATTGTGATACGAGTTGTTACAGTTTAGCCTATAAGCAAGGCAAGTTCTCTAAATCTATTGTTTCGTAGAGCAAATTATTGTTTCTAATTCGATTACATTACGCAAGTTTTCTAACTCTACACTTTCGTTGAGCTAGTTCTATATTTATTACATTATGCAATTTTATTCTTACGATTGAGCAAGTTCTTGTATCTAGTTTGTTTATGATGATGCAAGTTGTCTAAATCTTATTTTTATATTGAACAAGTTATTCTTGTCTTTAACTTTTTATTTAGCGTTCAAGTTTATATATTCTAATATACAAATGTTGAACAAGTTTTATCGTTCAATTTACTATTTGTTATGCATGCTTAGTACTCAATTTTAAATAACCTTGGTTTAATATTGTTCAAGCAAGGTACATTATAATTATTCAATGTTTATGCTTTTAGCTTATCCCTAAAGCATGACCTTAGAATTCAGTTATGAAACTTTTATTCAACTAATCCTTAGTTGATGTTTGTTAAACCTAAATTACCTTGAAATGTATCCAAACCAAACTTACTTTGGTGCGGACTTGTACTCAAAATACTGAGATGAACAACCTTATTATTAGGGGATAATTTACGCTTAGTCTTTGAAATGTTTGTGCACAATACATTATACGAAAATTTGATCCCCTAAGTACGAGGAGTCCCTATGTCTTCTTATTTGTTAAAGTTTAAGTTGATGATTACTTATATCTCTTCACGGACATAGGTCGTGGTCTTAGGACCCTCAGTTATATATTTCAGAATGTTGATAGAACATATTGTTCATTTCTATTGAGCCTCTTATTTGGCAGTTGTTGTAAAGATTTTTATTCATTGTTGTTTCAAGTGAGCTTTGATTGCTCACTCTTGTTTATATAACCATTACAGCTAAGGATGAGAAGGTCGATGTACCTAACACCAGTAAGGGAAAAGGAAAGATGAACAAGTATTGAAGACTTGTAACATGTTGATATTTTATTATCAGATTTTATTTTAATGATTGTAAAGAACTTATTTAAATTCCTCATTTGAATGATTGTATTTAAAGGTTAGACAACCTGGGAGATTTTTAGTAATGTAATCCTTTAATGGAAAGGTTTTATTATTCAATTTTATTATGATTGGGTAGTTAGATATAAATGTTTTCATCAAGTGAACAACAAATCTTGAGGTAATGAGGTAAATCTTTTCATGTACTTAGTTATGTTATGTATAAAATGTGGTAGTGACTAATTATGTCATGATGACATATATATATATATAGGATATTGTGATACGAGTTGTTACAGTTTAGCCTATAAGCAAGGCAAGTTCTCTAAATCTATTGTTTCGTAGAGCAAATTATTGTTTCTAATTCTATTACATTACGCAAGTTTTCTAACTCTACACTGTCGTTGAGCTAGTTCTATATTTATTACATTATGCAATTTTATTCTTACGATTGAGCAAGTTCTTGTATCTAGTTTGTTTATGATGATGCAAGTTGTCTAAATCTTATTTTTATATTGAACAAGTTATTCTTGTTTTTAACTTTTTATTTAGCGTTCAAGTTTATATATTCTAATATACCAATGTTGAACAAGTTTTATCGTTCAATTTACTATTTGTTATGCATGCTTAGTACTCAATTTTAAATAACCTTGGTTTAATATTGTTCAAGAAAGGTACATTATAATTATTCAATGTTTATGCTTTTAGCTTATCCCTAAAGCATGACCTTAGAATTCAGTTATGAAACTTTTATTCAACTAATCCTTAGTTGATGTTCGTTAAACCTAAATTACCTTAAAATGTATCTAAACCAAACATACTTTGGTGCAGACTTGTACTCAAAATACTGAGATGAACAACCCTATTATTAGGGGATAATTTACGCTTAGCGTTGAAATGTTTGTGCACAATACATTATGCGAAGAAATTTGATCCCCTAAAGCACGTGGAGTCCCTATAGTTTTATGGCTGTTAAAGTTTAAGTTGAAAGATAACTTATAACTATGGACATAGTTCGTGGTCTTAGGACCCTCAGTTATATATTTCAGAATGTTGATAGAACATATTGTTCATTTCTATTTAGCTTCTTATTTGGCAGATGTTGTAAAGATTTTTATTCATTGTTGTTTCAAGTGAGCTTTAATTGCTCACTTTTGCTTATATAACCATTACAGCTAAGGATGAGAAGGTCGATGTACCTAGAACAAGTAAGGGAAAAGGAAAGATGAACAAGTATTGAAGACTTAGAACATGTTGATATTTTATTATCAGATTTTATTTTAATGATTGTAATAAACTTATTTAAATTCCGCATTTGAATGATTGTATTTAAAGGTTAGACAACCTGGGAGATTTTTAGTAATGTAATCCTTTAATGGGAAGGTTTTATTATTTAATTTTATTATGATTGGGTAATTAGATATAAATGTTTTCATCAAGTGAACACCAAATCTTGAGGTAATGAGGTAAATCTTTTCATGTACTTAGTTATGTATAAAATGTGGTAGTGACTAATTATGTCATGATGACATATATATATAGGATATTGTGATTCGAGTTGTTACGGTTTAGCCTACAAGCAAGGCAAGTTCTCTAAATCTATTGTTTCGTTGAGCAAATTATGGTTTCTAATTCGATTACGTTACGCAAGTTTTCTAACTCTACACTTTCGTTGAGCTAGTTCTATATTTATTACATTGTGCAATTTTATTCTTATGATTGAGCAAGTTCTTGTATCTAGTTTGTTTATGATGATGCAAGTTGTCTAAATCTTATTTTTATATTGAACAAGTTATTCTTGTCTTTAACTTGTTATTTAACATGCAAGTTTATATATTCTAATATACCAATGTTGAACAAGTTGTATCGTTCAATTAACTATTTGTTATGCATGTTTAGTACTCAATTTTAATAACCTTGGCTTCATATTGTTCAAGCAAGGTACATTATAATTATTCAATGTTCATGTTTTTAGCTTATCCCTAAAGCATGACCTTAGTATTCAATTATGAAATTTTTATTCAACTAATCCTTAGTTGATGTTCGTTAAACCTAAATTACCTTGAAATGTATCCAAACCAAACTTACTTTGGTGCGGACTTGTACTCAAAATACTGAGATGAACAACCCTATTATTAGGGGATAATTTACGCTTAGCGTTGAAATATTTGTGCACAATACATTGTACGAAGGGCTGATCCCCTAAGTATGAGGAGTCCCTATAGTCTTATGACTGTTAAAGTTTAAGTTGAAAGATTACTTATAACTATGGACATAGTTTGTGGTCTTAGGACCCTCAATTATATATTTCAAAATGTTGATAGAACATATTGTTCATTTCTATTGAGCCTCTTATTTGGCAGTTATTGTAAAGATTTTTATTCATTGTTGTTTCAAGTGAGCTTTGATTGCTCACTGTTGCTTATATAACCATTACAACTAAGGATGAGAAGGTCGATGTACCTAGCACCGGTAAGGGAAAAGGAAAGATGAACAAGTATTGAAAACTTGTAAAATGTTGATATTTTATTATCAGATTTTATTTTAATGATTGTAATGAACTTAATTTAATTCCTCATTTGAATGATTGTATTTAAAGGTTAGACAACCTGGGAGATTTTTAGTAATGTAATCCTTTAATGGGAAGGTTTTATTATTTAATTTTGTTATGATGGGTAGTTAGATATAAATGTTTTCATAAAGTGAACACCAAATCTTGAGGTAATGAGTTACCGGGATTTGGGGGTGTCACAAGTTGGTATCAAAGCTTTAGGTTATGAACCTTAGGTGGGGAAAAAAGCCTTAGGAAGTAACCTTTGAAAAATAGTGGTGATAAACTCTTATCAAGTTTTAGGGAAGAAGTAATAAAACACTTACGTGCTTATGTGATTACAATTTATGTACTCGTGAGTGTCGAGTAGAAATGATTAGTAATTAAAACTTTAAAAAAAAAATTGTTGTTGTCAGGATGACTAGTGTAGGAGAATCCAGTCAGGTGAGGGAGGAAGGATCCCAGATGCCTAGATAAGAGGAGTCTCGTGACATTCAGGTGGTTTGGGAACAATTACTTCCACGGGAGTCAGCCCCGTTGGTCACAGTGGTTAAAGATGACAATGATGAGGTGGAGACGGATGAGGAAGACCCAGTTGAGCTACCATAGTCGGATGAGGAAGACGAGGAGGAAGAGCTTCCACTTAACTCGATAGCTGCCCATATGTTCGATGAAGTATACGACCGCAATGTGGAACTTCAAGATACCGTCGAGGAGTTGCAAGAGATAGTAGCTGAACAACAGACCTTGATGGCACAGAAGGACGACGTGATCCAGGATCGAGGGGAATGCCTGAATAATGTTGAAGAGAAGCTGGTCCACACTGAAGAAGAGAATAAACAAATGACAACAGAGATCGCAGAACTGAAGAACAAGCTGAAGGAAGAATCTACTAAGAGAGTAAGAGCCAAAGACGCATATGAGGAAGCTTTTCAATGAGCCAAGATAGTAGTAAGAGACGCGCAAGAAAAGTGGATGAAGATGGAGGAGATGAATAACGTATTCACCAACGTGATTAATTAAGCTCAAGATCGGGTTATGGGTTATCCGATTCTGTTTGAGACGCTACCATCGTTCATATTAGATCGCAGAACAATGTTCCAAATTATGGAGGAAGAGCGTCGTAAGGCTATGCAGTATCTTAGTAGGACATCGTAAGGAATGTACTTGATATGCGATTAATGATATGATAAATAATATGTAAATTCCAAGTGTTATGTAACCTATGGGATATGATGATGATGTTGTCCTGAAACTTTAGTAGTTCAGGAAAGTAATATAAATAGCAGTGATGTTATTGCTATGATGTTTTCAAAGAAATTATGAATGAATAAAAGTTATTATTTTATTTTATTCAAAGTGTTATGTGTTATGTGATGATTTCTTTTATGAGATGTAAGTTAAGTAGAAATTACTTAAAAGAGTTGAGTAATAATCTAGCGAGTATATTCTAACAAAAAATGCCTCCAAGACGTCAACCACGACAAAGAACCATTGAGGGAACCACCAATAATGACAATGTTGATGCTAACCCAATTAAGCAGCTGGTGACGTTACTGACGAGTGCACTGCAGAATTAACCGCAAAATCAAGCTACAACATTTAAGGACTTCAAGGCGGTTGGACCACCAGAATTCTATGGGTCCATGAATACAGTTGAGGCACAGACCTGGATCATGGAGATAGAGAAAGTGTTCGATGTTGCGAGAGTAGGGGGTGATCAGAAGACTGCTTTTGCAACATTCATGTTGAAAACAGAGGCTAATTACTTGTTGCAGGCCAATAAAACTCGAGGAGGACAAGGGGTTATGACTTGGGATAGGTTTGAGGAGATATTCTTCGAGACTTATTTCCCAGCGAGTTCGAAGAGTTAGCTATAGGTGCAGTTTTTGGAGCTGAAGCAGGGAACGATGATGGTATCGGAGTATGTCGCAAAATTCAATAAGTTGGCGAGGTTTGTGCCATATCAAGTCAGCATTGATGAACGTAAGGCTAAGAGATTTGAGCAGGGACTAAAACCCTGGTTGTATAGTAGGGTTTCCCTGTTCCAGCTGAAGACATTTGCAGCGATAATATAGAAGGAAATTCTCACTGAAGGTTGAGGCGAGGCTGTAAATAAGTTCAATTAAGAACATAAAAAGAATAAGAATGAAGTGGAGGTTAAGAATGGAGTTGGTGGTAGTGGAAATGGTAACAATAATCTAAAATGAAAATGGAATGGAAATGTGGGTGCTGGAAATCAGCAAGGTAACCAGCAGAATAAGAAGTTCGAAGCATGTGCTACATGTAGGAAGTTTAATAAGGGTGTATGCTTAATGGGGAAACAAGTATGCTTTAATTGTGGCCAGGAGGGTCACATCGCCCCAAATTGCAATCAACCCAAGAAGAACGTTTGCTTCACATGCGAGTCCAAGGATCACTTTGCTCGTGAGTGCCCTAAGAAGAAAGTTGGAGACGCAAGGGGAAGCAAGGGAGGTAGCAGTGGAGGTACATGGTCCATTACTGGACCAACAACATCAAACAAACCCACAGCCAGAACCTTCAACATGACTGCGCAAGATGCTGTGCAATCAAAGGATGTGGTGTTAGGTATTATCCCAATCAATGATATTGATGCTTATGCATTATTTGATTCGGGTTCTACTTTCTCATTTATATCGGATGAATTTGCTAAGAGGTTAGGATTGCCTAGTGAAGAATTGAATTTCCTTTAAACATAGAAATTGCGAATAAGGAAGTAATTCCTGTTAGGTTCGTATAGAAGAACTGTAGGGTGAATATTAAGTGGAATATTATGATGGTAGATTTAATTCCGATTACACTTGGAGAGTTTGATGTTATTTTGGGAATGGATTGGCTGTTCAATTGTGGAGCGATAATTGATTGCCAAAAGAAATGTGTAAACCTTATGACTCCGTCAAAGGTAGTTTTCTATGGTAGTAAATCGCCTAGACAAATGAAATGTCTGATTCTTATGCGGGCTAAGAAGTTGTTGAGTCAAGGCTGCGTGGGTTATTTAGCTTACATAGTCGATACTCAGAAGAAGGGTGTGAAACTGGAAGAGATACCAGTGGTTAGGGAATACATAGATGTGTTTCCGGAGGATTTTCCAGGACTTCCGCCTGACCTAGAGATTAAGTTTGTGATCGATTTAGCACCAGGAACAGCACCAAAATCGAAGGCCCCGTACAAAATGGCTCCGGTAGAGATGAAGGAACTGATGGTACAACAACAGGAGTTATTAGATAAAAAATACATTCAGCCGAGTGTGTCACCGTGGGGAGCACCGGTGTTATTCGTAAAGAAGAAGGATGGGTCAATGCGTCTTTGCATTGATTATAGGGAATTAAACAAAGTCACTATTAAGAATAAATATCCTTTGCCAAGAATAGATGACTTGTTTGATCAATTGAAGGGTGCTACATATTTCTCAAAAATAGATTTGAGAAGTGGGTATCATCAACTAAAGGTAAGGAAGTAGGATGTACCGAAGACGGCATTCCAAACTCGATATGGACATTACAATTTTTTGGTGATGTCTTTTGGATTAAGAAATGCCCCTGCTGCATTCATGGATTTGATGAACAGGGTGTTTAAATAATTCTTAGATAAAATTGTTGTGGTATTTATCGACGACATTCTAGTGTATTCCAAAACTCAAGAAGAACGCGTGGAACATTTACATTTGACGTTAGAGACACTAAGAAAGGAAAAATTGTATGCGAAATTCTCTAAGTGTTAGTTTTGGTTAGAACGTGTACAATTTCTTGGGCATGTCATTGACAAAGATGGGATTTCAGTGGATCCATCAAAAGTTGATACTGTAATCAACTGGGAACAACCAAGAACACCTTTGGAGGTGAGGAGTTTCTTAGGACTGGCCGGCTATTATAGACGATTTATTCAGGACTTTTCCAAGATTTCCACTCTGCTAACAAATTTGACAAGAAAAGCTGTAAAGTTTGTTTGGACGGAGAAGTATGAAGAAAGTTTTCAAGAATTGAAAAAGAGGTTAAGTGTGGCACCTGTGTTGTCATTACCAGATAATACAGGAAACTTTATGGTGTATAGTGATGCTTCACATAAAGGATTAGGTTGTGTCCTTATGCAGAATGACAAAGTCATTGCGTATGCATCAAGGTAATTGAAAGACTACAAAAAAGGTATCCAACTCATGACTTAGAGTTGGCTACGGTGGTGTTTGCTCTAAAAATATGGAGACATTATCTGTATAGAGAAAAATATGAGATATACATAGACCATAAGAGTCTAAAGTATATTTTCACTCAGAAGGTCCTGCACATGCGTCAAAGGAGATAGATGGAATTAATAAAAGATTACGATTATGAGATCTTTTATCATCCAGGCAAAGCGAATGTGGTTGCCGATGCTTTAAGCAGGAAAGGACGAGAGAAGTTGATGTTTTTAACCAACCAGGAGGAGCTTATTTCAACAATGACGAGACTAGAGTTGGAAATCAAATTTCCAAAAGAAACCGATGAAAGATTGTTCCATATGGAAGCTAGTTCAACTTTGGTTGACAAGGTGAAGAATGCTCAACTACAAGATGAAGAATGTGCAAAGATCAAAGAGAAAATTGTTGAGAGTGGAGAAGTGAAATACAAGATTGATACTGAAGGGTTACTACGATTCGAGGGAAGAATCTGGGTTCCAACAGTACCAGATATTAAAGAAGAAATCTTGACCAAGCTCATAACTAAAGATATTCGATACACCTAGGAAGTACGAAGATGTATCAAGATTTACGACAACACTTTTGGTGGCCAAACATGAAAAGAGATGTTTCAAAATGTGTTGCGAAATGCTTGACATGTTAAAGAGTCAAGGCCGAGCATCAACGACTAAACGGATTACTTCAACCGTTGGAAATACCAGAATGGAAGTGGGAACACATAACAATGGATTTTGTGGTGGGTCTTCCAACTACTCAGAGAGGATATGATGCGATTTGGGTTATAGTGGACAGACTGACAAAATCAGCACACTTTTTGCCAATAAAGATTAAATTCAATCTTGATCAGTTAACAAAGTTGTACGTTAGATAAATCGTTTCGAGATATGGAGTGCCAATGTCAATTGTGTCAGATAGAGATCTGAGGTTCACATAAAACTTCTGGAATAGACTACAAGAATGTATGGGAATACAGTTGCGAATGAGTATGACATATCATCCACAAACAGATGGCCAAAGCGAACCAACAATAAAGACATTGGAAGATATGCTAAGAGCATGCATCATGAATTTCAACGGGAGCTGAGATGAACATTTACCATTGGTGGAATTTGCCTACAATAACAGTTACCACGCAAACATCGACATGCCACCTTACAAAGCATTATACGACAGGAAGTGCAGAACTCCATTGTGCTAGGATGAAGTCGGTGAACGTCAACTGTTAAGACCAGAACTGGTACAAAAAACTGCTGAGGTTGTCAAACTCATAAGGACAAGATTGATAGCTGCTCAAGACAGACAGAAGAAATATGCTGATCAACACCGACAAGATCATGAATTCGATGTACGAAATTTTGTGTTCTTAAAAGTTTCTCCTTGGAAGGGGAAAATTCGTTTTGGTAAAAAAGGGAAGTTAAGCCCGAGGTTTATTGGACCCTTTGAAGTGCTGCAAAGAGTAGGAGAAATGGCTTATGAGGTAGCTCTACCTCTAGAGTTAGAAAACATTCATAATATTTTCATGTTTCGGTATTACGACCGTATAAACCCAATTACAAGCACGTGATTGAGTACGAACCATTGCAGTTTGATAAAGACTTGTCTTATGAAGAGGTTCATATCCAGATAGTTGACAGGAAAGAACAGGTGCTCAAGAATAAAGTTATACCTTCTGTGAAGGTGATATGTAGGAACCATAATGCTGAAGAAGCTACGTGGGAACTCGAAGATAAAATGATGAAAGATTACCCTAAGTTATTTGTTTAATACGCGTTTTTGATTCTGGGGACATAATCTTTGTAAGTAGGGAAGAATGTGACGAATGATTTGTTTGGGTTGTGATTCTAGGGACAGAATCCTTATAAGGAGGGAGGGATGTAACAATCCGAATTTTAAATTGTAATTTTTAAATATTTATTGAATTATATAAATATTTAATGGATGTGTTTATCGTTGAATAGATATTTGTTTAAATTGATTTGAATTACTTTGGTGAATTATTTGTTAAATAAATAATTAGGGAGTGAAGAAAATTAATTATTATGAGATTATATACTATTTTAATTTAATAATTAAGTTAGAGAGTTATAATGATGAATTGAATTATTATATTTTAATTTGAATTTGTAATTAAAATGATGTGTTAGTTAATTAAATAAGATTATAATTATAAAGAAAATTATAATTATGTTGTATTAATTTATGTGTTAAAGTAATTTAATAAATTGTTATTAGAATTAATTAAATTGATTATTAAAAATTTAATTAAATAAAAGTGTGACAAATATCCTTACTATAAAGGAGTTATTAAAATAAATTAAAGGATTTTAATTTAGTTTTGTCAAAACAAGGCTTAATGCATATTAAGTCTTTAATCTAATTGTGTTTTACAAAATAAGGCATAAGGATTAATTGATTAATTTTAATTATGATAGCCAAACAAGCCTTTTGGCTTTTGATTTTCAAATAAAATTAAACTGATGTCAGTTAAAGTTATAATTATATTATATACTTAATAACTATATTATTATTATACGTTATATTTTAGTACGTAAGTTAGAATAGAGAAGAAAGACTCGGAAGAAAAAAAAGAAGAAGAGAAGAAGAAAGGATAGAGAATTTGAGAGAGAAGTTAGAGAAAAGAAGATTGAGAATCAAAGAAAAGTTATCATCTTTTTGAAAATAAGGTATCATTAAGGTTTAATTAGTTATTTAATTTATAAATTGACTATTGAATTTGAAAGATGATGAATAAACATAAACAAGGTATTTTGAATTAACTGTTTTGGTTGAAAAAAAAATCACAGTGTTGATTTTCACTGAAAATGTCAAAAAGTGAAGTTTTATCAAAAATAGTGAAATTAGATGTTTATGTGGTTATATGGGTAAAATTATGTCAAGAGACCTCAAATTATGTTTGTATAAAGTTTATGTTTGTATTATGTGTTAATTCTGTTGTTAGAAAGTAGCTTGTAGGCCAAAATTGGCTTTGTTCATGTGATTGCCGAAGTTGGTCGCCAAGGACTGCAATTCGGCCGCATCAAATGACCTCATGAGATAGATTCTTGCGTAAATGGCCAAATGCTATACGCAGTGCAGCCGCCACTTAGTGGCTTGTGACTCGCGTCGTATGTTGGTCAAAATACTGATCACTAAACATGCGCAAGTATACGTGGTCTAACAAGTAATACAGTGATAAGTAGAATTTAGTACCCACGAGGAACTATCACTAATATTTGCCAAGTACCGACTTTGTATCGCTAAAGTCTTATTCGAACAACAATAAATGAAAGTGTGATTAATCTAAGCATAACTAATTATCAAAGCAAGTAAATAGATAACGAATGGAAATCGAAGGAATTACAAGTTAAGGTTACAACTTCACCCCACTTAAGCATTCTGTCGAACACCTGGCGTGCTATGCTTCATCAAACTACTTACCCTTCTCTCGCTGGTCTTAATGGTCACGACAATTTGTCGACCGAGGACACACAAGTGCTCATACACCTCTGTCGAGGTATGTATAAACATATTTTTTCCAGATCCACCCGTTAGGGAAAAGAATAGAAAAGAACGCCCGAGCTAGATACAATCTTATATATGTCTATGCGAATTGATCAGAACAAGGATTTAAGCATAAGTTCTCAAATAGCTCGCACGTGGCGCACAAATATATATCTATTCTACGAGCGACTTATGCAGTCGAAACCCACAGTCACATGCCAATATATTCAGGTGTAAATCTATAATCCTTCTATCGATATCATGTAAATTACCAAAATCGTTACTAATGTCTTAGCGAGAATCATTAAGCATAAATATATCGAACCAAATCATATGATGTCAACCAAAGAGATAAGACAGTCAATTTAAATAACAAACGGTTCCATTATAACCTTAGAGCAAATACTCAATTCATAGTTATTGAACAAAATATAAGTAGCAATAAAGACAGCATTTATAGAATACAAATTTAGAGAAAATGAATGGATAAGAGGAAACTCTGTCAAAGCCCTTCAATCTCCACATATGCCATATTTCTCCCTAATCTACCTAATCTATATTTACAAACATCAACTAAGAGAAATGAAGAGAAATTACAGAGAAAAAATAATATAAGCTAAGCTATTTGACCTCAGATCTACTCAGTATATATTATGCAGAGCTTTTCTTTCCTTATATCCGCTTCTCTGCCATTTGTTAGGTCAAACACAAGACCTCTCTGCCTGGGCACTAAGCTGTAGTTGGCGCTGCAACGCTACATTAATATGAAGGACACGGAGCTCGCTCTGCAGTACGAGCCCAAGAGGGAATAGTGGTCTTCTGGTTGAAAGTCGACGTCCGCAAGGCAAGGGGAGGTACTGTGGCGCCTCAAATTCGAACCTCCACTTGGTCTCTCGAATTCGGTATATCACATTCTCATGGAAAAATCATAATAACTAAAATAACGCATACACAACGAAAAATCTACTTTTGAATAATATACAATGATTTATTATAATTATTCCCCCAAGTCTCGCAACCTACGGTGCTTAATAGATTAAATAATAATATCTAATAAAGATTTATTACATAATCATACATAAGCTTAAACATAATTTGAAATAGTCTTAATACATCATAATAGACTTAAAACATAAAAATAATAAGCTAGTCAGTAGCCTTGCCCTTGCCCTTATCATTCGGAGACACCTCCTGTTCACTTAAGCGAAAGTTTTTAAATAAGCAAGGATGAGCACAAATTGCCCAGCAAGTAATATACAACAAGGGTGTAGGATAAAATATCACAAGGTTTGAAATATCGAAGTGTTATTTTCTAGGATAGTTCAAAGTATCAGAATAACATCATGAATAAGGGATATGATAATTCAATATAAATCAACAGATATATATATATGAATTCAACGACTAACAATGTATCCAACTGGATAATTAATTTATACTGAGTAGTCACTAAGGACCATTGAACTTTCACTTAGAGTTACCAATATTAAACTGATAACCAAAAATATCAAGTACTATAGATGATCAGTCTACAATACTTTACGTTAAGCATAACACCAAAATAATATTTATTCATACGTTGGGGTTTCCAACAACATACACTTCCCTTACCAAAAGGGTTGTCCAACTCTGTTTTCAAGATTTCCGCACCAATCAATTGGTTTGGATAATTTTTATAAACGTGCATATAGTTCAGCCGAAATAAATGGCATTGACTCTCTCACAATATTCAAGGTCAATACTAAGTTTAACATGAATAATAACTTTCACAAGGGTTTAAGTATATTAGCTCTTTTGAACGAAAAAGTAATCTAACTTGTGTTCAAAGGGATAAGCTGACGATATTTTTCAAATAAAATATGCAATGATATTGCACACCAATAATAATAGGGTTCAAATACTTGCTCAATAAAAGTAAGGTTCAAGAAAACTTGCTCAATAATAATTAGAGTAAGTTTAGGGAACTTGCCTCAAACGTAGATTACCAAAATACCGCTTAACAATACACTTTCGAGTCCTATCATAATGTGATACGCATATAGGATATTCATTAGTTAAATATACTAGGTATGTAATTCTAAATGCATACTCAAACATTTAACTTAGTTGTATACTCTTCACATACTTCATTTCATACTTATAACACAAAATCAGTTCATAAGTCACCATGAAAATCAAATGACATAGTTACTTTATAAACAATTCAATAATGCACAAGGTTAAGACCTCCTACTCATGGACTTTTCATTTCAATGCAACACCGACTTATCAACTAGGCATCATATATATATATATATATATATATATATATATATATATATATATATCCAGTAGGTTTTAAATCACATTTAGCATCACAAGTATCATGTAACTACTGTTCAAAAGATCAAAACTCACTATCTAGGATTCGGTGGATCTTGGTTTGCACCGTGGCTAAGCTTGGGGCCAAGAGCTTTTTACCAGTCACCTAACCCTGCCAAGACTCAACTGCTGCCTTGTGGGTTCTGTCCGGTATCGAACGCACTATCATACATAAGGTATTTTGACATGTTAAGTTCCCTTTCATGCTTCTTAGATCCATCTAGGTCCCTTCTTGCATAACATGGTTCTAAGTTCGATCATTTCACAATTTAAAGTCTTTCAAGGTTATGAAACCACAAAGTCCAGCAAGCTTGCTTTCTAAACATACAAGATAGTCATAAAACTCATACTAGGCATGCTTGGTGTATTTATAACACATACGTGAAACTAACACCGCTTTAGTTGAAAATAGACTTCGTTTATGCTTTATTTGAGATATAACATATAAGCATAGTATATCCATGGTTACACTACAAGAGTTAGTCTAAGAGCATCACCAAGCATGATCAAAAATGTCATATTCTAGTCTTTAAGGTATCATGACAATATTCACATTCAAAACTTACTAGTGAGTCCAACTTGTTTATGTTTCTTTGTTAATCACTTAAGCATAAGCTAAAGGTTTATTCATACATGTCTAAGTCACATTAACATGCTTTGCAAAGTCAGAATATATAACATGTAGAAATCATACAAGTTAGCATACTAGGCTAAGTCTTTCCTTGAAAACATTTCTAACACTAGGCTTAATAAGTTTGTTAATGCTCAAGAGGACTATGTACACTACAACATGCTCATCTATGTGTAAAATCAGTCATGTATAGCTTACTAGGTTTATAATTTGTAGAACATGATCTATATATAGTTGGTTTCCAAAACTTAAGGGTCAACTCTCCATTTAAACCATATGTCTCCATTAATCATGCAAGTCTATGAAAGCATGTTCTACTTAGCATAATATACATGCACATACTCATTACACATGCTTACATGCTATAATAAGTCTTAGTAATATATCAGATTGAAAAACAGAAACTAAAAAGCTGAACTTTCAAGAAGAAGCTTGCAATACTATTTCTCGCCTCAATCTAAATGTGTGGCGCAATACAAGGTGCACTGGTTCGGCGCTATGAGCGATCTGCTTCAAGAATCTGTCTCAGCCAACTTTCAAAATTAAATCACCAAATGGATTCTAGACACTCATAAATCAATTTCAACATGCTTATATGATTATATAACATCTATATAACCAATACTCAACTTCATTAACATACAATTCTATGAATTCAAGAATTTGGATTTCAAGACTCAAGACTCCATTTTTACAAAAACTTAAATTGGAAAGCTAATATTGGAGTTATACCTTTGCAATGTGAAAAGAACTTGCTCCACTTGAATTCCTATGCTCTAGCACACTTGTATGCTCTCAATTCTTACTTAGCAATTCTCAAACAACACAAAGAATGAAGGGAAGAGCTCCATTTATAGAACACTCAATAACCATGTCAAGTCATTGCCCAAGAATTCAAACTCATGGATTAAGAGATTGCATGAAGTATAAGAAGGAGTTGGTAATTAGTTGTTGGATCTCATCATGAGTACCACTCCCCCCTCGCATGATCATGCCTAGCAAGCTTGGAAGAAAATATGAAAAACATAGGCCTTAGCCTTTATGAAATGCACGTGAATGAGAAATGAGAGGTAAATGGGACTATCAATTTGGGACAAACAAGTTAACTAGCATTCTTGTATACTCCTACACATCCTCACTCTTATGTTATATTTTTAATATACATCTCAACCATATATTATGATTAAATGTAACACTTAATAATTAAGGTTTCAATGTAGTAGATGAAATATGGGAAAGTAATATACATATAATCAATGTACATTTATCACATTGGT